>JAJAQA010000014.1:105000-145000 GCA_021464565.1 Rutilus rutilus | reverse complement strand
GTGCTGTGCTGCAGGACCTGGCCTTTATACACACACACACACACACACACACACACACACACACACACACACACACACACACACACACACACACACACACACACACACACACACTCAGATAGCTGTAGCTAGTGCTGTACACACACACACACACACACACACTCAGATAGCTGTAGCTAGTGCTGTACACACACACACACACACTCAGATAGCTGTAGCTAGTGCTGTGCTGCAGAACATGGCCTTTATACACACACACACACACACACACACACACACACACACACACACACACACACACACACACACACACACACACACACACACACTCAGATAGCTGTAGCTAGTGCTGTACACACACACTCACACACACACACACACACACACACACACACACACACACACACTCAGATAGCTGTAGCTAGTGCTGTGCTGCAGAACATGGCCTTTATACACACACACACACACACACACACACACACACACACACACACACACACACTCACACACACTCCATGTCCCTGCTGGAAGAACACACACACACACACACACACACACACACACACACACACACACACACACACACACACACACACACACACACACACACACACACACACACACACACACACACTCCATGTCCCTGCTGGAAGAACACACACACACACACACACACACACACACACACACACACACACACACACACACACACACACACACACACACACACACACACACACACACACACACACACTCACACACACACTCCATGTCCCTGCTGGAAGAACACACACACACACACACACACACACACACACACACACACACACACACACACACACACACACACACACACACACACACACACACACACACACACACACACACACACACACTCACACACACTCCACGTCCCTGCTGGAAGAACACACACACACACACACACACACACACACACACACACACACACACACACACACACACACACACACACTCCATGTCCCTGCTGGAAGAACACACACACACACACACACACACACACACACACACACACACACACACACACACACACACACACACACACACACACACACACACACACACACTCCATGTCCCTGCTGGAAGAACACACACACACACACACACACACACACACACACACACACACACTCACACACACTCCATGTCCCTGCTGGAAGAACACACACACACACACACACACACACACACACACACACACACACACACACACACACACTCACACACACTCCATGTCCCTGCTGGAAGAACACACACACACACACACACACACACACACACACACACACACACACACACACACTCACACACACTCCATGTCCCTGCTGGAAGAACACACACACACACACACACACACACACACACACACACACACACACACACACACACACACACACACACACACACACACACATGTCTGGTTCACTATCTTTGTGGGGACTCTCCATAGACGTAATGGTTTTTATACCGTACAAACTGTATATTCTGTCCCCTTACATTAACCCTACCCCTAAACCTACCCATCACACACACACACACACACTAACCCTACCCCTAAACCTACCCATCACAGGAAACATTCTGCATTTTTACTTTCTCTAAACAACTCATCCTGTGTGATTTATAAGCCTTTTGAAAAGTGGGGACCGCTGGCTGGTCCCCACAATGTAGGTGATCTCAGGTTTTACTATTCTTATGGGGACATTTGGTCCCCACAATGTAATATAAACAAGGGCACACATACACACACACACACACACACACACTCACACCCCATACACAAAAGAAATATATTTTCTGGATATGTTTTGGAATATATGCACATATTTGAAATTGGCCCAATAAATATATTTCATACTTATATTTCATATATTTTTGTTATATTTCAGAATATATTTCAATGTATTTTTTTCTGTATGGGTCCCCAAAAGTGTCAAAAATATATGTGGCATATATTCCAAATACATTGAAATATATTCTGAAATATAACAAAAATATATGAAATATAAGTATGAAATATATTTATTGGGCCAATTTCAAATATTTGCATATATTCCAAAACATATCCAGAAAATATATTTCAAATACAATTCTTTTGTGTATGGGACACACTCCATGTCCCTGCTGGAAGAACACACACACACACACACACACACACACTCCATGTCCCTGCTGGAAGAACACACACACACACACACACACACACACACACACACACTCACACACACTCCATGTCCCTGCTGGAAGAACACACACACACACACACACACACACACACACTCACACACACTCCATGTCCCTGCTGGAAGAACACACACACACACACACACACACACACTCACACACACTCCATGTCCCTGCTGGAAGAACGCGGTTCTGTGGTTACTGATCTTCACCGCACTTCTGCTGTTGCTGAACAGAGATTTTATAATATCGAATGTTTTTCCGCCGATGCCAGTTTATAGGATTTTGTACAGTAGATCCTCATGCCACATTGAGTCGAATGCTTTTTTAAAGTCTACAAAACATGCAAATATTTTCCTTTGTTTGTCGTTGATGTTCTTGTTGATTAGAGTGTGGAGAGAATAGATGTGGTCGGATGTGCGGTGTTTTGGTAAAAAGCCAATCTGAGCTTTATTTAAGATGTCGTGTGCTGAGATGTGTGAGACGATGCGTCTGTTGATGATACTGCAGAACAGTTTTCCCAACACACTGCCCACACTTATCCCGCGGTAGTTATTGGGGTCGAATCGATCACCGCTCTTAAATATGGGGGTGATGAGTCCTTCAGACCAGATCTCAGGGAAGGGTCCGGACCAGAACACCAGATTAAATAATTTGGCTAGAGTTTGAATCATGCTGGGACTGCTGAGTTTAAGCATTTCATTATCAATATGTTCTTGTCCACATGCTTTCTTCAATTTAAGATTTTTAATATGTTCTAATATTTCAGATATTGTTATAGATTTATCTAATGGATTTTGATCATTTTAAGTCTTCAAGTGTTTTCTTTACTTTACTCTGAGGCTGGTTGAGGTCGGCCGGCTCAGTTTTTGGATACAGATTTTCAAAGTAAGATTTCCAAATTGTGCCATTCTGGAGTGATATCTCTAATTTGGGTTTTCCGAGTTTTTTATAGAGGTTCCAGAAAGTGTTTTGATCCACTGAATCATCAATTTCTTCAATTTTAGTATATTTTTCTCTTTTATTCCACAGAAGTGTTTTGTACTTTTGCAGACAGTCTGAGTAAGAGAGCCGTAATGTCTGGCTGGACGGATCTTTGTGCTTTTTGTTAGAAAGGCTCCTTAGTTCTTGTCTGAGACCGGCACATTCATCATCGAACCAGACATCCTTTCTCTTTCTCTGTTGATTTGTTTTATATTTGCTTTGATGTTTAATGTTAGATAGAGTCATCAATGTTTTGAATATGTAATTTAGGTTTTTTGTTGCTGAATTTATTCCATTAACATCTAAACTGAAATCAGTGGACATAAAGTCATCTAGCATTTTTAATATAGTAGGGCTGTTCATATTTTCTTTGAATTGGTCCGAGTTGGATTGATTCCACTTGAGTTTATGTTTCAAAGGAAACAGTTTTTCCGATTCAAGTGGAGAAGTTTTAGTTATTTGACATGGGGCTTCAGATAAAGCACAGTTTGGCAGTGATCGGACATCGGGAGCTGAGGTCTGACTGTGAAGGCGTTAATAAAGCTTTGATCAATATCTGTTATTGAATAATCAACCACACTGGTTCCTAATCTGGAGCAGTAAGTGAATCTACCTAATGTATCTCCACGAGTTCTGCCGTTAATGATGTATAATCCTAAACCTTTACAGAGTTTTAACATTTGTTTTCCATTAATGTAATGAAACGTGGTGTCATCGGGGATGTGGTCATTATCTACAATTTTTACATAATCAATTTCTCGCCCTGTTCTGGCGTTTAAGTCTCCGCAGATGAGGATGTTTCCTCTGGACTGAAAGTGTAAGATGTCAGTCTGTAATGTTGGAAAGCTTTGCTCTTCGTAATAGGGAGAGTCATGAGGTGGAATATAGACTGCACAAAGGTAAAGATTAGACTGATATATGACGGATTTCACTTCAAGCCAAATGGATGATTTTCCACTTTTAGCAAATTTAATTGAATGTTTTAAATCGTCTTTGTGCCATATGAGTATTCCACCTGAGTCTCGGCCACATTTTATTGTAGAATTTTTTGATGAAGGAACCATAATTTCCTTGTATCCTATTGGACAATGTAAAGTCTCATTACTACGACACCACGTCTCATGAAAGATACAGATGTCCATGTCTGTTACACTGCTGAGTAAGTCTTGGTCTGCAGTCTTATTACCAAAAGTAGAAGAGTGCAGACCTTGTATATTCCAACAACTGATTTTAAAGCAGCATTATGCAACTTTGCCGATTTCTTCGCTTTTTGCTTGCGGGTTTCTCTATAGAGCTCCCCCTACAGCTTCGGAATAGATATTTGACAACACTGTCGTCAAAACTCGTTGGTGACTCGCCCCCCTCCCATCTTCTCCCGCTGGTCATGTGCATTTGTTTTCAAAGAAGCCGGCAAATGATGTTTTATTAACAAGGTTCGGGAGGAGCACGTTCAGATAATTAACACAAGTGGAGAGCACTCAGCAATCAATGGTAAGAGGTGTATATATACTCAGCAGTCTCACCTCATTCCATTGACAGTTTTTTGCAGCATCCCTCCACCACCCCTTCTCCACGCTTCTAGTCCTAAACACTTACATACGGGGGGAGTACTCTGGGTTCGGGCCGAACTCCGAGCTCGGAGCCCTCCCTCCGGACACCACGCCAAATACGCATTAAACTTTACCCCTTCAAATTATATGTAGGCTAAGTGTGAACTCGTGAAACGCACGGAGCCATGTCCACTGAGGCATGTATGATACACAGAAGGCTAGCATATAAATGTTTAGATAGTGTATGTGTGCAGTGCCGTAAAGCAATTTGTTACATCGCGAGACCTGATATCACGCGATACTTCCTGATGCTGCGGCCGGCGGCAGGTTGCAAGTGTGGTTTTTCGTCTCACAGGCGCTCGAGGGGTGCGAGACGACCACCATTCAACCCAAAAACAGTCCTATAACCATTCCAATGACTCCGAAGCTGTTCGGTTAAGATAAAAAAGTTACTTAGTTCACCTTTAAATGATTTCATGAATGGTTTTTTCTGTAATGTGTGTGTGTGTGTATGTGTGTGCTATGCAGGTTATGTCCTCATTCTGGAGCAGATGATGTTCAGCAGATGTCGGATCTGGTTGAGTTCAGCAGCTGCAGGGTTCTGTGGCTGTTGAGCGGCCGCTGCGTAGCTCTTGTGTTGGGATGGAGGTCCGGTGGCCGGTCTGGGTTCTGCTGGAGGACGAGGACTTCTCTGTGTTGTGTAGCTCTTGTGTTGGGATGGAGGTCCGGTGGCCGGTCTGGGTTCTGCTGGAGGACGAGGACTTCTCTGTGTTGTGTAGCTCTTGTGTTGGGATGGAGGTCCGGTGGCCGGTCTGGGTTCTGCTGGAGGACGAGGACTTCTCTGTGTTGTGTAGCTCTTGTGTTGGGATGGAGGTCCGGTGGCCGGTCTGGGTTCTGCTGGAGGACGAGGACTTCTCTGTGTTGTGTAGCTCTTGTGTTGGGATGGAGGTCCGGTGGCCGGTCTGGGTTCTGCTGGAGGACGAGGGCTTCTTGGTGGCTAAGAGTTTCTCTTGTTATCGGAGTTTCTGCTGTTTCTTGCTGTGTTTCCAAGGGCTGTGCTTTGTAGCACTCTGGCGAAGACTTTTACTCCTTGCTTATTGAGATGTACGTGGTCATACATATGATGAGGCTGTATGTTTTTGTGATGGGCGAGATGAACATTAGGAATGAGTGCGCAACTTCTGGAGAGTTCCACATTATTTCCGTGGATCACGTGGAATGGCACATCGGTGCGTGGCAGCAGTGTGGACAGAGTTATTCTAGCCTCTGGGAAACGTTGTGTGGCTCTGATCGCAACCTCTCTCATCACAGGTGCCACACGGCCCTTCATGGCCCTTAAAGGAGAACTCGGCAACTCTGGCAAACTCTAGTCACTTCTTCGCTGATTTTCCCTTTTGTTGTCGCATGTTTCCCCACGAGCTCCCCCTACAGCTGTGGGGGGGGCGTATATTTCACAACACGGTCGTAAAAAACTCACTTGCGGCCCCTCCTCCCCCTCTCTACCGCTGCTCATGTGCGTTTGTTTTGATCAGAGCAAGCCAACTGTATCGTGTGGAGCTATGTCTACCAAGGTGGGTAATCTGGTAATACATCATACATGCGTGTGTGTTTATGTCGAATTGCCGTAAAGCAATTCGTGTTTCGCGCTCGTTCTCATTCTCGTTCTCGCTTCTCACGAGACTTCCAATTTCTATCTTGCCGGGACGGTAGTCCCCAAGTTGCAAGGTTGGTTTTCCGCCTGGGAACGCTGGGGGGAGCGGGGAAAGTCACCAATATCACCAGAACAGGTTGTTTAACCATCCAAATGATTTCTAGACAGTTTTATTAAGTTAAAAAAGTTACCAAGTTCTCCTTTAAATCATTTGTCCCTGTGTGGATTATGATGTGCTTATAGTTTTCATGTGGGTTTCTCTCAGACAGGATCTGAAAAGCACTTCTAGTGTTTGGGCACCAGATTTTCTTGGCTCTCATGTTTGGTAATAGAAGTCTCTCATTGACATATTTCCCATTAGAGTCAGTCAGGATAAGAGCATGTGTTTCTCCCGGGTCCTGTGCAGCAGAGCTGTGGATCTGGGATGCTGGATCAGTCGAACAGTGCGGCTCTTCTTCCACTGGCAGCTGTTCAGGTTGAGGATTTTCCATGAGCATCTCTGAACGAATCAAGGGTTTGGGAGAAGACTCTTTAGGTGCTGAAACAGAATTGAGTCTTTCTTTTAGATTTGTAATGAGTTCATCTTTGGTGTGAAGAACTGATTTCAAGGCAGAGAACTCCTCCTGCATTTCTTTTCTAACGTCTGTTAGTTGTTTTCCTAACGTTGATTTTACTTCCCTCAGTTCATCTTTAGTTTTCTGAAGTTCTTTTGACATTTCTTCTCTGTGTCTCTGTAGATATTCAACTTCTTGTTTTAAGTTCTTTATGTTGATTGTCACTTGTTCCATGTTGTTGTCTTTCAGGTGGGATGGTATTAATTCTTTCATCTCCACTACTTCTACTTCCAGAAGTGAAAAATTGTCTTTCATTCTTGACATTGGAGATGGAATCACAGTTGCTGAAGTCACTGTCGTCTTTTGGACTGATTTTCCAGGGGAGGGAACAATGTTCGCATTCTTGTCCACTTCATCAGACAGTGCCAGCTTTTTTATTAATTCAAAATCTTCAATGAAGACCTTGAGGGCAGACTCTGATCCCTGGACCATGACAGTGCCATTTTGATATAAGTTCAGGGTCAAAAATCTTGTTTCATCATTTTTTTCAGCATCTTTAAATGCTAAGATCTGTCTGCCTTTACAGATGCCTCTTTTCTTGATAAAGGTGAGATGTTGACAGAAGGCAGTGTGCCATAAAGGGTTGTGTTCGGTGTAAAAGAGCAGGTTGGTCATGGCACTGTGATCTTGTTGTTCAGCAAACAGTGTGCCGGGCCTCTCCTTCATCTGCTTGTGTCTGAGCATCAGCCTGGAGGTCTCAGAGCTCTTCTGAGGGTAGATGAAGGGGCGGGGTCACGATGATGCGCTGGCCATCATTGATTTGGAATGTAAACAATCAACTGAAATAACTGCCACTGTTTTGAATTGTTTTGTTTATCATCTCTTAGTTGAGATATAAAACTGGTCAAAATGGGTAAATAAGCCAAAAATGGGGAAAAGATGACTTTCACTGATTTTTTTAAAAATCCAGTTGTGTCCAAAATGTCCAAAACATTTTTTCTGTGCTGTTCTTTCAAACAGGAATCAAGCAAAAGTCCAGAGAGAGATAAATAGCACTGTCTATTCAAAATGTTTTTACCTCTCTTTTCCTCCAAGTTTTCTTATAGAGTTCGGGATCGTTACGTCACGTCGCAATGCATTGTGGGAATCACGGTACGGAAGTAGATTTGCTGTATAGTAGCGTATAGTAGGCAGTAGGTAACGTTGGTCATTTGGTCATTAATTTAGGTTATTTTTTGGAAAATGGTTCAGTATTGCTGTATTGTGAACTGCTGTAATCGGTCTCATGATCGACAGGGCAAACGCCTCATAAATCATATTAGTTTTCCCCATTTTCGTCGGATGGCTTGGGTCGCCGCTGGTCGTCAGTATACTACCGGACGAAAACAGCGGATTATTGCACGTATGATAAATTACTCCTGAAGTGTAACAAACCCGCATAGACAAGCTTCATAGCTCACAGAATCTGACAAGTGTGTGTGTCACCACTGATGCTTGGTTAACGATTGTTTTCTCCGCGTTTACTTTGAGGATCTGCAGATCTTGCACTCATTCATTTGTGAACTGCAAGTGAGCCTCCAGTGACAACTTTTTAAATTGATCGGAGCAGAGACTTCAAACAGAGAGCACAAAGCCTTTCAAAGTGAATTTCGTTTTGCATTAATTTGTATTTTAATTTTAATAAATGTTTCATCAACCAATTGCCTGGATTTAATAAATAAGAACTTAGTAGAGAGGTGTCGGTGCATGAACTGGAGGTCTTATAAATTAACCGAAACACAGCATATAAGGTAGTCTTGCCTCACAGACCTGAAAAATATATCTATATTGAAATTTACTACTTTTAAAAAAACAATTCAAAACGAAAGAAAACAGATCTGCTCTCTGCTTATATGTAATCCGTTTGAAATGTGCATTTCTCTGGCGTGTTCATTGCTGCGAAGATCGCGAGTCAGCATCGTCAACCTCATCTTTGCAGCCGACTGTGACAAAAAAATCACTTGTTTATTAATAAACAATTAAAATGTGTGTGTGTGTGTGGGGGGGGGGCTTGAATGTTGTTGCGGAAGGCACAGGAAATTGTTAATCCGGCCCTGGATCGGAGGTGTAAGCGAAAATGTCAGGGAAACTGAGGCTTGGTAAACTTTCATAATTATTACTCCATACTTTGTTCATAGGGATCGATTCCGCCTATAATCTCTTTTTTTTTTTTAAGTACCGTTGTTTGGATTCATTATGAAGTTTGTCCGTATATGGTATAGCCAACTTTTTTTGTCACGGTCCATAACTCTTTCTGGAGACCGGCCGGCTACGCTAATATCTTATTATAAACCGGCTTTTGTGGTGCCTCTAAAATGGCCGCCGTTACCCACAATGCACCATTCCATAACATCTACGCCCGAGCTCTATAGTTGTTGTTTTGCTTGATGTTATCCTTTCCAACAAGAGTATCCTCTTCTGCAGAGGTTATCCTGTGATCAGCTTCTCTTGAACTTTTCCTCAAATTCAGATGTGACAGTGTAAAAAAAAAACCTGTCCAGATTCAACAAAATCTTTGTTTAGATGTTGTCTAGATGTTGTAGTATGTTGAATCCTCTCTTTTCATTTGCTTGTTAGCAAACAAATCTTATTTTTCTTGCAATTTATCTGGAGCTCAACTCAAGTGTGACTTGTCTCTCTCTGTCTCTCTCTCTCTCTCTCTCTCTGTTGCATGCTGGGAGTTGTGGATAGTGGTGGTGGTGAGAGCTGTTGTGTGAGGGTGAGAACTTTCTTGTTTTCTTATTTACATTTTCTTTTTTTTCCTTCCAGAAAATACATGGTATAGGAAACGAATTGTAAATAGTGGTAGTTGTGTGGCAGGATGGCGTCTCTTGATGAGACGGATAATGCCACAGTTGAGGATGTGTTAATTGCAGTTGGTGATCAAATTGGTCACGAGAACATTGTATCTGCATCACGGATGAATCAGGCTGTCGTCGTTTTTTTGAAGGAACAAAATTTAGTGAATCGTTTGATAGTAAATGGCCTTATACTGTTAAAGATACTTTTGTGCAACTTTCTCCAATCGACAACAAAGGTAACAATTTCAAATATCCCGCCTTTCGTATCCAATGACATTTTGCAACGTGAGTTAGCGCGTTTTGGAAAAGATGTCAGTCCCTTTAAAACTGTTGCTTGCATGTAAACATCCGGCTCTGAAGCACGTTGCGTCTTTTAGACGGTACGTTTACATGGTGCTAGAATCGCCTGAGAATACACTGGATATTAATTTTCGTGTGAAACACGAGGGAAGATTATATATGGTGTATGCAACTACTGGCAGCATAAGTTGTTCCACTTGTTGAGGTGAGTGATGTGAATTCAGATGCTGTGTTACCGGCTGTTGACACTGGAAATGAGGATGTTGTAGCTTTTGTAGCCCCAGAGATTAGCATAACTGACCTAGTTTCTGATGTTAACAAAGAAGTAGCTAGTACCAGTGGTACTAAAACGGGGGAGAGTGCAATTGAATCGTTTTCAAGCGTCTTGAATAATGAGGAAATGGAGGAGGAGCAGTGATGATGATACTGAGTCACAAGTTTCTATGTGTGAAAATGATGGTAGTTCACAGGGAAGTGTATTTAATGCATCTCAGACAGTTTTTTCGGGAGTTTTCAATAAAGATTCGTTGTATAGTCTGGAAGAAATTTTAAAAAATTTGAACGAAACGTATGGTAAACAAATCAACATAAATGATTTCTTCTCTGATGTAGACAAGTTTGTTCACTCTGTTATTTTTTATCAGAAGACTGTTGGAGTTGATGAACTTTGTGAGAAGAAGAATTTTCGTTTGAAAAAGCTTCTTACCACTATCAGAAAAAGTAAAGCAATACGTAAGAGAAAGAGTAAATCAAAAAAATTGTAAACCATGTATTACACGGCGTCTTTTCTTTGCTTTTCTATCATGCTTGGTTCTTTATTTACCATCTTAATTTTGTATATGGAGGCTTTGAGGATAGGCTCTTTAAATATTAATGGTGGGAGGGATAGTGTAAAGCGTGCTACAGTCTATGAAATAACTGAGCAAAAAAAACTTGATATCGTCTTTCTCCAAGAAAGTCATAGTGACTTGATGAATGAAGTTGAGTGGAATTTGTGGTGGAAAGGACATAAAATACTCAGTCATGGTACAAATTTAAGTAGAGGTGTGGGCATCTTTTTTTCTTCAAAAATAAGGGTGGATATTATAAGTATAGAGGAACCAGTGAAGGGTCGATTGTTGGTGGTTAAAGCTCAAGTTCAAGAGATGCTTGTTTTTCTGATAAATATTTATGCACCAACTGTGGGACAGGAGCGCCTACATTTTTTAGATATACTTAGTAAGAGTCTTAAAAAGTGTTTTAGTGAAGGATGTGTTGTTATTGGTGGAGATTGGAATTGCACTAATTTTACTATAGATCGTAATACTGAGGAACCTCATATACAGTCCTCAAGTGCATTGTCAAAACTCATTAAAGATTTTCAGCTCTTGGATATGTGGAGAATCAAACACCCAAATGATAGACAGTATACATGGATTAAGGCTTTTAATAATCGAGTTAGTGCTGCCCGACTAGAGAGATTCTATGTGTCAAAATCTTTTAACAGTAGAGTAATTGAGTGTTGCATTTGTCCTGTGGGTTTTTCTGATCATCATTTAATTATTATGACAATGAACATGTCAAATATACCTAGAAAATCTGTTTACTGGCATTTTAATGTAAAATTGCTGCAGGATGCTGTGTTTTGTGAAAATTTTGTTTTCTTTTGGGATGATTGGAAAAAGGAAAAGAGTATTTTTGAAAGCTTGAAACAGTGGTGGGATGTAGGTAAGACTCAAATAAAAAAATTCTGTCAGCAGTATACAGCTAACTGTAGTAGTAGAATAAAGAATGTGATTGAATCACTTGAAAAGCAAATTAATTGAATTGAATTGCAGTTGGTTGGTGCATACAATTCTATATTGTACAATGATTTGCAAACAAAAAAGAGAGAGCTTGGTCTAGTCTTAAATGAGAAAGTTAAAGGAGCCTTGATAAGGTCCCGTTTCATGTCATTAGCAGAAATGGATGCCCCAACTTCTTTCTTCTTTAATCTGGAATATAAGGCGGCTCAACAAAAACAAATGCCATGTCTTAAACTCCCTGATGGGAGGATAACGTCTAGGACTGTAGAAATGAGAAACCATGCTGTGGATTTCTATTCAAGCCTTTATGCTGCAGAGAACTGTGAAAATAGTGACTGTACGACACAGCTTCTTCAGGGTCTTCCTCAGCTGGACTCTGGTGCTAAAACTGTCTTGGATGCTGGTATAACATTTGAGGAAGTTACTGCTGCTGTGGGACAACTTAATTCAGGACGATCCCCTGGAATAGATGGACTGCCAGCAGACTTTTATAAAAGTTTTTGGAACTGCATTGGACACGATTATTTTGATGTTTTAGGTGAATCGATAAGAGAAGGTGTTTTACCAACTTCCTGTCAATATGTGGTCTTATCACTGTTACCAAAAAAGGGTGATTTAGCCCTTTTAAAGAACTGGCGTCCTGTTGCCCTTCTTACAACAGGATATAAAATATTCTCAAAATGTCTGGCAAATAGATTAAAACATTTTTGGGGTTTGGTTGTAAACAAGGATCAGTCATATTGCATTCGAAAACGGTCCATTATGGATCATTTGTTTTTAGTGCGAGACATTGTGGATATTTGTAATGGTTTCAATGTGAATGTTGGGTTAATTGCCTTGGATCAAGAAAAGGCTTTTGATCGTGTGGATCACAAATATCTTTTTAATGTATTGAAGGTTTTTGGTTTTGGCGAAACATTTTTAAATTTGATACAGTTGTTATATAATGGTGCATCATGTATGGTGAAGATAGGGGGCACTTTGAGTCGGCCAATTCCTATTTTAAGGGGTATTAGGCAAGGCTGTCCATTGTCTGGTCAACTATACAGTTTAGCAATTGAGCCGCTGCTTTTTAGACTTTGAGAAAGACTGTCGGGTTTTAATGTGCCTGGTCTCTCTTTAGACTCAAGAATGCATCGCTCTGCCTATGCTGATGATATTACAGTTTTTGTAAACAATGCTGAAGATATTAACTGTCTATCTGAGGTACTCAGTCTTTATGAGAAAGCTTCATCAGCTAAAGTGAACTGGGCTGGTAAAGGGGAGTCTGAGAGTCTCCCAAAGTTACCCGGAGACCTAAAGTGGGGCAGAGAGGGACTTAAATTATTGGGAGTTTTTTGGGGGTCAAATGATTATCAAAAGAAAAATTGGGAGGGGCTAGTGGAGAAAGTGTGCAGCAAGTTGTCTAAATGGAAATGGTTGCTACCGCAGTTGTCCTATAGGGGGAGGACCAATAATTTGGTTGCTTCTACCCTGTGGCATAAAATAACTGTGCTACAGCCACCTGTTGGACTTATTGAGGAGATTCAAAGGCAACTTGTGAATTTTTTTTGGTCTGGACAACACTGGATTCGTGCTGCTGCTTTATACCTTCCAGTTCAAGAGGGAGGTCAAGGATTGATCGATATCAGATGCAGAATCATGGCTTTCCGGTTGCAAGCAGCTCAGAGACTGTTGTATCACACGGATGCTTCATGGTTAAAGACGGCTTCTGCTCTTCTCAGGAGGGTCAGAGGTATGGGATTGGACAAACATCTGTTCTTAATGGAGCTCCAGAATGAGGACCGTGTGAATTTGACTGTTTTCTATAAGTCAGTTCTGGAGGCATGGAAGGTGTTTACCATTTCACGTACACCGAACACACTTGCTGGATTATGGCTTTTTGAAGAGCCACTTTTTCTTAATGACTTTTTACCATCAAGACTTGTGTCTGGACCCAGTTTGCGTGCATGTTTCACTGCTGCGGGATGCACAAATCTGGGACATATTTTGACCAAGAGCTTAGAGGAATTGAGTGAAAGGACTGGAGTGAGATCTCTGAGGCTGCTGAAACAAGCTACAACTGGAATTTTAATTTAGCATGCGGACCATGAGATTTTTACAAATGACTTTATAGCAACTGATCAATGGAGAAAGGGGGTTCCTTATGTTTTCCCTTCTCTGAATGTGACTATTGCCGTGGGAGAATGGCAAGATGATGAGAATTGTCTTTTGTCTTTTGAAACTCCTCAGCTTGGAGTTTTTGAGGAAGTGGGGAAAAAAGCCCTCTATATCTCCTGTGTGAAGGCATCCAATGCTGGTCGCTTGCATGGACTTGCTTCAAATAAATGGACTGATTTTTTTGGAATTCTTTCCTCCCCTAGAGGCTGCTGGCGGTCCTTATACAAACGCCCCATTGACAAAAGAACGGGAGACCTTCAGTGGAGGATCGTTCATGGGGCGATAGTTACAAACAGATACGTGGGGAACATTGATCCTTCGGTAGGGGTGGGCTGTCCCTTCTGTAAATAGGTTGAAACGTTTTTTCATCTATTTGTACAGTGTGCTCGGCTAAACGATTTGTTTTCATTTTTATCTCAATGGTTCATTGAAATTGGTGAAGCTTTCTCTTATGAAATGTTTATATATGGTCCAAGGTATACAGAAAAAAGGAAAAGTCAGTTGATTTTACTCATTTTTTTGTCTGGTACAGCAAAACTTGCTATATGGAAATCCAGAAAGAATAAGTTGTTAGGACAGGGTTCTCTGGATGTGTTGATGATCTTCAAAGGCTTGGTGGCGGCTCGGCTTAGAATAGAGCATGCCTATTATAAAATGGTAAAGTGTGTAGAATCTTTCATGTACATTTGGGGGATAAATGAGGTCCTTTGCACAGTAGATGATGATGATGATGATGATGATTTAATGCTTGCCTTTTAAAATGTTTCTCATTTTAACATGAATAGTATATTTTATATTTGTTCTCATTTTGTGAGTTTGTAATATTATTGTGAACACCTTATTGGTTTAACCCTCAGACGGTCCTCGGTCATTTCTGACCGAAACATTTTCTGTTTTGAATTTCTAAAAATCACAGCTTCATCGGAATGTTATGAAACTTGGTGACTTTTATGGCATTAGGTATGTGAAAAAAAAAAATAAAAATTGGGGTCATGATCCGAGCATGCTAAGTGGTCGTAAAAAAAATAGTCACACTACAGGCCTTCGGTCAAAAATGACCGACCCATAGGAAATGAATGGGAAATTAAAAAATAAATAAAAATTTCTCCGAATTTTTGTGTGTACAATCTACAAATCGGCCACAATCCTAAAAAAAAGTACACCGCTGTAAAGGGGTAACACTCTACAACATCAAGAGTGCAAAAAAGACACACCCACCCACACACACACACAAACACCAATAATTTCACAGCTTCATCGGAATATTACGAAACTTGGTGACTTTTATGGCATTAGGTATGTGAACACACAAAAAAATTGAGGTCATGATCCGAGCATGCTAAGCAGTTGTAAAAAAAATAGTCACATTTGTGGTCTTCGGTCAAAAATGACCCCCATAGAAAATGAATGGGAAATAAAAATAAAAAAATAAAAAAATAATTTTACATAAAGTGTTATAATTGAATGAATTGCATTTTTTGTTACAAATTCTGTAAAAAAAAAAAAGCAAATGTGTCCATAAACAGCTTGGGAATTCACATGCCTCTCCATAGAGAGCTGTACATGCCATCTAGTGGTTACACCGTGGTTCTACGCTTTCTCTCCATACTCTCACCAGATGGTGCTAATCTGCTTAAAACATTTTTTTTTTTGAAGGCCTAAGACTCTATATTAAACTAAAATACTGCATTAAATAAAAAAATAAAAAATACATATATATATATAAATTGTTTTATTATTTATAATGGCAAAAATAGACCATAAATATTGCATAAATATTAATAAATTCAATAAAATTCTCTCAAAATACAAAATTAAAAAGAATAAATATTATAGAACAAAAATAAATTGCATTAGTTTTACTGGGATGGACGAAGTTTAATTTTTAGGTGTCATTAAAGGCCCATGGTGTGACTCCGAAAGGAAGACCTTCTGAGGGTTAAATAAAGGTGTATTTAAAATTCAAAAAATTCTCTCTCTCTCTCTCTCTCTCTCTCTCTCTCTCTCACTTTCGGTGTGATTTATTGTTGGGGGTGAGCGTGCGGATTGCGTGCTGAGTGCGGTTGGAATCTGTGAGTGAATCTAATTTCTTTCTTTTCTGGCTTTTTTTCTTTGTTCGTTGTTTTTGTGTGTTTTTAGGGTTTACATTGCAGTTGTTTGGGCCGCGTGCCACCTGTTTTTACCGGGAGCATGACGGCCCCACGCTCACGATGTTTGGGTTCATTGACCCAGCGTCATGGCATGAAAGTGGCGTCCGCGGTTAGTGTGGAGAAATGCTGCCTAGCAGTGGGAGAGGTTGTTGGGCATGAGAACATAATGTCTGCCTCCAGGATGAATAATGCCACTGTTGTTTTTCTCAGTACTATTGAAAAGGCTAATGAACTAGTTGAGACAGGGATAGTTATTGATGATCTTTTTAACCCTGTACTTCCGCTTTCTACACCATCAAAGAAAGTTACGTTATCCAATGTACCACCGTTTTTAAGTGATGAGATTTTGGCTAAAGCTTTGTCTCGCTATGGTAAACTGGTCTCTCCCATTAAAAAGATCCCTATCGGTAGTGGATCGCCTTTACTAAAACATGTTGTTTCATTTAGGCGTTTTGTCTACATGGTTATGAATGACATTGCTGATTTAGATCTGTCTTTGCACTTTCGGGCTGATGAGTATGACCACATTATTTACATAACAACTGACAACATGAAATGTTTTAGTTGTGGGCAGTCGGGTCATTTAATCCGTGCTTGTCCCGGGAAAAATTCGAACAACCCGTCAGGTGCAGGTGACGTAGTTGCTGTCAGAAATGATGTAGTTGGTAACGCTGAACCCGATGAAGCAGGGCCAGCCGATGAGACTCCGGGTGTGTCAGGGTTACTCGCCTCTGAACAAAATGATGATGTACCTGTGATCGCGGTAACTGAAGAATCAGTGCTTGAAAACACAGTTTCTGGTGTAGAAGTGTTTAATGTTCAGGTGGGGGGAGCCGTTATTAAGACGGAGAGGCATTTAAACGATGCTCTCAATGATAATCTGCCGTTTACTGGGAGAGATATAGGTGATGACATTCCAATGGAAACGGTGCAGGCAGATTTTAAAGTCCCGTTAAAGAGGAAGAAGTCTGGTAAAACTGGGGTTGATAGAAACACAAAGAAATCAGATGGGATTGATTTAAATGATAAGGATGACACGGGAAGTGGCAGTGAATCATCTGATTCAAGTGTTTGTCTTTCTCAGAGTGATTTTTCTGGTCATTATGAGGTGGATGACATTAAACTGTTCCTTAGAGCTACGAAAAATAAGAGGGGTGTGCGCATTAATGAATACTTTCCTGACATTAAGCAGTTTGTCGAGAACACTAAGGGTTTCATGATGGAGGGCTCCTTTACAAATAAAGAAGTCTACAGGCTTAAAAAAATTGTGAGGAAACTTGACTATGAGCTTAGTAATGGGGACAGTGAGAAAACCTAATTCCATGACTCTTAGTAGTTTTTTATTGTGGACAGTGTTTTTTCTTTTTTTCTTTTCCTCAAGTATGTGTCACGCTAATGTTGCTACTCTGAATCTGAATGGTGCTAGAGATATGTACAAAAGAGCAGCATTATTTGAAGTAATTCATCAGAAAAAAATTTATGTCACGCTGTTACAAGAGACACATATTGATTCTAATAATGCTCCTGATTGGGCAGTGGAATGGAATGGGATTGCTGTTCTAAGTCATAATACCTCCATTAGTGGCGGAGTTGCTGTTCTCTTTGCTGAGAGTTTCAGCCCACACTCTTATCAGATTGAAGAGGCTATTAAAGGTAGACTTTTGAAAGTAAGAGCCTCTTTTGAAAATGTTGTTTTTGTTTTTGTTTGTGTGTATATACCAACTTCAGTTGTTGAAAGAATGCTATTTTTAAGTACTTTGTCCTCTGTTTTACAAAATGTTGCTGTTGATGAGTATTTAAGTTTGGGTGGTGATTTTAATTGCACAGAGTCCAACTTGGATAGAAATCATGTGGAACCTCATTTACCTTCACGTCAACGTCTTGTTCGGTTTAAAAAAACACATGAATTAATTGATATTTGGAGACAACTTAATGGAGAACAAAAACAATACACTTGGTCTCATGTTCGTGGTAACATGATTTCACTGGCAAGACTAGATAAGTTTTATGTTTTTAAACATCATGGTAGTATTGTTGAGAGTTGTTCTATTGTTCCATCATGTCTTTCAGATCATAGCATGGTGCAGTGTTGTATTTGTTTAAATTCTATCAAGCCAAAGAGTGCTTATTGGCACTTAAATACCACTTTATTGGATGATAATTGTTTTAAAGAAAGGTTTTAATATTTTTGGAATATTCTTTTAGAACACTGCAGCAATGGTGGGACTTTGGGAAAGTCCAGATAAAACAGTTATGTCAACAATACTCTCAGAATGTCACTAGAGAGGTAACCCTCAGTTAGAGCTCCTTAGAGACTGATATTCTAAAACTGCAAGAATTGGTTCACTTGCCTGAGGTGGAGTCTCTTATAAAAAATAAGAAGACTCAGCTATCTGACCTATTAGGGGTTAAAGCACAGGGTGCTCTGGTAAGGTCATGTTTTCTAAGTATAAATGTGATGGATGCACCATCAAGGTTTTTCTTTAGCTTGGAAAGGAAAAATGGACAGAACAGAGTCATTCATGCTTTACGTTCTATATCTGGAGCATTATTGAGCATTATTGACTGACCCTAAAGACATTCGTAAGAGAGCAGCCACTTTTTATGAGTCTTTATATAAAAATGAACTGGGTCCAGATTATAGGGATGACAGTGCTTTTTTTTGATAATCTTCCTCAAGTGGCAGAGGAAGTCAACATAAAGATTTCAGGTGCCTTGACCATGGAGGAAATGGTTAAAGCCCTCCAAGGCATGGCGCTGGGAAAAGCACCAGGGATTGATGGTCTGCCGGTTGACTTTTATAAGTCCTTTTGGTCAGAGATCGGAGAGGATTTGCTAGAGGTACTGAATGACAGTTTAGCCGGAGGGTAAACTATCAACTTGATACTCCTTGGTGTGATGGTTTTAAACTGGATGAAAGCACAAAACCTGATTTTTTTTTTTTTTTTTTTTTTTACATACTTTTGTGTAGGAGTGTATGGTGAATAGGTGATTTGTTGTAATAAAAGTCTTGTTAAAAATCAAATCTCTCAGTCTCTCTCTCTCTCTCTCTCACACTCTCTCTCTCTCCCCCTCTCCCTCTCTCTCTCTCTCACACACACTCTCTCTCTCTCCCCCTCTCCCTCTCTCTCACACACACTCTCTCTCTCTCTCTCTCTCTCTCTCTCTCACACTCTCTCTCTCTCCCCCTCTCCCTCTCTCTCTCTCTCTCTCTCTCTCTCTCTCTCTCTCTCGCTCTCTCTCCCCCTCTCACTCTCTCTCTCTCTCTCTCTCTCTCACACACACACTCTCTCTCTCCCCCTCTCCCTCTCTCTCTCTCTCTCTCTCTCTCTCCCCCCCTCTCCCTCTCTCTCTCTCTCTCTCTCTCACACTCTCTCTCTCTCCCCCTCTCTCTCTCTCTCTCTCTCTCACACACACTCTCTCTCCCCCTCTCCCTCTCTCTCTCTCTCTCTCTCTCTCTCTCTCTCACACACACTCTCTCTCCCCCTCTCCCTCTCTCTCTCTCTCTCTCTCTCTCTCTCTCTCTCTCACACACACTCTCTCTCCCCCTCTCACTCTCTCTCTCTCTCTCTCTCTCTCACACACACACTCTCTCTCTCTCTCTCTCTCTCTCTCTCACACTCTCTCTCTCTCTCTCCCCCCCTCTCCCTCTCTCTCACACACACTCTCTCTCTCTCTCTCTCTCTCTCTCTCTCACACTCTCTCTCTCTCCCCCTCTCCCTCTCTCTCTCTCTCTCTCTCTCTCTCTCTCTCTCGCTCTCTCTCCCCCTCTCCCTCTCTCTCTCTCTCTCTCTCTCTCTCTCTCTCACACACACTCTCTCTCCCCCTCTCACTCTCTCTCTCTCTCTCTCTCTCTCTCTCACACACACACTCTCTCTCTCCCCCTCTCCCTCTCTCTCTCTCTCTCTCTCCCCCCCTCTCCCTCTCTCTCTCTCTCTCTCTCTCTCTCACACTCTCTCTCTCTCCCCCTCTCTCTCTCTCTCTCTCTCTCACACACACTCTCTCTCTCCCCCTCTCCCTCTCTCTCTCTCACTTTGACCCTCCTGTAAGGCCACGATCATGACATGGGAAACTGTGTTTTTCTCCATGTTCTGACCTCTGCCACCGCTGCTCTGAAACATCAATCGTCCGAGTCTACGCTCGCTCAGATCCGCTCTTGTGATGCTCTTTAACATCATCGTCTCAGACTCTCAATGACACTATTCTCACATCAGCACTAATGAATGCTGGAAACCATCCGCTCTTTGCGTCCTTAAGCGCAATCTAAAAGCCTTGCTGCGAGATTCACGGACACTCTCTTGATCGGCAAATGTACTTCTGACAGCTAAGACAACATCTCTGGAAAACTATTTGAAAGCCATTAGATAGTAAACGAACAGTGTTTTCTCTCCCTCTGTGTTTCATCCATGAAACATCCAGCTTTCTTAAGCTATTTGTGGAACACGTGAATCTTTCTGGCACATCCGGCGCAGAGCAGCTTTGCTTTGCTTCTCGTCAGCATATTCCTCTTTGGACAGATCTACATTTATAATCATAAGGTATTTGTGCCAGAAAGGAAGAGACAACAATGTCTGTTCATTTTCATCTTGTACAAACACGAAGCCAGCTCTGCTCTGCATGAGAGAACGAATGACTGAGGCACACACACATTTATTACCTTTGGCATCTTGGCAAATCTCCCATTTCTCGTATCCTTGATGACGGAGACTTCTAACAGCTCGGTCTCCTGCAATCACAGATGAGATTTATGAGTATTATGAGAACAGCAAGCTTAGACTTGCGTCCACAGCACAACTCTAAAAGACAATAAAGTAATAAAACAAAATAAATATATAATCATGACATATGATGAAAAACAGGTTGCTTCTTGACGTTGTGAGTCTTAAAGCTTCAGTAGTGACAGTGTAAAGGTCAGAGGTCAAGCATCTGTGAGAAACACTGGTGGTCAGCCAATCATAACACAGCTCATTTACATACAGAAGTCTTGTTAAAGAGAGGCTGGGAAACATACTGTACGTCAGACAGCGTCCTAATGAGACCAAATGTTGACGTGACGTTGAGGAGAGATCCCCTGATGATTGGAAAGCTCTGGGTGTACAGTAGTACATATGAAAGCGCTATATAAATGCCTCATTCATTCATTCATTTACTGTTCTGAGGCACAACAAAGAGTCAGTAGCTTTTCTTTATCTCTTCCAGGGGTCACTAGATTTACCAGGCCACACACTCCCAACATGCTATAGGAACGTAACCCTAACCCTCTCTAAAGCCGATTTAATTGGTCTCTAAAACAACAAGTGCTTGTGTCTCTGAGAAGTGTTTAAAAGAGTGAGACACACATTTAAAATAAAGTCTGTGTTTGATGAAGGAGTGTGAGTGATGCTCTACAGGACGACACACGGACAGTCCTGTCCTCCATCCAACACAGCGGAGATCGTGAAACCTGACGTTTATAAGCTGTGGAAAATAACAGATTTCTGTTCCTCTTTTGTGATTAAATCACGATTTAGGAGAAGCTCAAATCACTGCTTCAAATCTCGCAGTTTCTGCATCCAGAGCACAAAATGATCAGGCTGGACATCAGACGTCTGACTAGCTGACCGATATTGCTAATTAACGTGCTAATAGAAATCATCTGATTGATTGAGTCTGTTATGAAGACTTCAGATGATCATAACACCTGTGAATAAATGACTGAAGCAAACTCTGAATCAACATGCACCAATGCTTCATTTTCCATATATTGTAATCATCATGTTCACAACTTGTAATAGTTACTTCAATGAGCTCATTGTTTTTGCCTAAAATTCATGATTGTATATGTACATTTTTTGAAATGCATAACTTGGACAGTCACCTCTGATAACAGATCACTCTAAACTGTTTTGTAGACACTTTCTGTAAAGCTGCTTTGAAACTATATATTGTATATTGTGAAAAGCGCTATTCAAATAATGCTTTTATTTTTAAAGAAAATAAAATAAGATTTTCAGAGCTTGATGAAGTAGATTCAGTTCATCGGTCAGTTTTTAATTTCACTTTCTATAGTGAATAATTGACTGGATTTTGAGAGTTCTTCACCGACATAACTCTAGCGCACAGTTTGTGTGATATCCACTTGATCGCCTTTATGGTTTAAAATGGAAATATTTCCAATATTGCAACATGACATTTTTCTTTATCAACAATTGCTCACATGAGGAAATAAACAAGTAAGCTAAATTATTTCAATTAGATTTATAAAAGCCCCCGTGAGATTTATAAAAGCCTCCTCCTCCTTTTATGTATTAAGAACTTTTTCTCTTGGTTTATGTTAATGTTTGAACATTCCATTCTATCATTTTGAAAATGTTATCAAAACGTTATTTCGGAATGTTTTCTGAACATTTTTTCTTGTTAATGCAAAAATCCTCCAAACATTCCCTGGGGAAAAACTCATCCATCCATTCTCAGGCTCTGACCTGTGGAAACTGGAGGAAACACACACTGACACACGGAGAACATCGAGACTCGAACTGGGGACCTTCTTTCTGTGATAAGACTAAGATAAGACAGATAAGACTTTACTGTAACGTTCACATTTTACTGTAGTAGAACACTGAACTGTGTAAGAGTCTCTGGGAAGCACACAGTCCAAAACATGGAATCATAAAGAGCAAAGCTTACAACCCAAACTCAAACAAACAACTAGAGAGCACACAAGTCAAACCTAACAAGACATGTGGCAAACAACACAATAGAAAAAGAAAACACCACAAACTTGTGTTCTGTTTATATGAGCTGCTTCATACGGAGTTTAAACATGTTTTGTGAAGCTTCAGGCTGAAGAGAGAGCTTTGGTGAAGCGCATGTGCAGAGATGTGAGTAACAGAGAGACAATGAGAGAATTCAGGTCAGAATCAGATGAAGAGCTGTTACAGAAGGGGAAGTTCAAAGTCCTGATTGCTTAGTGTAAACATTCAGAAACTACCTTCTATGAATGATGTATAAATAATGTTTTTGTGCTAACATTTTGAGAATGTTTTTAAGACCTGGGGCCGTATTCACAAACATTTTATCTTACCACTAAGAGATCTCCTAAATGGCAGTAAAAGTTCTTAGTTAAGAGTTCTCTTAAAACCAATTCACAAAGCTGCTGAGACCAACTTTTACTAAAAAAGAGAGAGAGGTCTTAAGCTTACAGAAAGGTTGCTTGGTTGATGGGGGAGGAGTCTCTGACATTGATTTAATCATAGAACTATTGTAGAACGAGGTATCATGTTGTAATATTCAAATAAATATTCTAAAATGAAAATGTTGCCATATTCAAATAAAGATTTCAAAATAAATATGTTGCCATATTCAAATAAAGATTTTAAAATGTAGTCTAAGTTTCACTAATTAAACCAGTATATGTTCAGCTAATGGTCAGCCTCCTACATGTCAGCATCTCAAGAGATTGCAGAATTCAAGCAACAAATGATGTTTTATGAACAAAGTTATACAAAGTATAATCAGCTCCAGAGGAGGGATATATACACACGGCCGACTCACCTAGTGACCTCCACAGTTCCCTGCATCCCTCCACGATACGAGAATATCTCTGGGTTTGGGCTAAACTCCTCACTCTCGGCTGGGGATACTGGGAATAACTCTGGGTTTGGGCTAAACTTCTCACTCTTGGCTGGGAATACTGGGAATAACCCTGGGTTTGGGATAAACTCCTCACTCTCGGCTGGGAATACTGGGAATAACTCTGGGTTTGGGATAAGCTCCTCACTCTCAGCTGGGAATACTGGGAATAACTCTGGGTTTGGGATAAACTCCTCACTCTCAGCTGGGAATAACTCTGGGTTTGGGATAAACTCCTCACTCTTGGCTGGGAATACTGGGAATAACTCTGGGATTGGGATAAACTCCTCACTCTCAGCTGGGAATACTGGAATAACTCTGGGTTAGGGCTAAACTCCTCACTCTCGGCTGGGAATACTGGAATAACTCTGGGTTTGGGCTGAACTTCTCACTCTTGGCAGGGAATACTGGGAATAACCCTGGGTTTGGGATAAACTCCTCACTCTCGGCTGGGAATACTGGGAATAACTCTGGGTTTGGGATAAGCTCCTCACTCTCAGCTGGGAATACTGGGAATAACTCTGGGTTTGGGATAAACTCCTCACTCTCAGCTGGGAATAACTCTGGGTTTGGGATAAACTCCTCACTCTTGGCTGGGAATACTGGGAATAACTCTGGGATTGGGATAAACTCCTCACTCTCGGCTGGGAATACTGGTATAACTCTGGGATTGAGCTAAACTTCTCACTCTTGGCTGGGAATACTGGGAATAACTCTGGGTTTGGGATAAGTTCCTCACTCTCAGCTGGGAATACTGGGAATAACTCTGGGTTTGGGATAAACTCCTCACTCTCGGATGGGAATACTGGGAATAACTCTAGGTTTGGGATAAACTCCTCACTCTTGGCTGGGAATACTGGGAATAACTCTGGGATTGGGATAAACTCCTCACTCTCAGCTGGGAATACTGGAATAACTCTGGGTTAGGGCTAAACTCCTCACTCTCGGCTGGGAATACTGGAATAACTCTGGGATTGGGCTAAACTCCTCACTCTCGGCTGGGAATACTGGGAATAACTCTGGGTTTGGGTAAACTCCTCACTCGGCTGGGGATACTGGGAATAACTCTGGGTTTGGGCTAAACTTCTCACTCTCGGCTGGGAATACTGGGAATAACCCTGGGTTTGGGATAAACTCCTCACTCTCGGCTTGGAATACTGGGAATAACTCTGGGTTTGGGATAAGCTCCTCACTCTCAGCTGGGAATACTGGGAATAACTCTGGGTTTGGGATAAACTCCTCACTCTTGGCTGAGAATACTGGGAATAACTCTGGGATTGGGATAAACTCCTCACTCTCAGCTGGGAATACTGGAATAACTCTGGGTTAGGGCTAAACTCCTCACTCTCGGCTGGGAATACTGGAATAACTCTGGGATTGGGATAAACTTCTCACTCTTGGCTGGGAATAACTCTGGGTTTGGGATAAACTCCTCACTCTTGACTGGGAAAACTGGGAATAACTCTGGGATTGGGATAAACTCCTCACTCTCAGCTGGGAATACTGGAATAACTCTGGGATTGGGATAAACTCCTCACTCTCAGCTGGGGATACTGGAAATAACTCTGGGATTGGGATAGGCTCCTCACTCTCGGCTGGGGATACTGGGAATAACTCTGGGTTTGGGTAAACTCCTTACTCTCGGCTGGGAATACTGGGAATAACTCTGGGTTTGGGTAAACTCCTCACTCTCGGCTGGGGATACTGGGAATAACTCTGGGTTTGGGCTAAACTTCTCACTCTTGGCTGGGAATACTGGGAATAACCCTGGGTTTGGGATAAACTCCTCACTCTCAGCTGGGAATACTGGGAATAACTCTGGGTTTGGGATAAACTCCTCACTCTCGGCTGGGAATAACTCTGGGTTTGGGATAAACTCCTCACTCTTGGCTGGGAATACTGGGATAACTCTGGGATTGGGATAAACTCCTCACTCTCAGCTGGGAATACTGGAATAACTCTGGGTTAGGGCTAAACTCCTCACTCTCAGCTGGGAATACTGGAATAACTCTGGGATTGGGCTAAACTCCTCACTCTCGGCTGGGAATACTGGGAATAACTCTGGGTTTGGGTAAACTCCTCACTCTCGGCTGGAGATACTGGGAATAACTCTGGGTTTGGGCTAAACTTCTCACTCTTGGCTGGGAATACTGGGAATAACCCTGGGTTTGGGATAAACTCCTCACTCTCGGCTGGGAATACTGGGAATAACTCTGGGTTTGGGATAAGCTCCTCACTCTCAGCTGGGAATACTGGGAATAACTCTGGGATTGGGATAAACTCCTCACTCTCGGCTGGGAATAACTCTGGGTTTGGGATAAACTCCTCACTCTTGGCTGAGAATACTGGGAATAACTCTGGGATTGGGATAAACTCCTCACTCTCAGCTGGGAATACTGGAATAACTCTGGGTTAGGGCTAAACTCCTCACTCTCGGCTGGGAATACTGGAATAACTCTGGGATTGGGCTAAACTTCTCACTCTTGGCTGGGAATACTGGGAATAACTCTGGGTTTGGGATAAGCTCCTCACTCTCAGCTGGGAATACTGGGAATAACTCTGGGTTTGGGATAAACTCCTCACTCTCGGCTGGGAATACTGGGAATAACTCTAGGTTTGGGATAAACTCCTCACTCTTGGCTGGGAATACTGGGAATAACTCTGGGATTGGGATAAACTCCTTACTCTCAGCTGGGAATACTGGAATAACTCTGGGTTAGGGCTAAACTCCTCACTCTCGGCTGGGAATACTGGAATAACTCTGGGATTGGGCTAAACTCCTCACTCTTGGCTGGGGATACTGGGAATAACTCTGGGTTTGAGATAAACTCCTACTGGGAATAACTCTGGGATTGGGATAAACTCCTCACTCTTGGCTGGGGATACTGGGAATAACTCTGGGTTTGAGATAAACTCCTACTGGGAATAACTCTGGGATTGGGATAGGCTCCTCACTCTCAACTGGGAATACTGGAATAACTCTGGGATTGGGCTGAACTCCTCACTCTCGGCTGGTAATACTGGGAATAACTCTGGGTTTGGGTAAACTCCTCACTCTCGGCTGGGGATACTGGGAATAACTCTGGGATTGGGATAAACTCCTCACTCTCAGCTGGGGATACTGGGAATAACTCTGGGATTGGGATAAGCTCCTCACTCTCAACTGGGAATACTGGAATAACTTTGGGATTGGGATAAACTCATCACTTTCAGCTGGGGATACTGGAAATAACTCTGGGATTGGGATAGGCTCCTCACTCTCGGCTGGGGATACTGGGAATAACTCTGGGTTTGGGTAAACTCCTCACTCTCGGCTGGGAATACTGGGAATAACTCTGGGTTTGGGTAAACTCCTCACTCTCGGCTGGGGATACTGGGAATAACTCTGGGCTTAGGATAAACTCTGAGCTCAGAGCCTTCGATCCCCTCGGACAGCACGCCAAATACGCTTATTATATTCTTTACTCTATTCGATCATTTGTAAGTGTGAACTCGTGTAAACCACTTCCACAGGTAATCAGACATTATTCATTTATTTATTAAAGATTTATTTTTGCCATTAAAATCATAAATCAAAATATGTATTGCATTTATGAAGAAAAGGTTCAGCACCCAAGGCTCTATTGCCTCGCTATTGCCTCAATGGTGTTCAGTGTCTTTGGGAGGATTGATGAGGCGGGGACAGCAACAGCCATTAGGATTGTTTGTGATTTGGTCTTAATGACTCAGGAGTCCTCTTGACTGCTCCTAACGATTCACAGATTTAGGAGCTAGTTTTAGCACTTAAATGCTTTGTGAAATACTCTTAGAGGAAAAATTTAGGAGTTCTAAAAATTGGACTGACACACCCATTATTTTTAAGAGTTTAATAGAATTAGGCAAGTTAGGAGCTCCTCCTTAAGATGTTTTGTGAATACGGCCCAAGATCACTTTTAATGAACAATCTATTAACGTTACTGTCAAGTCAAGTCATCTTTAACAACACTTTATACAATACAGATTGTTTCAAAGCAGCTTCACAGTGATAAACAGGGAAATAATGCTTGTTGTTCAGCTGAAGTCAGTTCAGTGTTGATTCAGTTCCGTTGTAAAGATCATCAATTATTAATTTAGTAAATTTCATCTATACAGCAGTTCTGTAGAAAACAGTGATGTCATCATCAGCTCAGTTCAGTTCTCATGCAGCAGCGTCAGTTCAGTCAGATCAATCATACTGTTGAATATTAAGTGGAAGAAACTGGAAGAAAGTTTGTTGATAACTTTGAGAGAACCTTGTTAGTCAAAGTTCTGAGAACGCTCTGCTAGCTGACTATATGGCAATGTTCCAGGAACGTTTTCGCTCAGCATTATGAGAATGTATATAATGTTATAAGAACGTTCCAAAAAACATTTTCTATAGAAAGTTTTCTTATAACAAATAAAGTAACCTTTACAAAACATTAGTGAAAGTTGTGGGAACGTTCCTGTTAGCTGGGTCTTCAGATGCCTGTTATGTCTCATCATGCAATGAAAAGCTATTAAAACTCCTTCTCCCTGTATATAATCGCTTTCCTTGCGATTAATTGAGTGATTGAGTTTAAAGCGAAGGGTCTCTCCATCTCAATCAATGCAGCTTCTGTGTTTGCAGTGGGAGGGGATTCGAGTCAAAGGTCAGCATTTCCAGTCTCAGCATAAAGGTTCTGCTTTGAAGTGTGTTTAAAAAGACCCAGCGCAGTGTGAAGCTGCCAGTCATCCCACCGAGGACAGAGAGAGTGTGTGAACAATCATCTCTATCTGTGCTGAGTTACACAGCAGGCCACTGGAGTTCAAATACATTTACCTCTACAGATGCCCATTATCTATTCATTAGAATCGAAATGTGGCTTCGGTTCCAATGGCAGTTTTGTTTTGTTTGTAGACATTATGCTATTATATGCACCCATATTCCTCCCTCCATTTCCCCTGTCCTGTCATTATTCTTTCATTAATACACAAAAATGAGAAACTTTTAAATGCCATAAGCTGCTGTTCTCCTGCATGTTATGGGATGTTTTGTTCACAAACCCCCTTATTACTCAGTCATTCTGGATCTATTTACTGCTCAGGCATGTCTATAAAGCTATAAATCATCATCAGAAAGTAGGAGGTTAATTCACATGAAGGTATTACGCACAACTTGCCTTCATCATTTGCATATAAGCGCATGTGGTTTTGTGTGATATGTAACCAGATCTTTCACTCTCAGCACAGTTATATATTATACTGACTACTCAGAGAGGAAGAGACCGTTTTTATTTGGGTAAATCCAGCATAACAGAGAGAAATATACAGTTCTGATCAAGGGTATCTTATTTACTTCAACATGTCTCAGAGAAAACACTTCCTGAATGTCTGTCAAAACCCTCCAAACGTGGTCAAAACCAGTCACTCCCTCTGTAGATCCTTGAACTCCATGCCTGATAAAAACCTGAGAGACAGACTACAGGATTGATATCATGCTGGTTTTGCAACTGTTTTTGAAGACTGTTCATCATAACAGAAAAACTCAGAAAGGCCTTGTGCGCCAACACAAAGAAAACACAGGACTTTATTATCGTCAACTAAAACTTTTAAATACATTTCTGTTAACTGAAACTAAACAAAAGGTTTGGAATGTTGCCTTGGTATTAAACCTAAATAGTAATATTTTAAAAAACAAACTACATAACGAAGCACATAATGAAATTACAAAATATTTAACAAAAATGTACATGATAACTAAAAACATGAAAATAAAAGCCAATTTAAAATGTTAATAATAACTAATAATAATAAAAATAACTAAAATAAAAACAAAAATAGCACTGGTTTGGACACCATAACATCAGTAAGCACAAACAACCCAAGGCACCTATGAAGGGATGATCAATAGACCGTGAGCCATAGTGAGCATGTGTATGCGTTCAGTTTAAATAAAGTCCTTTAAACCTGCAAACTGACACACATTTTGAGGAAATCATTCTTTATAGTCACACAGCCTGGATAGGGGTCCTCGAATAATGGACCGAACCCTAGCTTGGTTCCAACTGGACCGAGAGACATCAGAATCAGAATCAGAATCAGAATGGGCTTTATTCGTCAAGTGTGCGCAAACACACATGGAATTTGTTGTGGTTTTCCAGGAGCTCTACATACATACATACATACATATATACCTGCATGTATGACATGAGAACAGAAAGAACATTTAAATAAGACTAAGGAAAAAAATAAAATAAAATAAACAATAATAATAATAAAGTTGTATACAGCTGGAACAGAAGACTTATGTTTAGATTTGTACATTATGTACTGTATGTACACCTGTATAAATAAAATATAGGTATTTACACAATATATAATTATTGCCTCACTCTCAAGCACTGAGAATGAATGATAAAAACAGGTGGTGATTGCTGTACTAGCTGTTTAAGCTGGGGATAGCATGGGGGGAAAACGTTCTAGTGCACAGAGATCTGTAACTTCAGCAGAAGAGCACACAGGTGTTCGGGGTCTGTGATGATGTTCCTGTCCGTTTCTTCAGGTTGGGCAGGTGTACATCAGTGATCCTCTCAGCTGTCCTAACAGTCCATTACAGTCTCTTATATCTGACCCAAACCAGTCAGTTATAGAAGTGCAGAGAACAGCAATAACAGCTGATAAAACTGTGTCATTTGCGCCTGGCAGGTTGAACAATTTCAGTTGACGAAGAAAATACAACCTCTGTTGGGCCTTTTCACAATGAAGTCAATGTGATTGTCCCACTTCAGGTCTGGAGAGATGATGGAGCGCAGGAACCGGAATGACTCCACTGGGGTGTTTATGATGCTGAGAGGGAATAATGCTGTGGTGTTTCTCCAGCATCATTTCCACTGATCTGAGCCTGTTCAGCTCCAGCAACACACTCTGGGTCTATATGTGAGTACGGGGCAGACACTGACTCTGGGTCTATATGTGAGTACGGGGCTGACACTGACTCCGGGTCTATATGTGAGTACGGGGCTGACACTGACTCTGGGTCTATATGTGAGTACGGGGCTGACACTGACTCCGGTTCTATATGTGAGTACGGGGCTGACACTGACTCTGGGTCTATATGTGAGTACGGGGCAGACACTGACTCTGGGTCTATATGTGAGTACGGGGCTGACACTGACTCCGGGTCTATATGTGAGTACGGGGCTGACACTGACTCCGGTTCTATATGTGAGTACGGGGCTGACACTGACTCTGGGTCTATATGTGAGTACGGGGCTGACACTGACTCCGGGTCTATATGTGAGTACGGGGCAGACACTGACTCTGGGTCTATATGTGTGTTCGGGACCGACACTGACTCCGGGTCTATATGTGAGTACGGGGCTGACACTGACTCCGGTTCTATATGTGAGTACGGGGCTGACACTGACTCTGGGTCTATATGTGAGTACGGGGCTGACACTGACTCCGGGTCTATATGTGAGTACGGGGCAGACACTGACTCTGGGTCTATATGTGTGTTCGGGACCGACACTGACTCTGGGTCTATATGTGTGTTCGGGACCGACACTGACTCTGGGTCTATATGTGAGTACGGGGCTGACACTGACTCTGGGTCTATATGTGTGTTCGGGGCTGACACTGACTCTGGGTCTATATGTGTGTTCGGGACCGACACTGACTCTGGGTCTATATGTGTGTTCGGGACCGACACTGACTCTGGGTCTATATGTGAGTACGGGGCTGACACTGACTCTGGGTCTATATGTGAGTTTGGTGCCGACACTGACTCTGGGTCTATATGTGAGTACAGGGCAGACACTGACTCTGGGTCTATATGTGAGTACGGGGCTGGCACTGACTCCGGTTCTATATGTGAGTACGGGGCTGACACTGACTCTGGGAGCCCTATTTTAACGATCTGAAACGCAAGTGTCAAAGCGCAAAGCGCAAGTAACTTTGTGGGCGGGTCTTGGCGCTGTTGCTATTTTCCCGGCGGGATAAATTACTCTTGCGCCTGGCGCAAATCTAAAAGGGGTTGGTCTGAAGTAGCTTCATTATTCATAGGTGTGGTTTGGGCGTAACGTGAAATAAACCAATCAGAGCGACATCTCACATTCCCTTTAAGAGCAGGCGCGCTTGTTCTAAAGCGGATTCCTATTATAACGGCGGATTTGCCAGGCGCACGCGAGGAGCGCTTCACAGCCGAGGAGACCGACGTTCCCGTCAGGGACGTTGGGGATGGAGAAACACACCCAAATTAACTTCCTTAACAGGCGTATGATAATTTGGGTAAATGTGTAAGCTAGATGTATGCTTTTATAATAAACTGTCTATCTATCTATCTATCTATCTATCTATCTATCTATCTATCTATCTATCTATCTATCTATCTATCTATCTATCTATCTATCTATCTATCTATCTATCTATCTATCGTAAAAATGTATGATTTGCAAAAATGATAACTGCTGCGTCTGTGTGTAGATGAGAGAATCAAAGTGTATGCACGTTGTGCACACGCTACATTGATTAAGGCCAAGCATGCACCCTTAAAATAGCATATGAATAACATGCGCAACGCGCCACTGACTTTAAACTGTTTTTTTTTCGGTCAGTGGCGCAATTGTTTTCTAAACCTGTAAAATAGCATGAGGGAACGTTTGCGCCGGAACACGCCTCCTCTTTGCGCTGAACCGCCCCGGGGAGCGCAAGTGTATTTCTTAGTTAACCGACGTGCGTCTGTGGAGGGAAAAGTCCGCTTTGCGCGGGTGCAAAATAGGAATGATACATGCGTCTGTGTACAAAGTCAATTGCGCTGGGTGCAAGATAGGGCCCTGGGTCTATATGTGTGTTCGGGACCGACACTGACTCTGGGTCTATATGTGAGTTCGGTGCCGACACTGACTCTGGGTCTATATGTGTGTTCGGGGCCGACACTGAGTCCGGGTCTATATGTGTGTTCGGGGCTGACACTGACTCTGGGTCTCTATGTGAGTACGGGGCTGACACTGAGTCCGGGTCTATATGTGTGTTCGGGGCTGACACTGACTCTGGGTCTATATGTGAGTACGGGGCTGACACTGACTCCGGGTCTATATGTGTGTTCGGGGCTGACACTGAGTCCGGGTCTATATGTGTGTTTGGGGCTGACACTGACTCCGGGTCTATATGTGTGTTCGGGGCCGACACTGACTCCGGGTCTATATGTGAGTACGGGGCCGACACTGACTCCGGGTCTATATGTGTGTTCGGGGCTGACACTGACTCCGGGTCTATATGTGTGTTCGGGGCTGACACTGAGTCCGGGTCTATATGTGTGTTCGGGGCTGACACTGACTCCGGGTCTATATGTGTGTTCGGGGCCGACACTGAGTCCGGGTCTATATGTGTGTTCGGGGCTGACACTGACTCCGGGTCTATATGTGTGTTCGGGGCTGACACTGACTCTGGGTCTATATGTGAGTACGGGGCTGACACTGACTCCGGGTCTATATGTGTGTTCGGGGCCGACACTGAGTCCGGGTCTATATGTGTGTTCGGGGCTGACACTGACTCCGGGTCTATATGTGTGTTCGGGGCCGACACTGAGTCCGGGTCTATATGTGTGTTCGGGGCTGACACTGAGTCCGGGTCTATATGTGTGTTCGGGGCTGACACTGACTCCGGGTCTATATGTGTGTTCGGGGCCGACACTGAGTCCGGGTCTATATGTGTGTTCGGGGCTGACACTGACTCCGGGTCTATATGTGTGTTCGGGGCCGACACTGAGTCCGGGTCTATATGTGTGTTCGGGGCTGACACTGACTCCGGGTCTATATGTGTGTTCGGGGCTGACACTGACTCCGGGTCTATATGTGTGTTCGGGGCTGACACTGACTCCGGGTCTATATGTGTGTTCGGGGCTGACACTGAGTCCGGGTCTATATGTGTGTTCGGGGCTGACACTGAGTCCGGGTCTATATCAGTCTTGTGTGGAATGACAAGCAGTCGGTTACACATAGATCAAAATAACCCTGTCAATCACTATATCATGTTCTCAGTCCGTCACAACACAGAGACTCAGACTCTATCACTGCATCGTTCCTAAAAACTACACTGGAACTTCTAGAGATTCAACTTTAGATTGCTGGATTACTTTCTGTGATAGTTGTTCATGTTTGTCCTTCAGGTCCAGCATCTTTTGCACATTTGTGCTCTATAATGAGGAGATCCAGCTTTCACATGATTGACAGTCTCAAACAACTCAATTCAAGTCAAGGCACCTTCATTTATATAGTGTTTTTAACAGCAAAACACAACAAACACAATATGAAGAAACTGTTCAACAGGACAATCTTTCAATATTTGAATAAAAGAATAAGATTTTTTGTATCTTATAATTCTCTTATAATTTTGGAGGTGTTTACAATCTTTAGAATAACCTTTCTGCAAACTACCTGAAAAGTTGTGCACGTGTTACCAATGGAGATTTTAAAACCAAACATTGATTTAATTTAGTTAAGGCGAGACACGGCAGGCAAAAACATTTTTCATGCAGTGGTCAGTTTTGAGATTTTGGGCTAGTTTACTCCTTCAATATGTGTTCTTTCAAGCTGCTATAAAGAAAACGCTGAAAATATACATTAAGATTTTTTTTTTATTACATTTTGTTTACTTGCGGCAGTAAGTTTCTCCCGAATTTACCAGGAAGTTAGCATTCCAACGCGACACGCCGAGCTCCGTCTGTTCACTGAAGTCTGTCGTGACCGGTATCGCTGTAAAGCTCTGAGTCTCCTGCACAACGCTATGTAACCCAAATATGGGCATTTCCTTCCTATCAGTAACCAATCGTGATGTCCAAAGGGGGATTTAAAGCTAATGACGAAATCTCATTTAGAGCTGTTTAAATCTTTAAATGCCGTTTTCTCAAAATGAGTTTTTTGTCATCCAGTACATCCATCTCAGCCGATGTAGCACCTATGTACACCAGACTTTCCAGTTATACACTTAGCAGTATTCTGAAGATATTTTCAGAGGGATTTGTTAATAAATCATTCCTGGCCTGATTTATGTGACATTTTAATTTAAAAAATATGGCGAAAATCTTTTTTTTTTAATGCTATGGACAGTATATTTTGATTTCCTAGGTAATTAAAGCATATATCCTGAAATCCCTCTGATTTTTTTTTCATCTTGTGTGTAAACAAAATGAAAAAAGAATTTTGCACCTGGCTTTATCATATGTTCAGATCTATCTACCGTAAATATATGTAAAATCGTGCATATTTAATGAGATAATGCCTAATTTGCATAATTAAACATACAAATGTCAAAAACTTGTACTACATTTTATTAATATACTTGTGTAAGTAATCAACTGAGGAAGTTTCATGGTGATATCTATTATTTAAAATGTTACCCTATTCACCTGTAGTGTCTCGCCTTTAATAGAAGTCAATTGATAAATTAAAACTGTTGATGGCATAATGTTTGAAATCATTTTTGCTAAACTCTTCATTCCGTCGTTAGCAGATTGTTTTGAAGCGTCTTGGAGAAGTTATTTCTGCAGATGCTTTCATATGATTTCCTGTGACGTTCCAGGCTCATTGTGTTTGTTTACTACTTTAGTAAGAGATATAATGGCTTCTGCTCTGTGTTCTTCTCTCTCTCTCTCTCTCTCTCTCTCTCTCTCTCTCTCTCTCTCTCTCTCTCTCTCTCTCTCTCTCTCTCTCTCTCTCTCTCTCTCTCTCTCTCTCTCTCTCTCTCTCTCTCTCTCTCTCTCACTCTCTCTCTCTGGTGTATGCTGGGAGTGTGTGAGGAGCTTGAGTGGTTGTTGGGAGCGAGTGCGTTTTCTTTTTTGTGCTTTATTTTTCTTTTTTGTTTAAAATTGTTTTTCCCCTCGGTAGTTCTTTTCTAGGTTTAGGCAGAGGACAGAGAAGGAAACGGCGCGGTTTTTAAACCGCGTGCGTCAGACAGACGCCGGTATGGAGTCTGTTCCCGGGTCAGCCCTGTCCCTCCGGCATGGTTGCAGGTGTGTGCCAGAGCCTGGTGTTACAGTGGAAGATTTGCTCGTAGTTGTCGGGGAGCAGATCGGTTTTGATAATATAGTGTCGGCATCACGAATGAATAAAGCGATTGTGGTATTTTTGAAATCTGAACCGCTGGTAAATCAGTTGACTGTGAGCGGGTTATGGGTTAAAGAAACGTTTGTTGCTGTTAGCCCATTATCTGCACCAGCAACAAAAATCACTATATCAAATGCGCCTCCGTTTGTGTCGAATGACGCGATTACGAAAGAGTTGCAGAGGTTCGGTAAGATTGCGAGCCCCGTAAAAATGATTCCCCTCGGGTGTAAAAACGCGGCACTCAAACATGTACTTTCCTTTAGACGTCAGATCTATATGTTTCTTACTTCACCTACGCGTACTCTTGAAGTTTCCTTCCGTGTGAATCACGGAGAAAACTCGTTTATGATCTATGCGAGCACTGAAAGTTTGAAGTGTTTCGAGTGCGGTGATTTGGGCCATAAACGTTTCGCGTGTCCACATCGAGATGAGCAAAGGCCGTCCACATCTAGAGCTGATACTGGAGTTACTGTTGATCATCATAATGCTGTAGCAGAGCAGAGGAGTGTGGAACAAGATGAAGGAGTGACAGAGGAGGTGAAAAGACAAGAAGAGGTGAGTGTGAGTGTGAATGATACTGATGCTTTGGTACAGTTTGGCTCGCAGGATGCTGCTGTTGCTGATATTATTGAGATGAATGATGGGAGAAAAGGATTTTTGCAGGAGATAGTTGATGATGGAGCTCAGGCTGGAGGTTCAGAGGAGAACATTACTGATGAAGTAGATGAGTGTTCACAGTTTACTGATGATGGGATGAGAGAGAGTGAGCAGTGGCTAGGTGGAGAGGCTGATAATGATCTATACACTGTTGAAGAGATTAATGCTTTCTTAGATGAGACAAAAGGAAAATCTGGGGTTGAAGTTGATGACTATTTCCCTGATGTTGAAAAGTTTGTAAATTCTGTGATGAAGGTAAGAAAAACGAGTAGTTATCAAGAAATCTCACAACAAAAGAGGTTCCGTCTTAAAAAGCATTTAACTACTATAAGAAAAATAGGAAGAGAAAGATTAACGAGGGGAACAACAAAACTTTTATGATGGCTTATAATTTTGCTTCTCTTTTCTGTCTTTTTCTCCTCCTCTCCTTCATGGAATTTTTACGGGTGGGGTCCCTTAATATCAATGGGATGAGAGATGGGAGGAAGAATGTGATATTATCAGAAATGATTAAATTGAAGGATTTAAGTGTTACTTTCCTACAAGAGACCCATAGTAATTATAGCAATGAAGTTGATTGGGGATTATGGTGGAAAGGAGACTATGTTTTGAGTCACGGGACTAATTTAAGTGCCGGTGTAGCTGTTCTTTTCTCCCCTTCTGTGAAAGCAAAAATTCTATCAAAAAATGAAGTGGAGCCAGGAAGGTGTTTAATAGTAAAGGCTGAAATTTGCAATTTTATCTTTTTGTTTGTGAATATCTATGCTCCTAATGTTGGAGCGGATCGTTTAACATTTTTCACCAGATTAGAGAATATAATAAAGGAAGAAAAAGATGATGTTTTTATTGTTGTGGGAGGAGATTGGAACTGTACTATTGATTTCACACTTGATAGAAATGGGGAGGAGCCTCATGCAATGTCAGCCACCTGTTTAGCTGGTGTTGTAAAAAAGCTACGTTTATCAGATGTGTGGAGAGAACATAATCCCCTTACAAAACAATATACATGGGTGAAAGTTTGTAATGAAAACATTTCTGCTGCTCGTTTGGATCGTTTTTATTTGTCACATAATATGAGAAACAGAGTTGTCAAAGTAGATATTATTCCTAATGCTATTTCTGATCATAAATTCATTACTGTTGCAGTTGCTTTGGCAACAAACACACATAAAAGTTGTTATTGGCATTTTAATATAAAACTTTTGGAAGATAAGCATTTTTGCGAAATGTTTAAATTGTTTTGGGAGACCTGGAAAACAGAAAAGAGTCTTTTTGAAAGTATTACACAGTGGTGGGAAGTTGGGAAAGTACATATAAGAGATTTTTGCCAGAAATATGCATCTCATTCCTCTTTTCAATTAAGAAACACTTTGGAGTGGCTGGAAAGAGAGATTTGTGAAATTGAAAAAAAAATGATGACTATTAATGAGGCTGATAATCTAAAAGATCTATGGACTGAGAGAAAGAATCAACTAAGCTCAATTTTAAATGAAAGAGTTAAAGGAGCTCTCATAAGAAGCCGTTTTCAGACTGTAAAAGACATGGATGCTCCTACTACCTACTTCTTTAATCTGGAGCGCAAAAAGGGCCAACAAAAGCAGATGTACTCGTTGAAGGATGACAATGGACACGTCACCTCAGATCCGATGAAGATGCGTAGACTTGCTGTGGCTTTTTATTCAAGTTTGTACTCTGCTGAGAGATCAGATGAACAATGTAGGAATGAGTTGCTTAAGGATCTTCCTGTTCTAACTGAAGAACATAAGGCTTCTTTGGAGACTGAGCTTACTTTTGATGAAGTCACCGCGGCCGTAAAGGGTCTCTCTTCAGGTCGTACTCCAGGACTCGATGGACTTCCTGGTGAATTCTATAAGGTTTTTTGGGACACTATTGGTGAGGACTATTTTAAAATACTTCAAAAATGCTTTCTTGATGGAATTCTTCCAACAAGTTGTCAACGGGCTGTTTTATCGTTGCTCCCAAAAAAGGGTGATTTGACACTTTTAAAGAACTGGAGGCCAGTAGCGATTTTATGCACTGAATATAAGATACTTTCTAAATGTTTGGCCAATAGACTGAATTTGGTGTTACAAGAAATAGTTCATAAGGATCAATCTTATTGTATAAAGAATAGATCTATTACAGATAACCTTCATCTAATAAGGGATGTTTTTGATTTTACTCATTGTAATGATGTTAATTTGGGTTTGTTATCTTTAGACCAAGAAAAGGCTTTCGACAGGGTTGACCATGTTTTTCTTTTTGATACTTTGAAGGCTTTTGGTTTTGGGGATGTTTTTATTTCAAAAATTAAACTCTTATATACTGATGCAAAATGTATGATTAAAATGGCTGGTGGATTGAGTATCCCGATAAGTGTAAAAAGAGGTATCAGACAGGGCTGTCCTCTCTCAGGTCAACTGTACAGTATTGTAATTGAACCTTTTCTGTGTAAGTTGAGGAAAGAGTTAATGGGTCTAAAGGTTAACACTATATCTTCTAACATTAAACTTTCTGCATACGCTGATGATGTCACTGTTATAATACGAGAGCAAAATGACATACAGATGCTTAAGGGGGCCTTAGAGTGTTATGGCAAAGCCTCCTCAGCAGTTGTTAATTGGGGTAAATGTGAGGCTTTGTGGTGTGGAAAATGTTTTAAAGGTCCAGTGCTTCCCGGTGGCTTACAGTGGGGAAGGGCAGGTTTCAAATACTTAGGGGTATTTATAGGGACAGAAGAGTACAAAAAGAAAAATTGGGAGGGCCTTGTGGAGAAAGTGTGTGCTCGGTTGTCTAAGTGGAAATGGTTGCTACCCCAGCTATCCTACAGGGGGAGGGTACTGGTTTGTAACAATTTGGTTGCATCTTCGCTATGGCACAAAATGGCAATACTTGAGCCTCCGGAAGAGCTGGTGAGAGAAATCCAGAAGCGACTGGTGGAGTTTTTCTGGACAGGACATCATTGGTTGAAGGCGGCGGTTCTTTATCTGCCTACACATGAAGGAGGCCAGGGGCTGATCGATGTCACGTCAAGAGTAAAGGCCTTCAGAATCCAGACGGCACAGAGACTGCTGTATGGAGAAGAGGTGAGCTGGGCTGGAGTTGCCTGTGCCCTCCTAAGGAGAGCAGGAAATATGGGTCTAGATCGTCATCTTTTCCTTATGGAAATTAATAAACTGGACCTTTCTGGACTGAGCTCTTTTTATAGATCGATTTTAAGATCATGGACACTTTTTAAGTTTTCACGGAGTGGAGATGGGATACAGGCATTATGGCAGAAAGAGGAACCGCTACTTTTTAATCTTGAATTAGATTTGGATATTTCTAAATCAGACACCCTCAGAAAAGCCATGTGGAAAGCAAAGATTGTAAAGATTGGACATTTAATGGAAACAAAAGAATGGATAACTGCTGAAAGTTTGGCTTTTAAATTGGGACTAAGATCAATCAGAT
>JAJAQA010000014.1:95000-100000 GCA_021464565.1 Rutilus rutilus | reverse complement strand
CAATATTTTACCATAAGCACTTGCATGCTGAGAAAGACACAGCAGTCGAAAATGAGAAATGAAAGTTTCACTACAAACATATTCATATAGGATTTTAAAGGCATAGTTCACTAAAAATTTAAATACTGTCTCCATTTATCATGTCAGTCCAAACATACATGATTTTCTTTCTTCTGTGGAACACAAAAGAAGATATTCTGAAAAATGACATTAATATATCTTCTGTTATGTTCTGCAGGTTTGAAGAATAGGGAATGTTTTTGTGTGATCTAACCCTTAAACAATGGATGTTGTGCTAAAGATGCCATGCCCTTTTATCTATCGTGAGATCTCATGCTTCGAGTCAACGGTCTGTTTAGTGTGCCATGCAAATCCACTCTGAGAACTGATAGCCATCCTGCTACTGTACGGTTCCCTGATTTGAATCTATTCAAATAAAGAATAATTTTGCAGAAAACTTTTAATAATGCAGATGCCCACGGGTTGATCTTACGGCACAAAAAGAAGGCAGTAATGTTTGTTTGTTCATGCAAGTTTGAAATAATAAACATCTAAATGCAAATGTTTTTTTTCACCGGTTTTTTTTTTTTTTTTGGGGGGGAAAAAACTCTCTGCCTCTCTCACTCTCTGTCTCTAACACACACACACACACACACACACACACACACACACACACACACACACACACACACACACACACACACACACACACACACACAATGTTTACTTAGCTATCTAAATGGGGATTCTCCATAGTGTTTTTTATACTGTACAAACTGTATATTCTTTCCTCTTACACTGTGTGTGTGTGTGTGTGTGTGTGTGTGTGTGTGTGTGTGTGTGTGTGTGTGTGTGTGTGTGTGTGTGTGTGTGTGTGTGTGTGTGTGTGTGTGTGTGTGTGTGTGTGTGTGTGTGTGTGTGTGTGTCTAATCCGGCCCCTAAACCTACCCAGGACAACACACACACTAACCCGACTCTTAAACCTACCCATCAAACACACACACACACACACACACACACACACACACACACACACACACACACACACACACACACACACACACACAGAGACACACACACACACACACACACTAGCCCGTCTCCTAAACCTGCCCATCACAGTAAACTTTCTGCAAACTTTCTGCATTTTTACTGAACTGATCTCTTCCTCTTCCAAAGACCTACAGCCGTTCAGTGAACAGAGCTTTACTTCTAGGAGAGAGAGAGCGAGAGAGAGACCTGCCAAGAGCAGTGAGCTGATCTTACCCTGACCTTCTCACAGTGATCCTCGCATTCACTGAGCAACTGTGCAGTGAACATGAAGTGTGTTCTCTGTGGACATCTGACTCTGCAGTGAACATGAAGTGTGTTCTCTGTGGACATCTGACTCTGCAGTGAACATGAAGTGTGTTCTCTGTGGACATCTGACTCTGCAGTGAACATGAAGTGTGTTCTCTGAGGATATCTGACTGTGCAGTGAACATGAAGTGTGTTCTCTGAGGACATCTGACAGTGCAGTGAACATGAAGTGTGTTCTCTGAGGATATCTGACTGTGCAGTGAACATGAAGTGTGTTCTCTGAGGACATCTGACTGTGCAGTGAACATGAAGTGTGTTCTCTGAGGACATCTGACTCTGCAGTGAACATGAAGTGTGTTCTCTGTGGACATCTGACTCTGCAGTGAACATGAAGTGTGTTCTCTGAGGATATCTGACTGTGCAGTGAACATGAAGTGTGTTCTCTGAGGACATCTGACAGTGCAGTGAACATGAAGTGTGTTCTCTGAGGATATCTGACTGTGCAGTGAACATGAAGTGTGTTCTCTGAGGATATCTGACTGTGCAGTGAACATGAAGTGTGTTCTCTGAGGACATCTGACTCTGCAGTGAACATGAAGTGTGTTCTCTGTGGACATCTGACTCTGCAGTGAACATGAAGTGTGTTCTCCATTGTCTCTTAGGGTGCTTTCACACTAGCACTTTTGGTGCGCACCCGGGGTCGAATGACGCCAGAGTTCAGTTCGTTTGGATGATGTGAACGCTGTCTTCCGAACTCGGCATGGGCGGATCTCCACTCTAGAGCCTTGCCCCCCCAGCTGCCCCCCTAACTTTGATGATCCAAAAACTGTACTTGTAAAAACAACCCGCCACTATGTCCACAAGCTTCTCAAAACAGTGAACTAAACAATACATTTACCAAAAGTGAACAATTTAATTTTTAATTTTAAATGTATTATTAACCCCTGCCCCTCTAATACTTAGTTACGTCCCTGATTCAAACGTGCAGAGCGGCGTTCGCTCAGTCTGGCTCACACACAGCGAGTCTGCTGCAACCCGACTGGAGAGACTGAGCCGCCCCAGAGCCTCTGAAGGTGAAGTGAGTTTCCCCAGGTGTAGTTTAAACACACGTTTAACTTAAAGTTACATTTGTAATGAATGTATTGTATGCTAAAGACGATTCAGCATCAGCAAAAACAGCGAGTCTATAACGTTAGCCAAAATCAGCGGTCAAATCGCTCCCTCGTGATTTGTAAGAGCACTCTTCCCTTTGATTAGCCTAATTTGGATTTTAGTAAAGACAAGAACAGCTTAATAAAAAATATAAAATATTGTTTGTATCCATAACGTTTACTGATGGTCGCCGTTACGCCGACGTACGTTACAACACACAATACAGTGCCAGTTAGGAGATCGATCATTTGATTAGCTAAGCAGTCCTATTAAATCCAATTCCTCTCCGATATCACAGCAATGAAACCAGGTTACAACTGGGGAAATAACAAATACAACAGGATTAAGTATGGCGTTAATAGTTGGGAGAAAATATGATGCGTAATAATGATTAGAGCTGCATTTGGTCTTAAAGAGGCAGCAGTCTAATAATCCTGCTGACGATTGCTCCATTAATGTGAATCAAACAACAAAAGCCAAAGAGAAAATCAGTCGCAGCTCTTGAATGATATAAGCTTTAATCTATCTATGATAAACTATGCAGTGTTATTTTAAATCTGACTTTATTAGATGTCTTTTTAGCCCATATTACTCCTGAACAGTAATGTCAGTAGACATTACTGAAATTAAAGCACTGGGTATATAATTTGTATATTTGTTTAATTGTATACTTTTTTTGTTTGACCATGTGTTTGGACTTTGTTTTTGGTGTCCTATGTCTTCTGAATATAAAAAACAAAAGCCTGCACCCTTCTGCATAACATGCATGTTTTATTTGTTTTGTTAAAGCATTGCTTTTTCTTTTGCTATAGATATTTATTTTACATTTCAAAATATAAAGCAATATTAATTGTGTTCTAAATTATTTTTTCCCTTTTTTTAATATAACAAAAAGAACCGATAAGAATACCATTAAAGCGGGTTTGACGCACTGCAAGCAGAGAGATGATTTCTGCTTGCCTAAGACGCAAGTGTGTTTCTGTATCTTTTCTTTGAAAACAAAACCAAAGGTTCAAAAAAATAAGAACAAATGTGAAGCGAGCAATTCTATCCATTTTGACGCCTTTTCATTCATAGCGGTTTACCAAGCAACACGATTACGCGCCAGCTGCAGCTTGATGACGCTAGTGTACCGCGATTCGGATACAAAAAATATAATGTGAACACAGTCCATCGGGGGGAGGGGGGAGCAATCGAACTCGGGTTCGGAACAAGCAATCGAACCAAGTGTGAAAGCGCCCTTACACACACACGAACAGGAGGGAAGCCGTTTCAACTTGGCATAGAGCACATTTTCAATTTCATTAGATTGGCTGAAGATTTACACTTTGCCAACTGTGATAACGCTGACCGAGGGACCGAGACTGCCAGGACTATCAGATAAAAGTGCAGCGCTGGGCAAAAACAGGGTTTGAACTATTGGAGACTAAGCAGGAGTAGGAGAAGAATCACGTCATTGTTTACAGTACATGCTCAGCATATCTCAAGGGATTCTGTTACACACTTAGAAAATGAAATGGTCCTAAGCATGCACCCTTTAGATACGGCACAGGTGCACCACTGAGAGTACAGTGACATGTACAGTACAGTCTCACTCATCAGAGACACTCAGTGTAACGGACTTCCACTGGAGGCAAGTGTCAAGAGAACCCAAGTGCAGTTTATTTACAGAACGTGATCAAACATAAAACTAAGGCATGACGTAACATGAACATGAACATGAACATGAACATGAACATGAACATGAACATGAACCAACAGCGGTTACACAAACAATACTTGACCAGGACACATGGCAAACATGAGGGCTTAAATACACAAGACTAATGACTAGACAAGGGACACCTGTGAACAATGAACCAATGACAACATGACAGAATCACATGGGGAACTCAAGCCCCTGCCCCTTTTGTCTCAAAATGTATTGTGTCCCTCTCTGATAAATGTAAATAATAATAATAATTATAAATATTATAATAAATAACAATACACTTATACACTATTGCCACTAACAATAATAATACAAAAAAATATTATATACATTTTTTTTGGCTGAAGCATTTGGCGGAGGTGAAGTAGTAGCGCTACGGCAGTGTGCCGCGAGTCTTCAAACTACAGGAGCAGCAGGTAACGTTAAAGGAACACGCCGACTTTTTGGGACTTTAGCTTATTCGCCATATCCCCCAGAGTTAGATAAGTCCACACACACCCTTCTCAACACCGTGCGTGCCGTAACTCTGTCTGACGCACCCACCGCTAGCCTAGCTTAGCACAAAGACTGGAGGTAAACGGCTCCAGCTAGCATTCTGCTCCCAATAAGTGACAAAATAACGCCAAACATTTCCTATTTACATGTTGTGATTTGTATAGTCACAGCGTGTACAAATAACAAGGTCACATGAGACATGGTCATCTTCTAACCGTATACACACTGACTGGGAACTATATTCTCAGAAGGCGAAGCACTGCTACTTCTGCGGAGTGATTTGCAGTTCATTATTAGTTCATGTTAAAAAATGTAACTAATGAAACCTTATTGTAAAGTGTTA
>JAJAQA010000014.1:7500-90000 GCA_021464565.1 Rutilus rutilus | reverse complement strand
AACACAACCCTTAAACAGGGAATGGGTTTGCAAGAGGAAGCCACAGACAAATTATCCTTTATCTTTATCCTTCCTGACTGATTTGTCTTTAGTTTTGTGTTTTGTTAGGGTCCCTGTCTGTCGCATGAGGCAGTACCTGCAACACAGTCAGTTCCACAGATTGTCCAAATCCATCCAGCCCATCACATGTTGTTTCTCCCAGCACAGATTCAAGAGTATGGAGCAGATAGTGGGAGATGGGCAATTACACAAGGAGATGGAGAAGGCGAAGAACAATAACCAAGCAGCAGGACCAGTCTCTGCTCCTGTGTGTGAGGAGGAACAGGAAGAGGAAAAGGAGGAGGAACAGGCGGAGGAAAAGGAGGAATAGGAGGAACAGGAGTAGGAATAGGAGGAGGAACAGGAGGAACAGGAGGAGAAACAGGAGGAGAAACAGGAGGAGGAACAGGAGGAGGAACAGGAGGAGGAACAGGAAGAACAGGTGGAGCAGGAGGAGGAAAAGGAGGAGGAACAGGGGGAGGGACAGGAAGAGGGACAGGAAGAACAGGTGGAGCAGGAGGAGGAACAGGAAGAGGGACAGGAAGAACAGGTGGAGCAGGAGGAGGAACAGGAAGAGGGACAGGAAGAACAGGTGGAGCAGGAGGAGGAACAGGAAGAGGGACAGGAAGAACAGGTGGAGCAGGAGGAGGAAAAGGAGGAGGAACAGGGGGAGGGACAGGAAGAGGGACAGGAAGAACAGGTGGAGCAGGAGGAGGGACAGGAAGAGGGACAGGAAGAACAGGTGGAGCAGGAGGAGGAACAGGAAGAGGGACAGGAAGAACAGGTGGAGCAGGAGGAGGAACAGGAAGAGGGACAGGAAGAACAGGTGGGGCAGGAGGAGGAACAGGAGGAGGAGGAACTAGAGGAACAGGCGGAGCAAGAGGAGGAACAGGAGGAGCAGGAGGAGGAACAGGAAGAGGAACAGGGGGAGGAACAGGTGGAGCAGGAGCAGGAACAGGAGGAGGAGGAACTAGAGGAACAGGTGGAGCAAGAGGAGGAACAGGAGGAGCAGGAGGAGGAACAGGAAGAGGAACAGGGGGAGGAACAGGCGGCGCAGGAAGAGGAACAGGAGTAGGAACAGGCAGAGCAGGAGGAGGAACAGGAGGAGAAACAGGAGGAACAGGCAGAGCAGGAGGAGGAACAGGAAGAGGGACAGAAAGAACAGGTGGAGCAGGAGGAGGAACAGGAAGAGGAACAGCGGGAGGAACAGGAGGAACCGGCGTAACAGGAGGAGGAACAGGAACAGGGACAGGAAGAACAGGTGGAGCAGGAGGAGGAACAGGAAGAGGGACAGCAAGAACAGGTGGAGCAGGAGGAGGAACAGGAGGAGCAGGAGGAGGAACAGGTGGAGCAGGAGGAGGAACAGGAAGAGGGACAGCAAGAGGAACAGGTGGAGCAGGAGGAGGAACAGGTGGAGCAGGAGGAGGAACAGGAAGAGGGACAGCAAGAACAGGTGGAGCAGGAGGAGGAACAGGAAGAGGAACAGGGGGAGGAACAGGCGGCGCAGGAAGAGGAACAGGAGTAGGAACAGGCAGAGCAGGAGGAGGAACAGGAGGAGAAACAGGAGGAACAGGCAGAGCAGGAGGAGGAACAGGAAGAGGGACAGAAAGAACAGGTGGAGCAGGAGGAGGAACAGGAAGAGGAACAGGGGGAGGAACAGGAGGAACCGGCGTAACAGGAGGAGGAACAGGAAGAGGGACAGGAAGAACAGGTGGAGCAGGAGGAGGAACAGGAAGAGGGACAGAAAGAACAGGTGGAGCAGGAGGAGGAACAGGAAGAGGAACAGGGGGAGGAACAGGAGGAACTGGCGTAACAGGAGGAGGAACAGGAAGAGGGACAGGAAGAACAGGTGGAGCAGGAGGAGGAACAGGAAGAGGGACAGGAAGAACAGGTGGAGCAGGAGGAGGAACAGGAGGAGGAACAGGAGGAGCAGGAGGAGGAACAGGAGGAGCAAGAGGCAGAACAGGAAGAGGAACAGGTGGAGCAGGAGGAGGAACAGGTGGAGCAGGAGGAGGAACAGGAAGAGGGACAGCAAGAACAGGTGGAGCAGGAGGAGGAACAGGAAGAGGAACAGGGGGAGGAACAGGCGGCACAGGAAGAGGAACAGGAGTAGGAACAGGCAGAGCAGGAGGAGGAACAGGAGGAGAAACAGGAGGAACAGGCAGAGCAGGAGGAGGAACAGGAAGAGGGACAGAAAGAACAGGTGGAGCAGGAGGAGGAACAGGAAGAGGAACAGGAGGAACCGGTGTAACAGGAGGAGGAACAGGAAGAGGGACAGGAAGAACAGGTGGAGCAGGAGGAGGAACAGGAAGAGGGACAGAACGAACAGGTGGAGCAGGAGGAGGAACAGGAAGAGGAACAGGGGGAGGAACAGGAGGAACCGGCGTAACAGGAGGAGGAACAGGAAGAGGGACAGGAAGAACAGGTGGAGCAGGAGGAGGAACAGGAAGAGGGACAGCAAGAACAGGTGGAGCAGGAGGGGGAACAGGAGGAGGAACAGGAGGAGCAGGAGGAGGAACAGGAGGAGCAAGAGGCGGAACAGGAAGAGGAACAGGAGCAGGAATAGGAACAGGAGTAGGAACAGGCAGAGCAGGAGGAGGAACAGGAGGAGAAACAGGAGGAACAGGAAGAACAGGAGGGGGAACAGGAGGAACAAGAGGAACAGGAGGAACAGGAGGAGGAACAGGAACAGGAGGAGCAGTGCAAGAGCCCTAGAGAAGGACCTGGTGTGTATCAACCGGTCAGAAACACACTTCATGAGGGTGGCATGAAAGAGTCTGGAGATGTCGTGGGGAACGTTATGCTGACTGCAACATCCAGCATAACCGGTTTGGTGGTGAGACAGTGATGTTCTGGGGAATATTGGAGGGTCGCACAGATCTTCACATGCTGGCCAATGGTTCCCTTACTGCTGTTAGAGACCGGGATGAAACCCTGAGAGCCACTGTAAGAGCTCACACTCTTACATCTGGCCACAGTGTGTACAGACTTTCTGAATGATGAAGGCATTGATGCCATTTTGGGTTAGGGTTAGACTAAAAATGCCTTTATGTTTTGAGAAGAAACTTACATGCATTAAATAAAAGCGAACCACTCTGTAGGAGACACTTGCTATTATTGACTATCTATAACGCAGGACACAGTTTGCTTCAAATCAGAATTTGAAAAAAAAGAAATTACCTTATTCTGATCGGTCCAGTAAAGGTAGAAGCCCTGAGGGTCGACCCGCAGCGTCACCGGCGTAACTGTGGTGCAGTCCTACAAAACACCAGACAAACACATCAAAACACCAGACAATCGACAATCACCTCAAAACACCAGACAAACACATCAAAACACCAGACAATCACCTCAAAACACCAGACAATCACATCAAAACACCAGACAAACACATCAAAACACCAGACAAACACCTCAAAACACCAGACAAACACATCAAAACACCAGACAAACACATCAAAACACCAGACAAACACATCAAAACACCAGACAATCACCTCAAAACACCAGACAAACACATCAAAACACCAGACAAACACATCAAAACACCAGACAATCACCTCAAAACACCAGACAAACACATCAAAACACCAGACAAACACATCAAAACACCAGACAATCACCTCAAAACACCAGACAATCACCTCAAAACACCAACCACATCAAAACACCAGACAATCACTAAAAAAACAGACAATCACCTCAAAACACCAGACAATCAAATCAAAACACCAGACAATCACCTCAAAACACCAGACAATCACCTCAAAACACCACAATCGACAATCACATCAAAACACCAGACAATCGACAATCACATCAAAACACCAATCACCTCAAAACACCAGAAAAACACATCAAAACACCAGACAATCAAATCAAAACACCACAATCGACAATCACATCAAAACACCAGACAATCGACAATCACATCAAAACACCAGACAATCACATCAAAACACCAGACAATCGACAATCACATCAAAACACCAATCACCTCAAAACACCAGAAAAACACATCAAAACACCAGACAATCACATCAAAACACCACAGACAATCACCTCAAAACACCAGACAAACACATCAAAACACCAGACAATCAAATCAAAACACCAATCACCTCAAAACACCAGAAAAACACATCAAAACACCAGACAATCACATCAAAACACCAATCACCTCAAAACACCAGAAAAACACATCAAAACACCAGACAATCAAATCAAAACACCACAGACAATCACCTCAAAACACCACAATCGACAATCACATCAAAACACCAGACAATCGACAATCACATCAAAACACCAGACAATCACATCAAAACACCAGACAATCGACAATCACATCAAAACACCAATCACCTCAAAACACCAGAAAAACACATCAAAACACCAGACAATCAAATCAAAACACCAGACAATCGACAATCACATCAAAACACCAATCACCTCAAAACACCAGAAAAACACATCAAAACACCAGACAATCAAATCAAAACACCAGACAATCGACAATCACATCAAAACACCAGACAACCACATCAAAACACCAGACAATCACCTCAAAACACCACAATCGACAATCACATCAAAACACCAGACAATCGACAATCACATCAAAACACCAGACAATCGACAATCACATCAAAACACCAGACAATCACATCAAAACACCAGACAATCGACAATCACATCAAAACACCAATCACCTCAAAACACCAGACAAACACATCAAAACACCAGACAATCAAATCAAAACACCAGACAATCGACAATCACATCAAAACACCAGACAAACACATCAAAACACCAGACAATCACATCAAAACACCAGACAATCGACAATCACATCAAAACACCAGACAATCACATCAAAACACCAGACAATCGACAATCACATCAAAACACCAATCACCTCAAAACACCAGACAAACACATCAAAACACCAATCACCTCAAAACACCAGACAAACACATCAAAACACCAGACAATCAAATAAAAAAAACAGACAAACACATCAAAACACCAGACAATCAAATCAAAACACCAGACAATCGACAATCAGATCCAAAACACCAGACAATCACATCAAAACACCAGACAATCAAATAAAAAAACAGACAAACACATCAAAACACCAGACAAACACCTCAAAACACCAGACAAACACATCAAAACACCAGACAATCAAATCAAAACACCAATCACCTCAAAACACCAGACAAACACATTAAAACACCAGACAAACACATCAAAACACCAGACAATCAAATCAAAACACCAGACAAACACATCAAAACACCAGACAATCACCACAAAACACCAGACAATCACCTCAAAACACCAGACAATCACCTCAAAACACCAGACAATCGACAATCACATCAAAACACCAATCACCTCAAAACACCAGAAAAACACATCAAAACACCAGACAATCAAATCAAAACACCAGACAATCGACAATCACATCAAAACACCAATCACCTCAAAACACCAGAAAAACACATCAAAACACCAGACAATCAAATCAAAACACCAGACAATCGACAATCACATCAAAACACCAGACAACCACATCAAAACACCAATCACCTCAAAACACCACAATCGACAATCACATCAAAACACCAGACAATCGACAATCACATCAAAACACCAGACAATCGACAATCACATCAAAACACCAGACAATCACATCAAAACACCAGACAATCGACAATCACATCAAAACACCAATCACCTCAAAACACCAGACAAACACATCAAAACACCAGACAATCAAATCAAAACACCAGACAATCGACAATCACATCAAAACACCAGACAAACACATCAAAACACCAGACAATCGACAATCACATCAAAACACCAGACAATCACATCAAAACACCAGACAATCGACAATCACATCAAAACACCAATCACCTCAAAACACCAGACAAACACATCAAAACACCAATCACCTCAAAACACCAGACAAACACATCAAAACACCAGACAATCAAATAAAAAAAACAGACAAACACATCAAAACACCAGACAATCAAATCAAAACACCAGACAATCGACAATCAGATCCAAAACACCAGACAATCACATCAAAACACCAGACAATCAAATAAAAAAACAGACAAACACATCAAAACACCAGACAATCAAATCAAAACACCAGACAATCGACAATCACATCAAAACACCAATCACCTCAAAACACCAGACAAACACATCAAAACACCAATCACCTCAAAACACCAGACAAACACATCAAAACACCAGACAATCAAATAAAAAAAACAGACAAACACATCAAAACACCAGACAATCAAATCAAAACACCAGACAATCGACAATCAGATCCAAAACACCAGACAATCACATCAAAACACCAGACAATCAAATAAAAAAACAGACAAACACATCAAAACACCAGACAATCAAATCAAAACACCAGACAAACACCTCAAAACACCAGACAAACACATCAAAACACCAGACAATCAAATCAAAACACCAATCACCTCAAAACACCAGACAAACACATTAAAACACCAGACAAACACATCAAAACACCAGACAATCAAATCAAAACACCAGACAAACACATCAAAACACCAGACAATCACCACAAAACACCAGACAATCACCTCAAAACACCAGACAATCACCTCAAAACACCAGACAATCACCTCAAAACACCAGACAATCACATCAAAACACCAGACAATCACATCAAAACACCAGACAATCAAATCAAAACACCAATCACATCAAAACACCAGACAATCACATCAAAACACCAGACAATCACATCAAAACAACAGACAATCACATCAAAACACCAGACAAACACATCAAAACACCAGACAATCACATCAAAACACCAGACAATCACATCAAAACAACAGACAATCACATCAAAACAACAGACAATCACATCAAAACACCAGACAATCACATCAAAACAACAGACAATCACATCAAAACACCAGACAAACACATCAAAACACCAGACAAACACATCAAAACACCAGACAATCACATCAAAACAACAGACAATCACATCAAAACAACAGACAATCACATCAAAACACCAGACAAACACATCAGGGTCATCAGGGTCAGCACTGCACACCAGGTATTTTATTACAGTCAATATAATCAGTATGTTCAAGAGAAACATGGGTAGATGAGAAGAATTAGAAGTATGGCGTGTTTGTGTTGATGTGAGAAAAAGAGAGATATTAAAGAGTAAGACAGATGTGAACTAGAGTAAATAGAGCACTGTAGTTCCTGCAACACAAACCTTGTCGTGAATGAAACAGAGAGTTGAGTGTGAGCCGTCAGACGCAGAGAGACAGGAGCAGCTCGTGTTTCATTTAACCCTCAGGACTTCACATAGCAACTGCAAATATTACTGGAGCTCTATAAAAAGACCAGCACGTTTTTGTGGAGGAACGCAGTGGTGTTTTATAGTCCCTAAACTTCAGCAGGGGCCGATTACGCATGCAGACATTCGACACACATCAGTGCTTTAGTATCAGTCCACAACACAACATCTGTGACCAGTGTGCTCTGAGAAGAGATAAACGCCACAGCTTTTACTGAGTGTGTCCGATCATGTATACCATTGGTTCCCAACCTGGGGTCCTCAGGGGGCGCCAGAGTTAACAGGGGGGGCGTGGGAGCGGATATGCTTTGAGGTGAATAAAGATGCATAAAATGTTCCAATAATAATTTTATATAAAAATATTTTTTCAAAGTTTTAAAAAAATCATATGCTTACAATGCCGATTCCAATTCCAATTTCATTATTTCAAATGTAGGCGCGTTGCGCGTGGCAAGCGCGTTCATAATGTAAGAGACGCCGGCGCGACCACAACATTGCCCAACATCAAATGGCAAACATAATGCAAGCGGAACGAAACTGGGGGGGGGGGGGGTCACGGATTGTTAAATATGTACATAGGGGGGGCCCCAAGGAAAAAGGTTGGGAACCACTGATGTATACGGTCAACAACTCGTCTGACAGGTTCCTGTTTCTACCTGATTTATTACTGGGACGCTTTTAGATGCAGATTCTGCCATTGTAAGACAAACACACTGGCAGAGAAACAACAGCTGAGAATTTTGTAGATAAAGATTACTTTGCCTCCTTAAACACTAAAACACTGAAGCCTCCATCTCCTCGATGAAACGTTAAAAACGAGCCCAAGCCTGAGGAGGACAGAGCTTCGTTTACACAGCGGATGATGATTTTACACACACATTCCTAGAGACCGTCTCGGTTTGATCTCCATGTAAATCTCACTGCTGTCTGAAGAAACAGTTGCGATCCTACGAGAGAGTCCTGTATCTCCCATTTGAAGCCAGACGCTTGAGGAGCCAATCAATGGTTGGAGAAATGAGCTCTGGATTCCTGAAGGTGTTTCGTTACTGAAACGTTCTGTCATTTTCTGCACAATGGCAACATGCATGCAGTCAGACATCTGACAAGACAGTTTAATAATGACCATAAAAGTGTGTTAAATGCCAAGTGAGCCGGTGATGTGATCCTTAGTGTCCCCAGACTATTTTGGGCAGATTATATGGTATATTTTATATTATTATATAACAGTTATTTTGTTGCCAGTTGAATACAAAATATATCAGTTGTGCCAAGTCTAATTTTTGATAAATTCATTGAAAACATTTTTTTTCTATTATTCTCTGATTATTTTCTTTTTTTTTTAATCTTGATGGAGGACAAAAGATCAGATATTCATATCAGAATCAGAATAACATCAGTGTAAAACAGATTTACATTCTGAAACACTTGAGTTCAAATGTAAAAACAGCCAAACTAATATTAGAAAACAGAGTTCAGAGTTCAGACTCTGACTGGACGAGACAGCAGATAAACACACAATTATTGGACAAAAAACGTCCTCACATAATAACCTAGAATACTGTCTAACACTTGATGGCTGCTCTGTTAAGTCTTCGTCGTCGGCTAGGAACCTGGGTGTGCTCTCTCAATCTCAGTTACTTTAAACTATCCTTGTATCTCTGTAAAGCTGCTTTGGAACAACCTACATTGTTAAAAGCGCTATATGAAGATGACTTGACTTGACACATACGTGTGACACACATCAGATCAACTCTACATTAAAAAAGAAGTAAAGTTGCGAAGTTGCTCAGCAACTGTAAACAACCAAACTGAAGCGTTCAACCAGCGTTTGCATAAAAACTCTGGGCTTCAAAAGCTTTTTACAGGCAAGCCTCTTTTCTGTTCAGTTTTACCAGCGAGAAGGAAAACAATCCTGACTCACAGAAGATAAAAGTGAAACAGAAAATCCTGGAGCCAGAGCATCACATGCATCCCTGCTCCTCATGTACACGTCAGGAAACACACTGGGAAAACTGGGAAAATCCTGGAGCCAGAGCATCACATGCATCCCTGCTCCTCATGTACACGTCAGGAAACACACTGGGAAAACTGGGAAAATCCTGGAGCCAGAGCATCAACATGCATCCCTGCTCCTCATGTACACGTCAGGAAACACACTGGGAAAACTGGGAAAATCCTGGAGCCAGAGAATCACATGCATCCCTGCTCCTCATGCACACGTCAGGAAACACACTGGGAAAACTGGGAAAATACTGGAGCCAGAGCATCACATGCACCCCTGCTCCTCATGCACACGTCAGGAAACACACTGGGAAAACTGGGAAAATCCTGGAGCCAGAGCATCACATGCATCCCTGCTCCTCATGTACACGTCAGGAAACACACTGGGAAAACTGGGAAAATCCTGGAGCCAGAGCATCACATGCATTCCTGCTCCTCATGCACACGTCAGGAAACACACTGGGAAAACTGGGAAAATCCTGGAGCCAGATAATCACATGCACCCCTGGTCCTCATGCACACGTCAGGAAACACACTGGGAAAATCCACAAGCCAGAGCATCACATGCATCCCTGCTCCTCATGCACACGTCAGGAAACACACTGGGAAAACTGGGAAAATCCTGGAGCCAGATAATCACATGCACCCCTGCTCCTCATGCACACGTCAGGAAACACACTGCGAAAATCCACAAGCCAGAGCATCACATGCATCCCTGCTCCTCATGTACACGTCAGAAAACACACTGGGAAAACTGGGAAAATCCTGGAGCCAGAGCATCACATGCATCCCTGCTCCTTATGTACACGTCAGGGAACACACTGGGAAAACTGGGAAAATCCTGGAGCCAGAGCATCACATGCATCCCTGCTCCTTATGTACACGTCAGGGAACACACTGGGAAAACTGGGAAAATCCTGGAGCCAGAGCATCACATGCACTCCTGCTCCTCATGCACACGTCAGGAAACACACTGGGAAAATCCTGGAGCCAGAGCATCACATGCATCCCTGCTCCTCATGCACACGTCAGGAAACACACTGGGAAAATCCTGGAGCCAGAGCATCACATGCATCCCTGCTCCTCATGCACACGTCAGGAAACACACTGCGAAAATCCACAAGCCAGAGCATCACATGCATCCCTGCTCCTCATGTACACGTCAGAAAACACACTGGGAAAACTGGGAAAATCCTGGAGCCAGAGCATCACATGCATCCCTGCTCCTTATGTACACGTCAGGGAACACACTGGGAAAACTGGGAAAATCCTGGAGCCAGAGCATCACATGCACTCCTGCTCCTCATGCACACGTCAGGAAACACACTGGGAAAATCCTGGAGCCAGAGCATCACATGCATCCCTGCTCCTCATGCACACGTCAGGAAACACACTGGGAAAATCCTGGAGCCAGAGCATCACATGCATCCCTGCTCCTCATGCACACGTCAGGAAACACACGGCACCATTCATCGTTCTGTTTTTTATTTTATATTGTTGTCACTGCCAAACATGACATTTATATTTAATTATTTAGCAGAAGCTTTTATCCAAAACGACTTACCGATGAGGAATACAGCAAAGTTAGGCAATACCACGAGAAGTGCTAAAAATACAACATTTCATGAGAACGTTGCTTCTTCTTACTGAAAGATGTACAAACTCGACTAGTTGGTGGATTGCTTAAATGACTAGACAATTACGTGACTATACGATTATGCAATTACTTGAAGGAATCAGATTGGTTGTTGAATGAGTAGTCGCCGCAGCCACACCTCTTCACTTGACAGAGATTTAACTGTGTGTTCATGTCTATCTAAGAAACACAGTTACAGCATCACGGATTAGGTTTCATCACCTTCATCATCATCATCTTCATCACTTCTCTGATCTGCTGCAGGTTCAATACATACAGTAGTGCTTTCAGGTGCTTTATAAAATCACTCATTTCTGCCGTTCATAGGATGGGCAAAACACTGTGGAAATTGAAGAACTCCCAAAGCACAACAAATCGCTAAAGATGTTCAGTAAACCAGCAGGTGTAGTCCCTGTTTAAACCGAATTATGATCGACTGGAGAGAAGTGGTTTCTGATGGGAAAATATAAATCCCACTTCTATCCCACATAAAGTCTCCTCAGAAGCAGACACACTGTCATCTCTCATCACAGTTTAAATCAGGCTTGGAATTAAAACAATATAGTTCTCCCATGACTTACGTGCATTCATTCTGGAAAATCAATAATACAAAGAACCTATCTACAATTAATGTCAAATTCACCCATGGATGACAGTTTCTCATCATCAAGTAAAATCTGAGGTTTTCTCTGCTGTTTAGTTGTTTGTCCCTCCATGAAGCTCTATGTCAGCATTTTGTTTCTCTAACCGAATCACTTGGGCTTGAGGACTTTCACAGGCAGCTTTGACCTTTTATGGCAGGAGAGGAGTATCGGAAAGCTTTAGGGGAAATATGAGCTCGAGGAAACATTACATTGAAGAGAATCGTAACATTTCCGTGTTCACGTGCAAGGTGCATATGCTGCCATCTGTTATGATTACAGTTATAAATAAAGGTCATTTGCCTAAACATGATGTCAAACAAACAGCACTAACAAACTAACAGTCCATTAGAGCTGAAATAGATGCAACTATGCAAATGACATGACAACGGTATAGTGCAATTACAGTATTCTGACACTGAAGAATACCTTTGTTTACACAACCTATCTGCATTTAAAGAGAGAATCACTCTAAATGTAAATTCTGTCATAATTTCCGAACCAAACCATATCTGTCTTTCTCTACACTGGGATTATGATATTCCCAGGAAAACATTCACACGGGTTTGGAATGACATGAGGGAGAGTAAACGATGACAGAAGGTTAATTATGGGGTAAACTAGCTTTTTAATAGGTTTTCAAAAATATTCTAATATAAGACACAAAAACAATTCTAGAGTAAACCAGCATGTAATTGTGACTTTTGACTGACCGTGACAGCTCGCGCTAACACTGCTCCACAAGAACACTGAGAATCTGAATCTGACATGAATGTTACTTACATCGTCCCACTTCATGAACTTGTCCCCCGTCCTGAGCTTCTCGGGCACGGACACGCGTTTGAGCTGAAGCGCGTGAACTCCCGGCTGCGCTCCCGCCATGACGCGCGTGGACCTCACGCGAGCGATGCTGTTGCTTCAGGAAGATCTGAGACACTGATGAGACATTCACTGACAAGACTCTGCAAACCCGCTCATTGCTCGCCACTCTGGCAAGTGCTCGGGATTGGTGCATGTGTATATCCACTGTCACGCGGTGTTACGCGCACAGAGACCAATGCGCGCTCCCGTTGTTATGAGTCCGTGCGCTCCGGAGCGCGTCATGATGAAAACTCGTCGCCTTGTACAATGTACAGTAGATGTACAATAAAGTGAAACATACATTTACAGTGAACGTAACAGGGGAAATTATTCTGCAATAGTATGAAAATAACTGGGTTAGACTGCATTCATTAAACAACAGGCTGTTCTTTGAAACTGAATTAAAGTGCAAAGAAATATAACATGGGAACTCAAAGTCTTTAATTTAACTAGGACAGTGTGTGCTTATCTGAGAGTAAAATCTTGACTAGAGGTTTTTAGTTGATTCGTTTTTGAACTGAGGCTGTAAGTGTAAAGACATATTTACTGATCAGGTTCTCTGATTTAAAGTTGTTTAGTTGCTCAATGTTCAATGCTCTGATCCCATCTTGTGGTTGTCTTAAAAATAACAAGTCTTTACACAAATTCACATAATGTGGACAATTCCTGTGTTTTTAAAATAAGTGTCTTCTGCTCCATAAAGCTGCATTTAGTTGATCAAAAATGGAGTCAAAAACATGAGTATTGTGAAATAGTATTACAATATAAAATAAGCCTTTTTTATTTTAACTTTTTTTTTTTAAATAAATGATTTCAAAATCATTCTGTGATGACAAAACCACATTACTCCAGTCTTCAGTCCCACATGATCTATCAGAAATCATTCTAATATGCTAGGAATATAATAGGAAACATTTCTTACTTGATAAAGTGTGGAAACCACAACAATGACTCTTTGTTTCGAATTTGAGGAACAGCACAAAAAAACAACAACTATTTTATGCATTCTTGCTGAAAAGTATGAATTTGAAAATATTTTTTTTAAAACAGTGACTGCAAAATTATGACCAGTAGTGAATGTAATTACAGTTAAACCCTGTAAGTTCAGTCATCTGAACAGAGTTTACTGAAGATAAAGTTAGTAAAGACTTAGGGCTGCACGATTAATCGCAATAAAACCACAGGCGATTTGGCAAAGGCTGCGATTATTTTATTTTACTGCCCCATCTGAATGCCAGAGGGCGCTCACACACACACACACACACACACACACACACCACATATCCCTCTGAACGCCAGAGGGCGCTCTCATGCAAACACACACACACACACACACACACACACACACACACACACACACACACACACACACACACACACACACACACACACACACACACACACATATCCCTCTGAAAGCCAGAGGGCGCCCTCATGCAAACACACACACACACACACACACACACACACACACACACACACACACACACACACCACACACACACACACACACACACACACACACACACACACCACATATCCCTCTGAAAGCCAGAGGGCGCTCTCATGCAAACACACACACACACACACACACACACCACATATCCCTGTGAACGCCAGAGGGTGCTCTCATGCAAACACACACACACACACACACACACCACATATCCCTCTGAACGCCAGAGGGCACTCTCATGCAAACACACACACACACACACACACACACCACATATCCCTCTGAACGCCAGAGGGCGCTCTCATGCAAACACACACACACACACACACACACACACACACACCACATATCCATCTAAAAGCCAGAGGGCGCCCTCATGCAAACACACACACACACACACACACACACACACACACACACACACCACACACACACACACACCACATATTCAATTCAATTCAATTCAAATTGATTTGTATAGCGCTTTTCACAATACATATTGTTTCAAAGCAGCTTTACAGAAAGTGCATTTCAGAAATGTACATAGAGAAATACAGTTAGTTAATCATGTATTGATTTAGGGCATAAACATATCGCCAGCGTCGAGTCGTCTCTTCACAGGCGTCGAGTCGTCTCTTCACGGGTGTTGGGGCATCTGTAGTTTCCATGGGAGGCTGGATACAAACTGGAGCTGACGATCTGTATTTATCTCGGGACTAGCGTCCCGAGATAACAACAGAAAAGCAGATGGGAAATAATTAGCGTAGCTGCTGTTCATAATATTAATGCATTCAATCTGATTCAACTGTAGTATAAAAGGTAAGTATTATGTGAATGCTTGGCTAAAGAGATGCGTCTTTAATCTAGTTTTAAACTGGGACAGCGAGTCTGAGCCTCGAACAATATCAGGAAGGCCATTCCAGAGTTTAGGAGCTAAATGTGAAAACGCCCTCCCTCCTTTAGTGGACTTAGATATCCTAGGAATGACCAGAAGCCTCGAATTTAGTGATCTTAAAGAGCGCGATGGATTGTAGGGCGATAGAAGATCCGTTAAATACCCAGGAGCTAAACCATTTAGGGCTTAATAGGTCAGTAGTAATACTTTGTAATTGATACGGAATTTTATAGGTAACCAATGTAGAGACGATAGAATTGGTGTTATATGATCATATTTTCTTGATCTAGTAAGAACTCTAGCGGCGGCATTTTGCACTAACTGTAGCTTGTTTATTGAGGATGCAGGACAACCAGCTAATAAAGCATTACAGTAATCTAGTCTCGAGGTCATGAATGCATGAACTAACTTTTCTGCATCAGAAACTGATAGCATATTACGTAGCTTAGCAATGTTTCTAAGGTGGAAAAAGGCTGTTCTTGTAACATATGAAATATGATTTTCAAAAGACAAGTTGCGGTCTAATATAACACCCAGGTCTTTTACTGTAGAGGATAAAGTAACAGGACACCCTTCTAAATTAAAGTTGTATTGTAAGAGGTTTTGTGGGCAGTTTTTTGGACTAATAAGTAATACCTCCGTTTTATCTGAATTTAATAGCAGAAAATTACAGGTCATCCAGTATTTTATATCTTTAACACACTCTGTCAATTTAGATAATTTATTGTTTTCATCTGGTCGTGATGAAATATATAATTGAGTGTCATCCGCATAACGGTGGAAATTAATTCCATGTTTTCTAATAATATTACCAAGTGGCAGCATGTATATTGAGAATAGCAGAGGGCCTAACACAGATCCTTGCGGCACTCCATAGTTTACTGACGTTATCTTCGATTTTTCCCCATTTAAACAGACAAAATGGTCACGGTCTGATAAGTACGATCTGAACCAGTTTAATGCCTGTCCCTGAACACCAGTGTAGTTTTGTAGTCTATCTAAGAGTATTTTGTGATCTACAGTGTCGAACGCAGCACTAAGATCAAGTAAAACTAGTATTGAGATACAGCCTTGGTCAGAAGCTAGAAGTAAATCATTTGTGATTTTAACGAGCGCAGTTTCAGTGCTATGATGCGGCCTGAATCCTGACTGAAATTTTTCATAGATATCATTTTCTTGCAAGAAAGAGCCCAGTTGGGCGGACACAACTTTTTCTAGTATTTTAGACATAAATGGAAGATTTGAAATCGGTCTGTAATTTGCTAGATTATTATGATCTAATTGTGGTTTCTTAATAAGAGGTTTTATAACTGCCAACTTGAATATTCTTGGAACATGACCTAATGATAAAGACGAGTTAATAATATTGAGAAGAGGCTCTGCCACTACAGGTAACACTTCTTTCAGTAGTTTAGTGGGTATTGGATCTAATAAACATGTTGTTGTTTTAGATGAAGTGATAAGTTTATTTAGCTCTTCCTGTCCTATAGTAGTAAAGCGGTGTAGTTGTTCTTGAGGGATAATTGAGGCTGAATCATAAGACACCATTAAAGATTGTACATTTACAATTGTGTTTCTGATGCTTTCTATTTTCTCAGTGAAGAAATTCATAAAATCATTACTACTAAACTGTAACGGAATATTTTGCTCCGGTAACGTCTGTTTATTTGTTAGTCTAGCCACGGTGTTAAATAAAAACCTTGGATTGTTTTGGTTATTTTCTATTAGTTTGCGGAGGTGCTCAGCCCTGGCTGCTTTTAGGGCCTTTTTATAACGTGACATACTGTCTTTCCACGCGATTCTAAAGACCTCTAAATTAGTTTGTTTCCATTTACGCTCTAAATTACGAGTTTCTCTCTTTAGAACATGCGTAACACTGTTGTACCATGGTGCTTTCGTTTTCTCTCTAACCTTTTTTAATCTAATTGGTGCAACGATGTCTAATGTACTAGAGAAAATGGTGCTCATAGTGCTAGTCATTTCCTCTAGTTCATCTGTTTGTTTGGGTTCACTGAGCAACTGAGATAGATCAGGTAAGCTATTTGAGAATCTATCTATAGTTGTTGGAAGGATTGTTCTGCCTGGTCGATAACGTGGCGCAACCTGACAAATTTCAGCAGTACGTAGTATGCAAGTGACCATGTAATGGTCAGTGACTTCATCACTTTGCTGTATAATATCTATATCGGTTGGATTGGTTCCATGTGATATAATTAAATCTAGCGTATGATTAAGACGATGAGTGGGACCAGTGACGTTTTGCTTGACCCCAAAGGAGTTTAATAAATCTGTAAACGCAGCCCCTAACGCATCATTTGTGTTATCTACGTGTATGTTAAAATCTCCAACAATTAATGCTTTATCAACATTGACCAATAGATCTGAGAGAAAGTCTGCAAACTCTTTTAGGAAATCAGCGTAAGGCCCTGGCGGTCTATATACAGTAGCCAAGGCTAGAGATAATAGGGATTTCTTTCTTACATCTAAGAGAGTAACATTTAGCACAAGTACTTCAAACGAATTAAACCTGTGACCTGTTTTCTGGGTAACATTAAGAATATCTCTGTAGATTGTTGCAACACCACCGCCACGACCAATCAGACGGGGCTCATGCTTATAACAGTATCCAGGAGGAGTAGACTCATTAAGACCGAAATAATCATTTGGTTTAAGCCAGGTTTCAGTAAGGCAAAGTACATCGAAACTATTATCTGTGACCATTTCACTTACAATAACCGCCTTAGGTGTGAGTGATCTAATGTTTAGAAGACCTAGCTTTATAAATTGTTTTTGTACACTAATATTGAGATTTTCTGGTTTAATCACAATTAGATTTTTCCTAGATTCTACAGTAGATTTATTGTTTGACCTCACTAAACGAGGAATAGACACAGTTTCAATATAATGTTCTACATTGGTACTTATATCAATTAAGTTTGGACAGCAAAGAGTGTGATTTGGACTTTGACTTACTAGTCATATGGTGTGAAGCGTCTTGGAGATGTTGTCCGACAGAATAGCCGCTCCGATTCTGCTGGGGTGAAGGCCATCAGCACGGAAGAGCCTAGGTCGCTCCCAGATCCCTCTGAACGCCAGAGGGCGCCCTCATGCAAACACACACACACACACACACACACACACACACACACACACACACACACACACACACACACACACACACACACACACACACCACATATCCCTCTGAAAGCCAGAGGGCGCCCTCATGCAAACACACACACACACACACACACACACCACATATCCCTCTGAAAGCCAGAGGGCGCTCTCATGCAAACACACACACACACACACACACACACACACACACACACCACATATCCCTCTGAACGCCAGAGGGCGCTCTCATACAAACACACTCACACACACACACACACACACACACACACACACACACATACACACACACACACACACACACACACACCACATATCCCTCTGAAAGCCAGAGGGCGCTCTCATGCAAACACACACACACACACACACACACACACACACACACACACACACACACACACACACACACACACACCACATATCCCTCTGAACGCCAGAGGGCGCTCTCATGCAAACACACTCACACACACACACACACACACACACACACACCACATATCCCTCTGAAAGCCAGAGGGCGCTCTCATGCAAACACACACACACACACACACACACACACCACATATCCCTCTGAAAGCCAGAGGGCGCTCTCATGCAAACACACACACACACACACACACACCACATATCCCTCTGAACGCCAGAGGGCGCTCTCATGCAAACACACTCACACACACACACACATACACACACACACACACAAGTCAAGTCAAGTCAAGTCATCTTCATTTATATAGCGCTTTTAACAATGTAGATTGTCTCAAAGCAGCTTCACAGAGATAAATGTATAATATAACGTAAGATTGTTTTGGCTTTATAGCGGTTCTTTAATAAAGTTATTTTCCAGCTAAAGTTAGTTTTGATTGATTCGCTTCCGTCGCAACGATCATTTGTTTTTAAATTAGGGCCGCCAAGACGACACCATTCTCTCTACACAGACTTTAAACGCGAACCTGTGAGAAACGCTGATGGCGTTCAGATGCACATTAAGAACGAGTTCTATAGTTATGTGCGTTTGAATATATGTGTGCAGGTTTGGAATTCCCTACAAACCAAACCTAAACAAATTACTGGTGTTTCCTTATAGTTTTGATTCAGAATTTTATTTTATTTTATCAATTCGGGGTAGATACGCAAATTGAGTTTTCCCGACGACGCGTTATCTGTAGAGTGGGAAAGGGATCCTCCATAGGGAGAGACTAGTTGGCCCTTCAGCACTGCATTGACATCGGGTCCAGGCGAAGGTCCTTCATCAGATCTGGAAACGGCCTGGATCCGGCAGGCTGCGGGAAAACCTTGGGATAAACAAAGACACTAAAATTAGCGTAGATGCCATTCTTCTCATGATGTAACAAGTACATCAGGATTTATGGGAAGTGTTCCCGGTTCCAGCTGACCTAATCTATGCAGCCTAATATTGAATTATAGAAGTCTATAATGTATTATGTGAACGCTATGTCAAAGAGATGTGTCTTTAATCTAGATTTGAACTGACAGAGTGTGTCTGCTTCCCGGACAATGGTAGGAAGGCTGTTCCAAAGTTTTGGTGCTAAATAGGAAAAGGATCTACCGCCAGCAGTCGATTTAGATATTCTAGGTATTATCAACTGGCCGGAATTTTGAGATCGCAATAGACGTGAAGGAGTATAATGCGTTAAGAGCTCGCTCAAGTACCGCGGAGCTAAACCATTTAGTGCTTTGTAAGTAATCAGCAATATTTTAAAATTGATGCGATGTTTAATAGGGAGCCAGTGCAGTTTTGACAGAACCGGGCTAATATGGTCATACTTCCTGGTTCTGGTAAGAACTCGAGCTGCTGCGTTTTGGACCAGCTGTAGTTTGTTTATTAAGCGTGCAGGGCAACCACCCAGTAGAGCATTACAATAATCTAGCCTTGAGGTCATGAACGCATGGACTAATTGTTCCGCATTTGTCAATGAGAGCATATGACGTAATTTAGATATATTTTTAAGATGGAAAAATGCGGTTTTACAGATACTAGACACGTGACTTTCAAATGAAAGATTGGTATCAAAGAGCACACCCAGGTTCCTAACCGACGACGAAGACTTAACAGAGCAGCCATCAAGTGTTAGACAGTATTCTAGGTTATTACGTGAGGAAGTTTTTTGTCCAATAATTAGAATCTCTGTTTTTTCAGAATTTAGAAGTAGGAAATTACGAGTCATCCAGTTTTTTATATCAGCTATGCATTCTGTTAATTTAGTGAATTAACAGTGAACAGTGAACACACACATACACACACACACACACACACACCACATATCCCTCTGAAAGCCAGAGGGCGCTCTCATGCAAACACACACACACACACACACACACACACACACACACACACACACCACATATCCCTCTGAACGCCAGAGGGCGCTCTCATGCAAACAAGATCAATATGCCCCGCCGCAGAAGTACAGTAATGCGCATCATTCCAGGAAATCCCTATCGCTGTAGCTGAATAAACAGAAGATTGAAACGCTTTGATTAAACATGACTTATAAACACACGACTGCCTTATTCTGTGTAAGAAGCTCATCATCTCACAGAAGGAGCTCAACTGTCCTTATGAAGTGGGTTTGGAGTAAATGCATGTTATTAAATGTTGTCTTTTGTTGGACAATAAATGCTTCTCATGTTTTGGAAAGATGTTTGACGCGTGTTGTTTTTTCAAATGCACGTTATAAATGACTCAAACTCACAGTGCTTTGAGATGGAGCAGCGTTTACAGAGCCGTACATCAATGACAAACTGTGCATAAAAAAATAGTCGCAGCCTTTGCGATTTTAAAATCGCGATAAGCCATCTCGATTTAAGTGCGATTACATGGAAATTGCGATGAATCGTGCAGCCCTATTTTGGTACTATTTTCACAAGTTAGGTGTACATTTTCAAAACTCTTAATGCTAATATCACAACAGATCATCAAAAGTGCACTTTTTCAAATATGTCAGCATTGTTTCAATTGTGTTAGTACAATACACAAAATCACAAAGTATCCTTTTCTCTACACAAAATATCGGTTTCATCTAAACATTTGATTCACAGTAACAGCCTGTCATAAAGCTCTTACTATCAAACTTTTCATTTGCATCTCTTCTTGTATAGTTTAATACATTTGTCTATTATTTTAATGGTTTATCAATCAATCATTTGGTACACCTATAGATTTCTATAGATATTGATTCTATAGACAGTTTCTATAGAACTTGTTTGCAATTTCCGATATGTACAACCAAATGGAATGAATTCTTTATATAAGTGATTTATAGATAACAATAACCACAATGTTTAAAGTGTGTGCACAGTGCACGTATGTGTGTGTTTGTGGGTGTGATAGGGCGAGAGAGAGAGTGTGTGTGTGTGTGTGTGTGTGTGTGTGTGTGTGTGTGTGTGTGTGTGTGTGTGTGTGTGTGTGTGTGTGTGTGTGTGTGTGTGTGTGTTCATGTTTTTCTATCCCGGTGGGGACTTCAACCTGAATGCACACAGACTGTGTGTGTGTGTGTGTGTGTGTGTGAGAGAGAGAGAGAGAGAGAGAGAGAGAGAGAGAGTGTGTGTGTGTGTGTGTGTGTGTGTGTGTGTGTGTGTGTGTGTGTGTGTGTGTGTGTGTGTGTGTGTGTGTGTGTGTGTGTGTGTGTAAGAGAGAGAGTGTGTGTGTGTGTGTGTGTGTGTGAGAGAGAGAGAGAGAGAGAGAGAGAGAGAGAGAGTGTGTGTGAGAGAGAGAGAATGTTTGTTTGTGTGTGTGAGAGAGGAGAGAGTGTGTGTGTGTGTGAGAGAGAGAGAGAGAGAGAGAGAGAGAGAGAGAGAGAGAGAGAGAGATGTTTACTGATTGATTTATTGAATTTATTGATTATTTGTGTATGTAATGTCCATTTATGTAATGGCCAATGCTTTGGCAATACTGTACAAGTCATGCCAATAAAGCTCATTTGAATTTGCAAAATGCAGCTGCTAGAGTTCTTACTAGATCAAGAAAATACGATCATATAACACCAATTCTGTCGTCTCTACATTGGTTACCTATAAAGTTCCGTATCAATTACAAAGTATTGCTACTGACCTATAAAGCCCTAAATGGTTTAGCTCCTGGGTATTTAACGGAACTTCTATCGCCCTACAATCCATCGCGCTCTTTAAGATCACTAAATTCGAGGCTTCTGGTCATTCCTAGGATATCTAAGTCCACTAAAGGAGGGAGAGCTTTTTCACATTTAGCTCCTAAACTGTGGAATGGCCTTCCTGATATTGTTCGAGGCTCAGACTCGCTGTCCCAGTTTAAAACTAGATTAAAGACGCATCTCTTCAGCCAGGCATTCACATAATACTTACATTTTATACTACAGTTGAATCAGATTGAATGCATTAATATTGCGAACAGCAGCTACGCTAATTATTTCCCATATGCTTTTCTGTTGTTATCTCGGGACGCTAGTCCCGAGGTAAATACAGATCGTCAGCTCCAGTTTGTATCCAGCCTCTCATGGAAACTACAGATTCTCCAACACCCGTGCAGAGACGACTCGGCGCCTATGAAGAGACGACTCGACGCGGGCGTTGTTTATGCCCTAAATCAATACATGATTAACTAACTGTTTTTCTCTATGTACATTTCTGAAATGCACTTTCTGTAAAGCTGCTTTGAAACAATATGTATTGTGAAAAGCGCTATACAAATAAATTTGAATTGAATTGAATTTGAATTTGAGAGAGAGAGAGAGAGAGAGAGAGAGAGAGAGAGAGAGAGAGAGAGAGAGAGAGAGAGAGAGAGAGAGAGAGAGAGAGAGAGAGAGAGAGAGAGTGTGTGTGTGTGTGTGTGTGTGTGTGTGTGTGTGTGTGTGTGTGTGTGTGAGAGAGAGAGAATGTTTGTGTGTGTGTTCGAGTCTTGTGAAGGTGAATATAAAGCGCTGTAGGCTAAAGTTAGTTTCAGGTTCGACTTTCGCCAGACATCAGTTTTCTTACAGAGACATCAATACCACGATTGGTTTTAGCAATATGCAACAACTGTATATCGACATGAAATATTAATTTCAAAATCACCAACGTGCATTAGAGCCGCATATTTACACCTGAGAATGTTTTGATGCCTAAGGGAACGTCTGCCAGTTCCCCCTTGCTTGTAGGAAGTTCCTATTGGTAAGACTGACTTACTACAGGTACATTTTTTTTTTTTTTTTACAATTCTTCTTCATGTATACGACAATAATTTTCATAAAAGATGCAGTCATTCACCTAAAGTTTTTTTTTCATGTTTCAAAGCTTGTAGTTGGAGTTACTACAGGTGAATAATGCAAAATCTCACCTGTAGTAAGTCAGTCTACTCACTAGGCATTTACTATAACTTTGTAAATATCGTTAATTTCCATGAATGATAAGATGTTTATATTTTTGGACTGTGAGCGGAATTTGCAGACAGTCCCTTTGACATGCTCTCTGCGCATGCGCACACCTGAGTTTAGTTTTTCTCGGAAGTCACAAACTCCTGCAAATCTATTGTTTCTCTTCTGGATAAGTTAAAGACTTTCACCGGTGGAGAATGACGTAGATGATTTTGTACCTGAAGTAAGACATAATCAAAAATGTATAGATATCATTTGTGAAACTTTGTGCGATATTTGATGTGCTCAACAGAAACGCGTTGAGACAACCATTATTAAAACAGGAAGAGACGTCAAAAACACGAAGGAATGTTGAATACAAACTCTCTAGGATGATTATGTAGATAAGAAAGACCAATAGATAATTCAGTATGTGAATCAATGTTGGTCAAAGTCTGCATCATGTCTAATTTTAAATATTTGCTGATAATTATGCTTCTATACACAGACGATATCCTCTCTGAAATCTGTTGCTATTTAAATAAGATCGTCGCGATAATGAATCACTAATGATGATTAATATCTTCTACCAGTAAACAATACTTCTCAATAGAGTAAATCAACAGAACAAATCATGCAGTTTCATATGATTATTAAACATACATGAGCACATGAAGCATCATCTAACATCATCTCCTGCTCCTTTATTATGGCGAATTTATTATGAACCTGAGATTAATTTTCACTTGTTTTGAGATCCTTCAGTATGATTTTCATATGTACAACACACACTATAGTGAGGCTTAAGGAGTGTCTTGAATGTTTCCTCTGATGATGATTATGGTTATTTGTGCAGAATGAGGCAAGTTTAAGTTAGCCAGAGATTTTCTTACAGTTCGGGTCCAAACCCACTCACCGCTTGTGTTAGGTTGATTTAGTTAATTATCAAGTAAAATATTAATTAAATGATCCTAAAAATGCATGATTACAGCTAGAAAGATTCAGACTTTGTTGCCGACAGTCCAAGTGTAGACTCTTCCATTTAAATATGCTTTTATTAGGCTAATCCAGCCACAGTGAGAACACACACACACACACACACACACACACACACACACACACACACACACACACATTTATTCTGGTTGTTGAAATGTTTGGCAGCAGATTGGCTCGACGTGACTGTGCTCATATTGCGCTGATGTACATGTGTGTGTTGCAGATTTCCCGGAGGTCCTCCTGAATGATGCGGATCCTGCTGTGGTTGTGTGTGTGTGTCCTGACGCTGGACTCGAGCGCGAGCCACACACTCTTCACATGTGAGCCGGTGCGAGTGCAGTGGTGTGTCCACATGCCCTACAACACCACCTTCTTCCCCAACATGCTGGAGCACTACGACCAGGACATCGCTGCGCTGAAGATGAAGGTGTGTGTGTGTGTGTGTGTGTGCTGGAGCACTACGACCAGGACATCGCTGCACTGAAGATGAAGGGGTGTGTGTGTGTGTGTGTGTGTGTGTGTGTGTGTGTGTGCTGGAGCACTACGACCAGGACATCGCTGCGCTGAAGATGAAGGTGTGTGTGTGTGTGTGTGTGTGTGTGGCTGTGTGCTGGAGCACTACGACCAGGACATCACTGCACTGAAGATGAAGGTGTGTGTGTGTGTGTGTGTGTGTGTGTGTGTGTGTGTGTGTGTGTGTGTGTGTGTGTGTGTGTGTGCTGGAGCACTACGACCAGGACATCGCTGCGCTGAAGATGAAGGTGTGTGTGTGTGTGTGTGTGTGTGTGTGTGTGCTGGAGCACTACGACCAGGACATCGCTGCACTGAAGATGAAGGTGTGTGTGTGTGTGTGTGTGTGTGTGTGTGCTGGAGCACTACGACCAGGACATCGCTGCACTGAAGATGAAGGTGTGTGTGTGTGTGTGTGTGTGTGTGTGTGTGTGTGTGTGTGTGTGCTGGAGCACTATGACCATGACATCGCTGCGCTGAAGATGAAGGTGTGTGTGTGTGTGTGTGTGTGTGTGTGTGTGTGTGCTGGAGCACTACGACCAGGACATCGCTGCACTGAAGATGAAGGTGTGTGTGTGTGTGTGTGTGTGTGTGTGTGTGTGTGTGTGTGTGTGTGTGTGTGTGTGTGTGTGTGTGTGTGTGTGTGCTGGAGCACTATGACCATGACATCGCTGCACTGAAGATGAAGGTGTGTGTGTGTGTGTGTGGTTGTGCTGGAGCACTACGACCAGGACATCGCTGCGCTGAAGATGAAGGTGATGAAGGTCTTCTGCAGGCGTTGGACTCTGGCATCATTTAGTCGTGTCGATCTAACCCTGTATGATTGTGTCGTGGGGAACACTATGTTACTAAATGTTTTTTGTTCAGACAATGAACATTTTTTTTTTTGCGCAGTATCCTTTGATATTGGATAACTGACATTTCAGACATAATGTCACCAGTTGCTTTGTCTGTTCTTGTTTTGCCAACGTAAATGGATCCAAACCACAGCACATCTCACAGGAGCAGAGATTCTAAGAAAGAAAGTAGCATATCTACTGCTGTAGACGACAGAACTTCTTTTCTTTGTTTTCGGACATGATATAAACACGTTATGTTTGTGATATACAGAAGTGCAGGAGAGTTTATTTCTGCATCAGTAACCCAGAGGACAAACTGACATTAAAGGGATAGTTCACCCAAAAATGAAAATTCTGTCATCATTTACTCACCCTCAAGTTGTTTCAAACCTTTAAGAATTTCTTTTTTCTGCTGAACACAAAAGAAGATATTTTGAAAAATGTCTGTAACCAAACAGTTGATGGACCCCATTAGGTCCCCTAACCCTAACCCAGAGGACAAACTGACATTAATATACTTCAACAGACAGCAGTGAGTTTATTCTCACCGCCTGTTAATGCATATCTTTCTCTCTCTTGTTGTTCTTCTCTCTGTAGCTCTTCATGCCGCTGGCCAGCCTGCGCTGTTCTCCAGACGTGCATCTGTTCCTGTGCCAGGCCTTCGTTCCCGAGTGCCGGGATCACACGCGTGTGCTGCACCCGTGCCGAGAGCGGTGTGAGCGAGTGCAGTCCGACTGTAGCAGAGACATGCTCACCTTCGGGATCAGCTGGCCGTCAGAGCTGCGCTGCGACCGGTGAGAACAACCAGCAGCGAATGCACACAGGACTGTTACACACACAGGACTGTTACACACACAGGACTGACTGTTACACACACAGGACTGTTACACACACAGGACTGTTACACACACAGGACTGTTACACACACAGGACTGTTACACACACAGGACTGACTGTTACACACACAGGACTGTTACACACACAGGACTGTTACACACACAGGACTGACTGTTACGCACACAGGACTGTTACACACACAGGACTGACTGTTACACACACAGGACTGACTGTTACGCACACAGGACTGTTACGCACACAGGACTGTTACGCACACAGGACTGTTACGCACACAGGACTGTTACGCACACAGGACTGTTACGCACACAGGACTGTTACGCACACAGGACTGACTGTTACACACAGGACTGACTGTTACACACACAGGACTGACTGTTACACACACAGGACTGACTGTTACACACACAGGACTGACTGTTACACACACAGGACTGTTACGCACACAGGACTGTTACACACACAGGACTGACTGTTACACACACAGGACTGTTACACACACAGGACTGTTACACACACAGGACTGTTACGCACACAGGACTGTTACACACACAGGACTGTTACACACACAGGACTGTTACGCACACAGGACTGTTACACACACAGGACTGACTGTTACACACACAGGACTGACTGTTACACACACAGGACTGACTGTTACACACACAGGACTGACTGTTACACACACAGGACTGTTACGCACACAGGACTGACTGTTACGCACACAGGACTGTTACGCACACAGGACTGACTGTTACACACACAGGACTGACTGACACGCACACAGGACTGACTGTTACACACACAGGACTGACTGTTACACACACAGGACTGACTGTTACACACACAGGACTGTTACGCACACAGGACTGACTGTTACGCACACAGGACTGTTACGCACACAGGACTGTTACGCACACAGGACTGTTACGCACACAGGACTGTTACGCACACAGGACTGACTGTTACACACACAGGACTGTTACGCACACAGGGCTGTTACACACACAGGACTGACTGTTACACACACAGGACCAGGGTTGGGGAGTAACGGAATACATGTAACAGCGTTACGTAATCAGGATACAAAAATCCAGTAACTGTAATCCGTTACAGTTACGTCAAAAAACGTAGTAATCAGATTATAGTTACATTTTAAAAAAAGGGGGAATACTTTCAGGATTACAATGGTTTAATTTAAAACTAAATAAATAAGTATTATGGCATAATAACACTATATTAAGCGCTGCTTGATTATACAGGAGTTCCTGGTTCTGTTGCCAGTAATGACTCACGTGTGCCACGCGCTGGTGAATGCGCAAATAACAGCTGTCTACAATCTCCTCAGACGCAGATTGAATCACTGCTGCTAGTAGAAACGACGCTGCCTGCGGGTAAAATCGCTTTTAATTCATGGAAATTCCGCTGCTATTTTGTAGAAATTAGGAGAGTATCTTTTTGTCCTTTCTTAATCTTTTCTCACGTAACGGGATGTTCGCTGTCTAGGTAACGTAGGGGAACTCCCACTGCCAACGCCACAAGTTCAGTCAGGCAAATTAAGAAAGATCACGGCTTTAGTCAACATGTAGGCCTATTTTAAAATAAACTAATATGTAGATTGTGTAAAAAATTTAAATGTTGTGTTTTTATTTTTTATTTAAAAATTAGTTACAAATAAAACAAAATAATCTGTAATACCATACATTAGCCACTAGATGTCTGTATAGCCCTTTACATAAATATATATTCAGGCCTGTGTGTATATTTTGAAAATATTGTAATGTACACTGAGCCAAATTCTTAATAAATAAAAGTTTTTTTATATTTTTTTTTATAATATTTCTTCTTGCTTGACTTTATTTATATACGTGACCTTGAAGTAATCCAAAAGTAATCAGTTACATTACTTTCATATTATAGTACTTGGATTACGTTACTGAATACTTTTTTTATGAAGTAATTTGTAACTGTAACGGAATACATTTTTAAAGTAATCCTCCCAAGCCTGCACAGGACTGACTGACACGCACACAGGACTGACTGTTACGCAGACAGGACTGACTGTTACACACACAGGACTGTTACGCACACAGGACTGACTGTTACACACACAGGACTGTTACGCACACAGGACTGACTGTTTCACACACAGGACTGTTACGCACACAGGACTGACTGTTACACACACAGGACTGTTACGCACACAGGACTGACTGTTACGCACACAGGACTGTTACGCACACAGGACTGACTGTTACGCACACAGGACTGTTACGCACACAGGACTGTTACGCACACAGGACTGACTGTTACACACACAGGACTGACTGTTACACACACAGGACTGTTACGCACACAGGACTGTTACACACACAGGACTGACTGTTACACACACATGACTGACTGACACGCACACAGGACTGACTGTTTCACACACAGGACTGTTACGCACACAGGACTGACTGTTTCACACACAGGACTGTTACGCACACAGGACTGACTGTTACACACACAGGACTGTTACGCACACAGGACTGACTGTTACGCACACAGGACTGTTACGCACACAGGACTGTTACGCACACAGGACTGACTGTTACACACACAGGACTGACTGTTACACACACAGGACTGTTACGCACACAGGACTGTTACACACACAGGACTGACTGTTACACACACATGACTGACTGACACGCACACAGGACTGACTGTTACGCAGACAGGACTGACTGTTACGCAGACAGGACTGTTACGCACACAGGACTGACTGTTACACACACAGGACTGTTACGCACACAGGACTGACTGTTACGCACACAGGACTGTTACGCACACAGGACTGACTGTTACACACACAGGACTGTTACGCACACAGGACTGACTGTTACGCACACAGGACTGTTACGCACACAGGACTGACTGTTACGCACACAGGACTGTTACGCACACAGGACTGTTACGCACACAGGACTGTTACGCACACAGGACTGACTGTTACACACACAGGACTGACTGTTACACACACACAGGACTGTTACGCACACAGGACTGTTACACACACAGGACTGACTGTTACACACAGGACTGACTGTTACACACACAGGACTGTTACGCACACAGGACTGTTACACACACAGGACTGACTGTTAGACACACAGGACTGACTGACACGCACACAGGACTGACTGTTACGCAGACAGGACTGACTGTTACACACACAGGACTGACTGACACGCACACAGGACTGACTGTTACGCAGACAGGACTGACTGTTACACACACAGGACTGACTGACACGCACACAGGACTGACTGTTACACACACAGGACTGACTGTTACGCACACATGACTCTTACTCATGTTCTCCCATATTCGCGAACACCATCCCTCCCTGCAGATAAATTTATAAATGGTAAATTAATCCAAATCGCTATGAGTGTTAAATCATAGAATCCAGACAAATTATATCAGACAAGTTACCCAGAATTTCTGAGGAAATAAAATACATTTCATAAGACTCTACTATCTTATAATTATCTTAAATAATAATTAATAAATTAAGAGTAAAAATAAGTTAAGGTTTTATGAATTCAATTGATTAGACATGTTTGTTCAAATGGGAATTTATTTTTTCAAAAGGTAGACTCATACAAAAAAGTTTTTTTTTTTTCATTAAAAAAGTTTGTTTTAATAAACCATATGTTCAACCAAAAAACCCTATCTGTTTTCATTAATTTAAGGGCCATTGTAGCAGATGATTAAAATAATAATAATGATTGTTTAATACCGTATATCATGAAACCGTGATATTTTCTGAGACGATTATCATACCGTGAAAATCTCATACCGTTACAACCCTAACGCACACAGGACTGACTATTACACACACAGGACTGACTGTTACACACACAGGACTGACTGTTACGCACACAGGACTGACTGTTACACACACAGGACTGACTGTTACACACACAGGACTGACTGTTACGCACACAGGACTGACTGACACGCACACAGGACTGACTGACACGCACACAGGACTGACTGACACACACACAGGACTGACTGTTACACACACAGGACTGACTGTTACACACACAGGACTGACTGTTACACACACAGGACTGACTGTTACACACACAGGACTGACTGTTACACACACAGGACTGACTGTTACGCACACAGGACTGACTGACACGCACACAGGACTGACTGACACGCACACAGGACTGACTGACACACACACAGGACTGACTGTTAGGCACACAGGACTGACTGACACACACACAGGACTGACTGACACGCACACAGGACTGACTGTTAGGCACACAGGACTGACTGACACGCACACAGGACTGACTGTTAGGCACATAGGACTGACTGACACACACACAGGACTGACTGACACACACACAGGACTGACTGTTACGCACACAGGACTGACTGACACGCACACAGGACTGACTGTTACGCACACAGGACTGACTGTTACGCACACAGGACTGACTGTTACGCACACAGGACTGACTGACACACACACAGGACTGACTGACACACACACAGGACTGACTGTTACGCACACAGGACTGACTGACACACACACAGGACTGACTGTTACGCACACAGGACTGACTGTTACGCACACAGGACTGACTGTTACGCACACAGGACTGACTGACACACACACAGGACTGACTGACACGCACAGGACTGACTGTTACGCACACAGGACTGACTGTTACACACACAGGACTGACTGTTACGCACACAGGACTGACTGTTACGCACACAGGACTGACTGACACACACACAGGACTGACTGTTACACACACAGGACTGACTGACACACACACAGGACTGACTGACACGCACACAGGACTGACTGTTACACACAGGACTGACTGTTACACACAGGACTGACTGACACACACACAGGACTGACTGTTACACACACAGGACTGACTGACACACACACAGGACTGACTGACACGCACACAGGACTGACTGACACGCACACAGGACTGACTGTTAGGCACACAGGACTGACTGACACACACACAGGACTGACTGACACGCACACAGGACTGACTGTTAGGCACACAGGACTGACTGACACACACACAGGACTGACTGACACACACACAGGACTGACTGTTACGCACACAGGACTGACTGACACACACACAGGACTGACTGACACGCACACAGGACTGACTGACACGCACACAGGACTGACTGTTAGGCACACAGGACTGACTGACACGCACACAGGACTGACTGACACACACACAGGACTGACTGTTACGCACACAGGACTGACTGACACACACACAGGACTGACTGACACACACACAGGACTGACTGTTACGCACACAGGACTGACTGACACGCACACAGGACTGACTGTTACGCACACAGGACTGACTGTTACGCACACAGGACTGACTGTTACGCACACAGGACTGACTGTTACACACACAGGACTGACTGACTGACACACACAGGACTGACTGTTACACACACAGGACTGACTGACACACACACAGGACTGACTGACACACACACAGGACTGACTGTTACACACAGGACTGACTGTTACACACACAGGACTGACTGACACACACACAGGACTGACTGTTACACACACAGGACTGACTGACACACACACAGGACTGACTGTTACACACACTGGACTGACTGTTACACACACAGGACTGACTGACACGCACACAGGACTGACTGTTACGCACACAGGACTGACTGTTACGCACACAGGACTGACTGTTACACACACAGGACTGACTGTTACACACACAGGACTGACTGTTACACACACAGGACTGACTGTTACGCACACAGGACTGACTGTTTCGCACACAGGACTGACTGTTACACACACAGGACTGACTCTTACGCACACATGACTCTTACGCACACAGGACTGACTGTTACACACACAGGACTGACTATTACACACACAGGACTGACTGTTACGCACACAGGACTGACAGTTACGCACACAGGACTGACAGTTACGCACACAGGACTGACTGTTACGCACACAGGACTGATTGTTACACACACAGGACTGACTGACTGACACACACACAGGACTGACTGTTACACACACAGGACTGACTGTTACGCACACAGGACTGACTGTTACACACACAGGACTGACTGACACGCACACAGGACTGACTGTTACACACTCAGGACTGACTGTTACACACACAGGACTGACTGTTACACACACAGGACTGACTGACACACACACAGGACTGACTGTTACGCACACACAGGACTGACTGTTACACACACAGGACTGACTGACACGCACACAGGACTGACTGTTACACACTCAGGACTGACTGTTACACACACAGGACTGACTGTTACACACACAGGACTGACTGACACACACACAGGACTGACTGTTACACACACAGGACTGACTGACACACACACAGGACTGACTGACACACACACAGGACTGACTGACACACACACAGGACTGACTGACACACACACAGGACTGACTGACACACACACAGGACTGACTGTTACGCACACAGGACTGACTGTTACACACACAGGACTGACTGACACGCACACAGGACTGACTGTTACACACTCAGGACGGTGGCTGGTGGCATAAACTGCTAAGACTTGTGTTACATGTTGGTCATAAAACATTTTTTTTAAGACTGTTCATAACTTTTTTAAGTCAGTTATATAAAAACGTTTGTTTTTAAAAAACAGTTATATAAAAAATTTGACACTGAAAAGCAAGACTGTAAATCTCTAACTAACTGCTGGTTGGTCACACTCTTAACATAATGACTGTGTTTATGCAACTCGCCCCAGGCCTATGTATGTTTTCAGAGCTGTACATTTTTATGATATGTATGTTTTTTTTTCCAGATTGGAATCGTGTCGCTTTTCTCCAAACGGTTCTGCCGTCTCAGCCGTAGAGGAATTGACCACGTCCAAAAGCTCTCCGTCATCTGGTCGAGATCTGGGGTTCTGGTGTCCGCTGCACCTGAAGACTCGGCCCGGTCAGGCCGGCTCTTTCCTCGGGGCTCAAGACTGCGCTCCGCCCTGCGACAATATGTTCCTGAAACCACACGAGGTTCACTTGGCTAAGACCTTCATCGGCGTGTGTTCCGCCGTGTGCTTGTGTGCAACTCTCTTCACATCTCTCACCTTCCTCATCGATGTCCAGAGGTTCCGCTACCCCGAGCGGCCCATCATCTTCTACTCTGTCTGCTACACTTTAGTCTCTCTGGTGTATTTCATTGGTTTTCTGCTGGATACGGAGGCGGCGTGTGTGGAGCCGAGTGTGCCGGGCCGCGTGGCTACGGTGGTGCTAGGAGCCCAGAGCCGCGGCTGCTCGCTGCTCTTCATGCTGCTCTACTTCTGCTCTACCGCAGGGATGGTGTGGTGGGTCATCCTCACCATCACATGGTTTCTGGCCGCAGGGCCTAAGTGGAGCTGCGAGGCCATCGAGAAGAAGGCGGTGTGGTTCCACGCGGTGGCCTGGGGTCTCCCCGGAGCGCTAACGGTCTCGCTGCTAGCGCTGGGGAAGGTGGAAGGAGACGGCCTCAGCGGTGTGTGCTTCGTCGGCCTGTACGATCTGGCAGCGCTGCGCTGGTTCGTCGTGGCAACGCTAGCCCTCGGTGTTCTGATCGGCCTGTCGCTGCTGCTCGCCGGCATCGTGTCTCTGAACCACGTGCGTCAGGTGATCCAGCACGACGAGCGCAACCAGGAGAAGCTGAAGAAGTTCATGATCCGCATCGGCGTGTTCAGCGGCCTGTACCTGCTGCCGCTGCTGGCGCTGCTCGGCTGCTACCTGTATGAACAAGCCCAACGCGAGTCCTGGGAGAACAGCTGGATCCGCCGGCACTGCCAGGAGTTCAGCATCCCCTGCTCCCGCCGCGTGAGACTCCCTAACCCTAACTTTAACCCTGACCCTTAACCCTAACCCTTAAAGGTATTGCGGAGGATTTTCTTTTTCCGGGTGGATCATCAAGACTATTGGTCCTCCTAGTTGTCAATCATTCTGGTGATATGTTTACGTAAGGCCGCCGTACGTGCTCGTCCCTAGGTAGTTTTCGCTTTCTGCACATGCACACTTTCGGGTGTATGTGTGTGGTGAGCTACGGTTTCAGCCATTCATTGAAGCTCGCCGTTCTCACCGGGTTTTTTGAAAATGTCTGAGGGTCGCAAGAGAAAAAGTGTCTACGAATTGTATGACAAGAAGAGAAAGGCCTCTGAAGAAAGAAACAAGACCAGAGTGTTTTTGGGAGAATATTTCACACGCTGGCGTGCGCTAAAAGCACAGGTTGGGCTTCCCACTGATGCCTCAGTCGCGAAGTTTCTACTCGACAGGTAAAGGAAAGTAGGCTTGTATGAGCCATGCCAACAGCAACTTGTAAACAGAGCGTGCACGAGGAGAACTAGGCTCGTGCATGCTCTCTCGTGCACACGTTTAATGGGCGTTCCCTCTCGGGAGCAGGTAGAGTGATGCGCATGTGCATTTTTTCAAAAAGTGGAGAGGGCGGTTCTTTTCTAAAATTCGGGAAAATCCTCCGCTATACCTTTAACCTTAACCTTAACCCTAACCCTATCCCTCTGGCACAGTACCAGTGCTTATAGTCTCTCACTGACCTGCTGTTTGCTTTGTTGTAGAGTGTGGATGTGGAGCGGCCCGAGCTCTCCCTGTTCCTCATGAAGTATCTGATGACACTGGTGGTGGGAATATCAGCCGTTTTCTGGGTCAGCAGTAAGAAGACCTGCTGGGAGTGGGCCTCATTCTTCAAGAGAACGCGCAAGAAAGAGTGAGGACGCTCTCTCTAACCCTAATGCTGAGTTCACACTGCATGATTACTCGTCAGATAACTGTTGTCTTCACACTGCAGGAGTATCTGTGGCAGCGTTCAGTCTCACTGCATGGCTTTATAATAGGAAAAATCACAGACAACTTTGTCTGGTCCGCAAACGACGTTTCACAACCAAACACATGCGAGAAGTGATAAGGAAATAACGCAAGATCATGCGTGCGTCAGACTGGAGTTCTCGCGCGAGACTGAAATTGTTATTAAAAATAATAGCCTGCAAGTAGCTTGTGATCCAAATTGTCTGTGCGCTGATTTGCAGCGAAAGTGAGAAAAAGAAAAACAGATTATGCAGGAGGAAATGTTTGGGGAGACGCGGGGAGCAGGACTGTGTGTTAAACCCAAGAGAGTTGGGGATAAATAAATCATTTAGCAATGTGCTGCTGGTCAAGCAAATGTTTGTGCTTTGTTTCTGTTTGATATAATTGTAAAGCTTATGTGTAATTGTGATATTGTGGTCTGTAACTCCTCCCTGAACTTCCCGCTGCCCTGTATCTTGCTCTCTCATTGGCTGTCGGTCATCGCCGATGAGGTTTCAGTCACACAGCAGGTCCAGATATTTAGCATGTCAAATATCTCAGGGGCGTTTGCGTCTCATCAGTGATTCTCTCAGATTGCGTCTTTGATAACTCACTCTGTGTGATTGTCACTCGCGTGAACGAGCACCGATTTGCCTCCGATTTCAGGCATCTTTCAGCGACAGAAAATCGTGCTAAAATCGTGCAGTGTGAACTCGCCATAACTCAACTCAACTGTTTGTGGCTTTGCAAATCTGTCATAGAGGGTATTGTCAGACTGTCATGTTATCCACTTCCAGCATCACCTGATCTGACCAGTGTGTGCGTGTGTAAAACTGAACGGGTGTGTGTGTGTGTGTGTGCTTCAGTCCCATCAGCGAGAGCCGGCGTGTCCTGCAGGAGTCCTGCGAGTTCTTCCTCAAACACAACAGCCGTGTCCAACAGCACAAGTCCAAACACTACAAGTCCTCCTCACACAAGCTCAAGGTCGTGTCCAAGTCCACGGGCACCAGCACAGGCATGCACACGCCCGTCACCGGTAACCATGACAACACACTTGTCTCCGGTAACCATGACAACACACCCATCTCTACGGCGTTCCACAACCACAGTGTGTGTGATGTGCCTGGTACCTCTGAACGCATCGGGTCGACGGAGAGACGCAGTAAAGTCGACGCTGAAAGCGCACACAGGTTCATGTTTTATATTATGTGGATTATTTGAATTTATTCTGTTTAGATGATACAACCTTTCCACTGGGAACATCAGTACTAACAATTCATTCAATCTACTGACTGAACTGACGTATTAAAATGAAAGCAGATGCATCAGTTCACTGTTTTGTTTGTTACCGTCATCTGCATTCAAATCAAGGCTGTATTACTTGAGTTAGGGTTAGACTAGTCTATCCATGGCCATTTCTTTATTTAACTCTAATAGCTGTCATGGCTTGATTTACGTGTGGCATCCACAGACACTTTTACTTTCATCCACCTTATTTCAAACATCAGAGCGTAAGAGATCATGTGTCCTAGTTCCCGTGTCTTTCAGCCTGTAATGCTGATGGATAATGCAAACTGGGATTTCTGACCATATTATTTTAATGTGTTGTCGTAACCATGAACACGCTGGTTTGTAGCTTAAATAGTTTAACCGTTTACTGCACTTTATTCTTCTAGTTATTCCTTGTAGTGGCTAATGAATCAGAAGTCTCACACATTCACAGAAAATGGCTTGCTTTATAAGGTGGATATGGAGGAATTTTTATAAGTGCTTTGACAAAAATACAAGCTTCACATTTCAGAAACTCTTTTGCCCTACAGCTTTCCAGACAGATAGATGAACTTGTTGAGCCTGCCCTGCAATATTCCTTTTATTCGTCAGATCTCAACAAATGTTTCGTTTTTCCTACTGCTTTTGACACCTACTTTTATTGCGTTTTGAAGGTTGACACCCAAAGATGAAGTGCTGGAGGCTGGCCAGAGCTCCGCCCACTGCAGCAGGAGCAGCCAATGAGAGCTCAGGGTGAGGCGTCTGGCTCCGCCCACTGCAGCAGCAGCCAATGAGAGCTCAGGCAGAGTCTTCTGGCTCCGCCCCCCACAGTCTCTGTGCTTTTCATTATGATGTCCACAGCGCTGGAATCTGTTTTAAAGGTTATAATGTTCGCGCAGCTGATGCTTCACACAGGATCCGTCTCGACTGACAGTTTTATGAGTTTTATTTGCTGCTGCCGGAACAGGATTGCACATTCATAACACTTCTCTAAGTCATTCATCACTGGAAAAGTCTTAACACTGACACTTCTGACCTGAATCTTTAAACAAAAGCCACAGATAAGATTCACTCTTAAAGCAGAATTTCTACAGAATTTGCACGAGTGCTCTGACTGTACGCCAATAACAAAATACAGCAATAGTGTTTACTCGTATTAACTTTCTCTGCCTTAAAGTAAAACTTACTCTTCAAATTATAATCATGAAGATTAAGGTATTTAACATTTCAGTTTTACCTCAGCTTTTCTTTTTGCATAGCTTTGCTAAAATGTATTTTTAATATGTATGATATATAGACCTTAGTCAGTGTTTTTGGCAGGAATGAAAGTGAGGCTGTGAAAGACTCAAGGACAGTGTGTTCAATGGATCGGACTGCTGTTTAACAACATGCTGACAAACATCTTTCAAAGACCAAAATCTGTAGAGAAAAACTCCATAAAACATGGAAAGTTATGTGATCTAGTACCTTTATACACTACTTTTGTATTGTAAAGACTTTAGTCGTTTTCATCTGTCCAATTCAATATGAATAAGGTTTATTGATGTTCATTATTATGCCAGTTGTTTAGGGTTTTTTGCACCTTGTTTAGTTACAAAAAATACTTTTAAAGACTCATATCCTACACGATCCCTATGTAAACGTGCACAACAACATCGGGTGGAGGAGAGAATAGGTCACTTGATAGATTTGGATTATCATTGTATTAATAATTGAAATTGTGTGATGAATCCTGCAGAAGAATTACTGCCGTCTCTGTCTGTCATATATTTTACTATAATATGTTCATAGCACAAACTTTATCTTATCAAAATAAAGTCCGTAGAAAAGCATCAGTGCAAAGCTTTTTAGCCTGTGGTCTTTATTCCTCACATCCTGATGTTTGTGTATGACTAAAAATATCAGAACTGTAGATTGTTTTGAGGACACAATGTACATTACTGTTGAATATCATTGTTCTTAGGAATAATCACCCCAAAGTATAAATTATTCCTCATATTGGTCCAAACCTGAATGATTTTCTTCACTAAAGGATGTGTTATTAGAGTCTGTCAGTCGAAACCAAAGCCATGTATGAAACAAAAGGAGATCAGAGTGTCAGACTCTACTCTATTCTATTTTTTTATAACTATCTGTTGAACTAAACATTGCATTACAGTTCGGCTGTATCTGTTGCTTTTTATTCTCAGTTACTGCTACAAATGTTTAAGATTTCAACTCAGTTTACAGGGTCCTACAAATTCCACACACAATTCACAATTACCAAATAATGTAATGTAATAACCAAATAATGAAGGTTATGATTAATAACTAATGACTAGATTATAGAAGCACTGCATAGAGGAGGACTCTGTAGCGTTTATCTGCAATGAGGACCTAGATGATGTGAAAACACCATGGGATTCACACACATTCAGTTGAAATAATAATTTATAGGAAATCTCATTTCAATGAATAAACAGTACACAACCAGTCAGTCTCACAATGCAAGCATCATGTAAATGTTTGTTTATTAATTAAAAGTTATGTTCATCTTCATTGAAACTGAAAACAACAGATCAGCACATGGAGAGACACATTGAAATATATGTTATTGTGCTCATTCTGAAATCTGAATATTTATGTTTTTTGAGGTATGCATAAACAACTTAATTCCCCCTGTGTGTGTAAACATGTTTCAACTGTTTTTAGGAGAAGTTAATATGCTTACTGAATGTTGGTTCAATTAACATTCAATATTCGTTCTATCTAACGATAGAACGATAGATAGATAGATAGATAGATAGATAGATAGATAGAACGATAGATAGATAGATAGAACGATAGATAGATAGAACGATACATAGAACAATAGATAGATAGATAGATAGATAGATAGATAGATAGATAGATAGATAGATAGATAGATAGAACAATAGATAGATAGATAGATAGAACGATAGATAGATAGAACGATAGATAGAACGATAGAACGATAGATAGATAAATAGATAGATAGATAGATAGAACGATAGATAGAACGATAGATAGATAGATAGATAGATAGATAGATAGAACGAACGATAGAACGATCGATAGATAGATAGAAAGATAGATAGATAGATAGAATGATTGAACGATAGATAGATAGAACGATAGATAGAACGATAGATAGAACGATAGATAGAACGATAAAACGATAGATAGATAGAACGATAGATAGAAGGATAGAACGATAGATAGATAGAACGATAGATAGAACGATAGATAGATAGATAGATAGATAGATAGATAGATAGATAGAACAATAGATAGATAGATAGAACGATAGATAGAACGATAGATAGATAGAACGATAGAACGATAGATAGATAGAACGATAGATAGATAGATAGATAGATAGATAGATAGATAGATAGATAGATAGATAGATAGATAGATAGATAGATAGATAGATAGATAGATAGATAGATAGATAGATAGATAGATAGATAGATAGATAGAACGATAGATAGATAGACAGAACGATAGAACGATAGATAGATAGATAGAACGATAGATAGATAGATAGATAGATAGATAGATAGATAGAACGATAGATAGATAGAATGATAGAACGATAGATAGATAGAACGATAGATAGATAGATAGATAGATAGATAGAACGATAGATAGATAGATAGACAGAACGATAGAACGATCGATAGATAGATAGATAGATAGATAGATAGATAGATAGATAGATAGATAGAACAAACGATAGAACGATAGATAGATAGATAGATAGATAGATAGATAGATAGATAGATAGATAGATAGAACGATAGAACGATCGATAGATAGATAGATAGAACGATAGAACGATAGATAGATAGAACTATAGAACGATAGAACGATCGATAGATAGATAGAAAGATAGATAGATAGAACGATAGATAGAACGATAGATAGAACGATAGATAGATAGAACGATAGATAGATAGAACGATAGATAGATAGATAGATAGATAGATAGATAGAACGATAGAACGATAGATAGATAGAACGATAGATAGAACGATAGATATATAGAACGATAGAACGATAGATAGATAGAACGATAGATAGATAGATAGATTGATAGATAGATTGATAGAACGATAGATAGATAGAACGATAGATAGATAGATAGATAGATAGATAGATAGATAGATAGATAGAACGATAGAACGAACGATAGAACGATCGATAGATAGATAGAAAGATAGATAGATAGAACGATAGATAGATAGAACGATAGATAGAACGATAGATAGAACGATAGAACGATAGATAGATAGATAGATAGATAGATAGATAGATAGATAGATAGATTGATAGATAGATAGAAAGATAGAACGATAGATAGATAGAACGATAGATAGAACGATAGATAGAACGATAAAACGATAGATAGATAGATAGAACGATAGATAGATAGAACGATAGAACGATAGATAAATAGTATGATAGATAGAACGATAGATAGATAGAACGATAGATAGAACGATAGATAGATAGAACGATAGAACGATAGATAGATAGAACGATAGATAGAACGATAGATAGATAGATAGATAGATAGATAGATAGATAGATAGATAGATAGATAGATAGATAGATAGATAGATAGATAGATAGATAGATAGATAGATAGAACGATAGATAGATAGATAGATAGATAGATAGATAGATAGATAGATAGATAGATAGATAGATAGAATGATAGATAGATAGAACGATAGATAGATAGAACGATAGATAGATAGATAGATAGATAGATAGATAGATAGAATGATAGATAGATAGAACGATAGATAGATAGATAGATAGATAGATAGATAGATAGATAGATAGATAGATAGATAGATAGACAGAACGATAGAACGATCGATAGATAGATAGATAGATAGATAGATAGAACAAACGATAGAACGATAGAACGATAGATAGATAGATAGATAGATAGATAGATAGATAGATAGATAGATAGATAGATAGAACGATCGATAGATAGATAGATAGAACGATAGATAGATAGATAGAACGATAGATAGATAGAACGATAGATAGAACGATAGATAGAACGATAAAACGATAGATAGATAGATAGAACGATAGATAGATAGATAGATAGAACGATAGAACGATAGATAGATAGAACGATAGATAGATAGAACGATAGAACGATAGAACGATAGATAGATAGATAGATAGATAGATAGATAGATAGATTAGATTGATAGATAGATAGAATGATTGAACGATAGATAGATAGAACGATAGATAGAACGATAGATAGAACGATAGATAGAACGATAGATAGAACGATAGAACGATAAAACGATAGATAGATAGATAGAACGATAGATAGAAGGATAGAACGATAGAACGATAGATAGATAGAACAATAGATAGAACAATAGATAGATAGATAGATAGATAGATAGATAGATAGATAGATAGATAGATAGATAGATAGATAGATAGATAGATAGATAGATAGATAGATAGAATGATAGATAGATAGAACGATAGAACGATAGATAGATAGAACGATAGATAGATAGATAGATAGATAGATAGATAGATAGAACGATAGATAGATAGATAGACAGAACGATAGAACGATCGATAGATAGATAGATAGATAGATAGATAGATAGATAGATAGATAGATAGATAGATAGATAGATAGATAGATAGATAGAACGATAGAACGATAGATAGATAGAACGATAGATAGATAGATAGATAGATAGAACGATAGATAGATAGACAGAACGATAGAACGATCGATAGATAGATAGATAGATAGATAGATAGATAGAATGAACGATAGAACGATAGATAGATAGATAGATAGATAGAATGATAGAACGATAGATAGATAGAACGATAGATAGATAGAACGATAGATAGAACGATAGATAGAACGATAGATAGATAGATAGATAGATAGATAGATAGATAGATAGATAGATAGATAGATAGATAGATAGATAGATAGATAGATAGATAGATAGATAGAACGATAGATAGATAGAACGATAGATAGATAGATAGAACGATAGATAGAACGATAGATAGATAGATAGAACGATAGAACGATAGATAGATAGATAGATAGATAGATAGATAGATAGATAGATAGATAGATAGATAGATAGATAGATAGACAGAACGATAGAACGATCGATAGATAGATAGATAGATAGATAGATAGATAGATAGATAGATAGATAGATAGATAGATAGATAGATAGATAGAACGATAGATAGATAGATAGATAGATAGATAGATAGATAGATAGATAGATAGATAGATAGATAGATAGAATGAACGATAGAACGATAGATAGAATGATAGAATGATAGAATGATATAATGATAGAACGATAGAACGATAGATAGAACGATAGATAGATAGATAGATAGATAGATAGATAGATAGATAGATAGAACGATAGAATGATAGATAGATAGAACGATAGATAGATAGATAGAACGATAGAACGATAGATAGAATGATAGAACGATAGATATAACAATAGATAGATAGATAGATAGATAGATAGAACGATAGAACAGTAGAACGATAGAACGATAGAACGATAGATAGATAGATAGAACGATAGAACGATAGATAGAATGATAGAACGATAGATAGATAGATAGATAGATAGATAGATAGATAGATAGATAGATAGATAGAATGAACGATAGAATGATAGAGCGATAGATAGAACGATAGAGCGATAGAACGATAGAATGATTGAATGATAGATAGATAGATAGAACGATAGAACGATAGAACGATAGAACGATAGATAGATAGATAGATAGATAGATAGATAGATAGATAGATAGATAGATAGATAGAATGAACGATAGAATGATAGAGCGATAGATAGAACGATAGAGCGATAGAACGATAGAATGATAGAATGATAGATAGATAGATAGAACGATAGAACGATAGAACGATAGATAGATAGATAGATAGATAGATAGATAGATAGATAGATAGAAAGAAAGATAGAAAAGAAAGAAAGATAGAAAAGAAAGAAAGAAAGAAAGAAAGAAAGAAAGAAAGAAAAGATAGATAGATAGATAGATAGATAGATAGATAGATAGATAGATAGAAAGAAAAATAGATAGCTAGATAGCTAGATAGCTAGATAGATAGATAGAAAGAAAGATAGAAAAAATAGATAGATAGATAGATAGATAGATAGATAGATAGATAGATAGATCTGTCCTTCTGTCCTTTTGTCCTTCTGTCCCTTTGTCCTTTTGTCCTTCTGTCCTTTTGTCCTTTTGTCCTTTTGTCTTTCTGTCCTTCTGTCCTTCTGTCCATTTGTCCTTCTGTCCAATTGTCCTTCTGTTCTTCTGTCCTTCTGTCCTTCTGTCCTTCTGTCCCTCTGTCCTTTTGTCCTTCTGTCCTTCTGTCCTTCTGTCCTTTTGTCCTGTCCGTCCTTTTGTCCTCTCCTTCTGTCCTTCTGTCCTTTTGTCCCTCTGTCCTTCTGTCCTTTTGTCCTTTTGTCCTTTTGTCCTCTCCTTCTGTCCTTCTGTCCTTTTGTCCCTCTGTCCTTCTGTCCTTTTGTCCTTTTGTCCTTTTGTCCTTTTGTCCTTTTGTCCTTCTGTCCTCTCCTTCTGTCCTTCTGTCCTTTTGTCCCTCTGTCCTTCTGTCCTTTTGTCCTTTTGTCCTTTTGTCCTTTTGTCCTTTTGTCCTTCTGTCCTTCTGTCCTGTCCTTCTGTTTTTGTCCTTTTTTCCTTCTGTTCTTCTGTCCTTTTGTCCTTCTGTCCATTTGTCCTCCTGTCCTTCTGTCCATCTGTCCATCTGTCCTTCTGTCCTTCTGTCCTTCTGTCCTTTTGTCCTCTTGTCCTTCTGTCCTCCTGTCCTTTTGTCCTTCTGTCCTTCTGTCCTTTTGTCCTTTTGTTCCTCTGTCCTTTTGTCCTTCTGTCCTTCTGTCCTTTTGTCCTTTTGTCTTTCTGTCCTTCTGTCCTTCTGTCCATTTGTCCTTCTGTCCAATTGTCCTTCTGTCCTTTTGTCCTTCTGTCCTTTTGTCCTTCTGTCCTTCTGTCCTTTTGTCCTTTTGTCCTTCTGTCCTTCTGTCCTTTTGTCCTTCTGTCCTTTTGTCCTTCTGTTTTTGTCCTTTTTTCCTTCTGTTCTTCTGTCCTTCTGTTCTTCTGTCTTTCTGTTCTTTTGTCCTTCTGTTCCTCTGTCCTTCTGTTCTTCTGTCCTTCTCTTCTCCTGTCCTTCTGTTCTTCTGTCCTTCTGTCCTTCTGTCCTTTTGTCCTGTCCGTCCTTTTGTCCTTCTGTCCTTCTGTCCTTCTGTCCTTTTGTCCTGTCCGTCCTTTTGTCCTCTCCTTCTGTCCTTTTGTTCCTCTGTCCTTTTGTCCTTTTGTCCTTTTGTCCTTTTGTCCTTTTGTCCTTCTGTCCTTCTGTCCTTCTATCCATTTGTCCATTTGTCCTTCTGTCCAATTGTCCTTCTGTCCTTCTGTCCTTTTGTCCTTTTGTCTTTCTGTCCTTCTGTCCTTTTGTCCTTTTCTTCCTCTGTCCTTTTGTCCTTCTGTCCTTCTGTCCTTTTGTCCTTTTGTTCCTCTGTCCTTTTGTCCTTTTGTCCTTTTGTCCTTTTGTCTTTTTGTCTTTTTGTCCTTTTGTCCTTCTGTCCTTCTGTCCTTCTGTCCTTTTGTCCTGTCCGTCCTTTTGTCCTGTCCTTCTGTCCTTCTGTCCTTTTGTCCCTCTGTCCTTCTGTCCTTTTGTCCTTTTGTCCTTCTGTCCTTCTGTCCTGTCCTTCTGTCCTTCTGTCCTGTCCTTCTGCCCTTCTGTTTTTGTCCTTTTTTCCTTCTGTTCTTCTGTCCTTTTGTCCTTCTGTCCATTTGTCCTTCTGTCCATCTGTCCTTTTGTCCTTTTGTCCTTCTGTCCTTCTGTCCTTTTGTCCTTTTGTCCTTCTGTCCCTCTGTCCTTCTGTCCTTCTGTCCTTTTGTCCTTCTGTCCTTTTGTCCTTCTGTTTTTGTCCTTTTGTCCTTTTGTCCTTCTGTCCTTCTGTCCTTTTGTCCTTTTGTCCTTTTGTCCTTCTGTCCTTCTGTCCTTCTGTCCTTCTGTCCTTTTGTCCTTCTGTCCTTTTGTCCTTCTGTCCTTCTGTCCTTTTGTCCTTCTGTCCTTTTGTCCTTCTGTCCTTTTGTCCTTCTGTCCTTCTGTCCTTTTGTCCTTCTGTTTTTGTCCTTTTTTCCTTCTGTTCTTCTGTCCTTCTGTTCTTCTGTCTTTCTGTTCTTTTGTCCTTCTGTTCCTCTGTCCTTCTGTTCTTCTGTCCTTCTCTTCTCCTGTCCTTCTGTTCTTCTGTTCTTCTGTCCTTCTGTCCTTCTGTCCTTCTGTTCTTCTGTCCTTCTGTTCTTCTGTCCTTCTGTCCTTCTGTTCTTCTGTTCTTCTGTCCTTCTGTCCTTCTGTCCTTTTGTTCCTCTGTCCTTTTGTCCTTTTGTCCTTTTGTCCTTCTGTTCTTCTGTTCTTCTGTCCTTTTGTCCTTTTGTCCTTTTGTCCTTTTGTCCTTTTGTCATTCTGTTCTTCTGTTCTTCTGTCGTTTTGTCCTTCTGTCCATATGGACAAGGACAAGGACTGTCCTTTTGTCCTTTTGTCCTTTTGACCTTCTGTCCTTTTGTCTTTTTGTCCTTTTGTCCTTCTGTCCTTCTGTCCTTTTGTCCTGTCCGTCCTTTTGTCCTCTCCTTCTGTCCTTCTGTCCTTTTGTCCCTCTGTCCTTCTGTCCTTTTGTCCTTTTGTCCTTTTGTCCTTTTGTCCATTTGTCCTTCTGTCCTTTTGTCCTGTCCTTCTGTCCTTCTGTCCTGTCCTTCTGTCCTTCTGTTTTTGTCCTTTTTTCCTTCTGTTCTTCTGTCCTTTTGTCCTTCTGTCCATTTGTCCTTCTGTCCATCTGTCCTTCTGTCCTTCTGTCCTTCTGTCCTTCTGTTCCTCTGTCCTTCTGTCCTTCTGTCCTTCTGTCCTTCTGTCCCTCTGTCCCTCTGTCCTTCTGTCCTTCTGTCCTTTTGTCCTTTTGTCCTTTTGTCCTTTTGTCCTTCTGTCCTTCTGTCCTTTTGTCCTTTTGTCCTTCTGTCCTTCTGTCCATCTGTCCTTTTGTCCTTCTGTCCTTCTGTCCTTTTGTCCTTTTGTCCTTCTGTCCTTCTGTCCTTTTGTCCTTCTGTCCTTTTGTCCTTCTGTTTTTGTCCTTTTTTCCTTCTGTTCTTCTGTCCTTTTGTCCTTCTGTTCTTCTGTCCTTTTGTCCTTCTGTCCATTTGTCCTTCTGTCCATCTGTCCTTCTGTCCTTCTGTCCTTCTGTTCCTCTGTCCTTCTGTCCTTCTGTCCCTCTGTCCCTCTGTCATTCTGTCCTTCTGTCCTTTTGTCCTTCTGTCCTTTTTTCCTTTTGTCCTTTTGTCCTTCTGTCCTTCTGTCCTTTTGTCCTTTTGTCCTTCTGTCTTTCTGTCCTTTTGTCCTTCTGTCCTTTTGTCCTTTTGTCCTCTCCTTCTGTCCTTTTGTCCTTTTGTCCTTTTGTCCTGTCCTTCTGTCCTGTTCTTCTGTCCTTCTGTTTTTGTCCTTTTTTCCTTCTGTTCTTCTGTCCTTTTGTCCTTTTGTCCTTCTGTCCATTTGTCCTTCTGTCCATTTGTCCTTCTGTCTTTCTGTTCTTCTGTCCTTCTGTCCTTTTGTCCTTCTGTCCATTTGTTCTTCTGTCCTTCTGTCCTTCTGTTCTTCTGTCCTTCTGTCCTTCTGTCCTTCTGTCCTTCTGTCCTTCTGTCCTGTCCTTTTGTCCTTTTGTCCTTTTGTCCTTTTGTCCTTCTGTCCTTCTGTCATTCTGTCCTTCTGTCCTTTTGTCCTTCTGTCCTTCTGTCCCTTTGTCCTTTTGTCCTTCTGTCCTTCTGTCTTTTTGTCCTTTTGTTCCTCTGTCCTTTTGTCCTTCTGTCCTTTTGTCCTTTTGTCCTTTTGTCCTTCTGTCCTTCTGTCCATTTGTCCTTCTGTCCAATTGTCCTTCTGTCCTTCTGTCCTTTTGTCCTTCTGTCCTTCTGTCCCTCTGTCCTTTTGTCCTTGTGTCCTTCTGTCCTTTTGTCCTTCTGTCCTTTTGTCCTTTTGTCCTTCTGTCCTTCTGTCCTTCTGTCCTTCTGTCCTTTTGTTCTGTCCTTCTGTTCTTCTGTCCTTCTGTTCTTCTGTCCTCCTGTTCTTCTGTCCTTCTGTTCTTTTTGTCCTTCTGTCCTTCTGTCCTTTTGTCCTTCTGTTCTTCTGTCGTTTTGTCCTTCTGTCCATATGTCCTTCTGTCCTTTTGCCCTTCTGTTCTTCTGTCCTTCTGTCCATTTGTCCTTCCGTCCTTCTGTCCTTCTGTCCATTTGTCCTTCTGTCCAATTGTCCTTCTGTCCTTCTGTCCTTTTGTCCTTTTATCCTTCTGTCCTTTTGTCCTTTTGTCCTTTTGTCCTTCTGTCCTTTTGTCCTGTCCTTTCCTTCTGTCCTTCTGTCCTTCTGTCCTTTTGTTCCTCTGTCCTTTTGTCCTTTTGTCCTTTTGTCCTTCTGTCCTTTTGTTCCTCTGTCCTTTTGTCCTTTTGTCCTTCTGTTCTTCTGTTCTTCTGTTCTTCTGTTCTTCTGTCCTTTTGTCCTTCTGTCCATATGGACAAGGACAAGGAATGTCCTTTTGTCCTTTTGTCCTTTTGACCTTCTGTCCTTTTGTCCTTTTGTCCTTTTGCCCTTTTGTCCTGTCCGTCCTTTTGTCCTGTCCTTCTGTCCTTCTGTCCTTCTTTCCCTCTGTCCTTCTGTCCTTTTGTCCTTTTGTCCTTTTGTCCTTTTGTCCTGTCCTTCTGTCCTTCTTTCCCTCTGTCCTTCTGTCCTTTTGTCCTTTTGTCCTTCTGTCCTTTTGTCCTGTCCTTCTGTCCTGTCCTTCTGTCCTTCTGTTTTTGTCCTTTTTTCCTTCTGTTCTTCTGTCCTTTTGTCCTTCTGTCCATTTGTCCTGTCCTTCTGTCCTTCTGTCCTCTCCTTCTGTCCTTCTGTCCTTTTGTCCTTCTGTCCTTCTGTTCTTTTTGTCCTTCTGTCCTTCTGTCCTTTTGTCCTTCTGTTCTTCTGTCGTTTTGTCCTTCTGTCCATATGTCCTTCTGTCCTTTTGTCCTTTTGCCCTTCTGTTCTTCTGTCCTTCTGTCCATTTGTCCTTCTGTCCATTTGTCCTTCTGTCCAATTGTCCTTCTGTCCTTCTGTCCTTTTGTCCTTTTATCCTTCTGTCCTTTTGTCCTTTTGTCCTTTTGTCCTTTTGTCCTTTTGTCCTTCTGTCCTTTTGTCCTGTCCTTTCCTTCTGTCCTTCTGTCCTTCTGTCCTTCTGTCCTTTTGTTCCTCTGTCCCTTTGTCCTTTTGTCCTTTTGTCCTTCTGTCCTTTTGTTCCTCTGTCCTTTTGTCCTTTTGTCCTTCTGTTCTTCTGTTCTTCTGTTCTTCTGTCCTTTTGTCCTTCTGTCCATATGGACAAGGACAAGGAATGTCCTTTTGTCCTTTTGTCCTTTTGACCTTCTGTCCTTTTGTCCTTTTGTCCTTTTGTCCTTTTGTCCTTTTGTCCTTTTGCCCTTTTGCCCTTTTGTCCTGTCCGTCCTTTTGTCCTGTCCTTCTGTCCTTCTGTCCTTCTTTCCCTCTGTCCTTCTGTCCTTTTGTCCTTTTGTCCTTCTGTCCTTCTGTCCTTTTGTCCTGTCCTTCTGTCCTGTCCTTCTGTCCTTCTGTTTTTGTCCTTTTTTCCTTCTGTTCTTCTGTCCTTTTGTCCTTCTGTCCATTTGTCCTGTCCGTCCTTTTGTCCTCTCCTTCTGTCCTTCTGTCCTTTTGTCCTTCTGTCCATTTGTCCTTCTGTCCTTCTGTCCTTCTGTCCTTCTGTCCTTCTGTCCTGTCCTGTCCTTCTGTCCTTTTGTCCTTTTGTCCTTCTGTCCTTCAGCCCTTCTGTCCTTTTCTCCTTCTGTCCTTCTGTCCTTCTGTACTTCTGTCCTTTTGTCCTTTTGTCCTTTTGTCCTTCTGTCCTTCTGTCCTTTTGTCCATTTGTCCTTCTGTTCTTCTGTCCTTCTGTCCTTCTGTTCTTCTGTCTTTCTGTTCTTCTGTCTTTCTGTTCTTTTGTCGTTCTGTTCTTTTGTCCTTCTGTTCTTCTGTCCTTCTGTTCTTCTGTCCTTCTGTTCTTCTGTCTTTCTGTTCTTTTGTCGTTCTGTTCTTTTGTCCTTCTGTTCTTCTGTCCTTCTGTTCTTCTGTCCTTCTGTCCTTCTGTCCTGTCCTTCTGTCCTTCTGTCCTTTTGTCCTTCTGTCCTGTCCTTCTGTCCTTTTGTCCTTTTGTCCTTCTGTCCTTCAGTCCTTCTGTCCGTTTGTCCTTCTGTCCAATTGTCCTTCTGTCCTTCTGTCCTTTTGTCCTTCTGTCCAATTGTCCTTCTGTACTTCTGTCCTTTTGTCCTTCTGTCCTTTTGTCCTTCTGTCCATTTGTCCTTCTGTTCTTCTGTTCTTCTGTCTTTCTGTTCTTCTGTCTTTCTGTTCTTTTGTCCTTCTGTTCTTTTGTCCTTCTGTTCTTCTGTCCTTCTGTTCTTCTGTCCTTCTGTCCTTCTGTCCTTCTGTCCTTCTGTCCTTCTGTTCTTCTGTCCTTCTGTTCTTCTGTTCTTCTGTTCTTCTGTCCTTCTGTCCTTCTGTCCTTCTGTCCTTTTGTCCTTTTGTCCTTTTGTTCCTCTGTCCTTTTGTCCTTCTGTTCTTCTGTTCTTCTGTTCTTCTGTCCTTTTGTCCTTTTGTCCTTTTGTTCTTCTGTCCTTTTGTCCTTTTGTCCTTTTGTCCTTCTGTTCTTCTGTTCTTCTGTCGTTTTGTCCTTCTGTCCATATGGACAAGGACAAGGACTGTCCTTTTGTCCTTTTGTCCTTTTGATCTTCTGTCCTTTTGTCCTTTTGTCCTTTTGTCCTTTTGTCCTGTCCGTCCTTTTGTCCTGTCCTTCTGTCCTTCTGTCCTTCTGTCCTTTTGTCCCTCTGTCCTTCTGTCCTTTTGTCCTTCTGTCCATTTGTCCTGTCCGTCCTTTTGTCCTCTCCTTCTGTCCTTCTGTCCTTTTGTCCTTCTGTCCATTTGTCCTTCTGTCCTTCTGTCCTTCTGTCCTTCTGTCCTTCTGTCCTGTCCTGTCCTTCTGTCCTTTTGTCCTTTTGTCCTTCTGTCCTTCAGCCCTTCTGTCCTTTTCTCCTTCTGTCCTTCTGTCCTTCTGTACTTCTGTCCTTTTGTCCTTTTGTCCTTTTGTCCTTCTGTCCTTCTGTCCTTTTGTCCATTTGTCCTTCTGTTCTTCTGTCCTTCTGTCCTTCTGTTCTTCTGTCTTTCTGTTCTTCTGTCTTTCTGTTCTTTTGTCGTTCTGTTCTTTTGTCCTTCTGTTCTTCTGTCCTTCTGTTCTTCTGTCCTTCTGTTCTTCTGTCTTTCTGTTCTTTTGTCGTTCTGTTCTTTTGTCCTTCTGTTCTTCTGTCCTTCTGTTCTTCTGTCCTTCTGTCCTTCTGTCCTGTCCTTCTGTCCTTCTGTCCTTTTGTCCTTCTGTCCTGTCCTTCTGTCCTTTTGTCCTTTTGTCCTTCTGTCCTTCAGTCCTTCTGTCCGTTTGTCCTTCTGTCCAATTGTCCTTCTGTCCTTCTGTCCTTTTGTCCTTCTGTCCAATTGTCCTTCTGTACTTCTGTCCTTTTGTCCTTCTGTCCTTTTGTCCTTCTGTCCATTTGTCCTTCTGTTCTTCTGTTCTTCTGTCTTTCTGTTCTTCTGTCTTTCTGTTCTTTTGTCCTTCTGTTCTTTTGTCCTTCTGTTCTTCTGTCCTTCTGTTCTTCTGTCCTTCTGTCCTTCTGTCCTTCTGTCCTTCTGTCCTTCTGTTCTTCTGTCCTTCTGTTCTTCTGTTCTTCTGTTCTTCTGTCCTTCTGTCCTTCTGTCCTTCTGTCCTTTTGTCCTTTTGTCCTTTTGTTCCTCTGTCCTTTTGTCCTTCTGTTCTTCTGTTCTTCTGTTCTTCTGTCCTTTTGTCCTTTTGTCCTTTTGTTCTTCTGTCCTTTTGTCCTTTTGTCCTTTTGTCCTTCTGTTCTTCTGTTCTTCTGTCGTTTTGTCCTTCTGTCCATATGGACAAGGACAAGGACTGTCCTTTTGTCCTTTTGTCCTTTTGATCTTCTGTCCTTTTGTCCTTTTGTCCTTTTGTCCTTTTGTCCTGTCCGTCCTTTTGTCCTGTCCTTCTGTCCTTCTGTCCTTCTGTCCTTTTGTCCCTCTGTCCTTCTGTCCTTTTGTCCTTTTGTCCTTTTGTCCTTCTGTTCATTTGTCCTTCTGTTCTTCTGTCCTTCTGTTCTTCTGTCTTTCTGTTCTTCTGTCTTTCTGTTCTTTTGTCCTTCTGTTCTTCTGTCCTTCTGTTCTTCTGTCCTTCTGTCCTTCTGTCCTTCTGTCCTTCTGTTCTTCTGTCCTTCTGTTCTTCTGTTCTTCTGTCCTTCTGTCCTTCTGTCCTTTTGTCCTTTTGTTCCTCTGTCCTTTTGTCCTTTTGTCCTTCTGTTATTCTGTTCTTCTGTTCTTCTGTTCTTCTGTCCTTTTGTCCTTTTGTCCTTCTGTTCTTCTGTTCTTCTGTCGTTTTGTCCTTTTGTCCATATGGACAAGGACAAGGACTGTCCTTTTGTCCTTTTGTCCTTTTGTCCTTTTGACCTTCTGTCCTTTTGTCCTTTTGTCCTTTTGTCCTTCTGTCCTTCTGTCCTTTTGTCCTGTCCGTCCTTTTGTCCTGTCCTTCTGTCCTTCTGTCCCTCTGTCTTTCTGTCCTTTTGTCCTTTTGTCCTTTTGTCCTTCTGTCCTTTTGTCCTGTCCTTCTGTCCTGTCCTTCTGTCCTTCTGTCCTGTCCTTCTGTCCTGTCCTTCTGCCCTTCTGTTTTTGTCCTTTTTGCCTTCTGTTCTTCTGTCCTTTTGTCCTTCTGTCCATTTGTCCTTCTGTCCTTCTGTCCTTCTGTCTTTCTTTTCTTCTGTCCTTCTGTCCTTTTGTCCTTCTGTCCTTCTGTCTTTCTGTCCTTCTGGTCTTCTGTCCTTCTGTCCTTCTGTCCTGTCCTTCTGTCCTTTTGTCCTTTTGTCCTTCTGTCCTTCTGTCCTTCTGTCCTTTTCTCCTTCTGTCCTTCTGTCCTTTTGTCCTTCTGTCCTTTTGTCCTTTTGTTCCTCTGTCCTTTTGTCCTTCTCTCCTTCTGTCCATTTGTCCTTCTGTCCTTCTGTCTTTCTGTTCTTCTGTCCTTCTGTTCTTTTGTCCTTCTGTCCATTTGTCCTTCTGTACTTCTGTCCTTCTGTCCTTATGTTCTTCTGTCCTTCTGTCCTTCTGTCCTTCTGTCCTTTCCTTCTGTCCTTCTGTCCTTCTGTCCTTTCCTTCTGTCCTTTTGTCCTTTTGTCCTTCTGTCCTTCTGTCCTTTTGTCCTTTTGTCCTTTTGTCCTTTTGTCCTTCTGTCCTTTTGTTCTTCTGTCCTTCTGTCCTTCTGTCCTTCTGTCCTGTCCTTCTGTCCTGTCCTTCTGTCCTTTTGTCCTTTTGTCCTTTTGTCCTTTTGTCCTTTTGTCCTTTTGTCCTGTCCTTCTGTCCTTCTGTCCAATTGTCCTTCTGTCCATTTGTCCTTCTGTCCTTCTGTCTTTCTGTTCTTCTGTCCTTCTGTCCTTTTGTCCTTCTGTCCTTCTGTCCTTCTGTTTCTCTGTCCTTCTGTTCCTCTGTCCTTCTGTTCCTCTGTCCTTTTGTCCTTCTGTCCATTTGTCCTTCTGTCCATTTGTCCTTCTGTCCATTTGTCCTTCTGTCCTTCTGTCCTTCTGTTCCTCTGTTCCTCTGTCCTTCTGTCCCTCTGTCCCTCTGTCCCTCTGTCCTTCTGTCCTTTTGTCCTTCTGTCCTTCTGTCCTTCTGTTCCTCTGTCCTTTTGTCCTTTTGTCCTTCTGTCCTTCTGTACTTCTGTCCTTCTGTCCTTCTGTCCTTTTGTCCTTTTGTCCTTCTGTCCTGTCCTTCTGTCCTTCTGTTCCTCTGTCCTTCTGTCCTTTTGTCCTTCTGTCCTTCTGTCTTTCTGTTCCTCTGTCCTTTTGTCCTTTTGTCCTTCTGTCCTTCTGTACTTCTGTCCTTTTGTCCTTTTGTCCTTCTGTCCTGTCCTTCTGTCCTTCTGTTCCTCTGTCCTTCTGTTCCTCTGTCCTTTTGTCCTTCTGTCCTTCTGACCTTTTGTCCTTCTGTCCTTCTGTTCCTCTGTCCTTCTGTTCCTCTGTCCTTCTGTTCCTCTGTCCTTTTGTCCTTCTGTCCATTTGTCCTTCTGTCCATTTGTCCATTTGTCCTTCTGTCCTTCTGTCCATCTGTCCTTCTGTCCTTTTGTCCTTTTGTCCTTCTGTCCTTTTGTCCTTTTGTCCTTTTGTCCTTCTGTCCTTTTGTCCTTTTGTCCTTTTGTCCTTTTGTCCTTTTGTCCTTCTGTCCTTCTGTCCTTCTGTCCTTCTGTCCTTTTGTCCTTCTGCAGTCGCAGGCGCAGTCGCAGACAGGCGCAGTCACAGACGTCACGCAATAAGACAGGCGCAGTCGCAGACGTCACGCTATAAGACAGACGCAGTCGCAGACGTCATGCTATAAGACAGGCGCAGTCGCAGACGCAGTCGCAGACGCAGTCGCAGACGTCACGCTATGAAAGCTTGAGATCGCATCTTTTAAATTAAGTAATTTATATAAAAAACTAATATTCTCAGCTTCTGTAATCTGTATAAAAAGAGAGCGACTCCAGTCGAGCTCATTACGAGCTCATTCAAAAGTAATTTGACCACTCCCCGGAGAGCGCGTGCTATTCAAATGCAAATTCTGAGAACCATTTTAGTCTGTGAAACGCCCCCACATCAGCTGTAAACAAAGCGCGTCGCAATCGAGTGAGGCATAATATAGCCTACCTTATGGAGAAAAGTTTCCTCAGAACAGTCCTGATATGAGGAGCAGATCCCGCTGAGGAGTGAGGTAGGCTGTTTTCTTTTCTCAAGTGTTGATGTGGAATAACGTTATGGAATAACGTTAGTGTAGGCCTGCTTTGCTATAGCCTACTGAGATGAGTAAAAATCGACTGGAATATGTTGAAATAAAATGTATTTGTATAAGCAACGTATTAAACTGCAAATTAGCATTTATATGCCCTAATATTTCATAAAAACAACGTTACAGTCAGTCACTTGTTGACTAGATTTGGGTACAGTTTTTAGGCTACTGTAGAATATACTGCCACATCAAATAAGCTTTTGTTTAGCAATTTCTGCTCATATCTAACGTTATATATATAACTATATATATATAACTATATTATTTATATATATTATAAATATTTATATATATATATTATATATATATATATATATGATAAAATGTAGGCCTATAATCTTTTTTCTTTTTCTTTTTTACAAAGAAAGAGTACACTTGAAATATTGTTGAAATTGTAATTATTGTTGTAATTGTAACGTTTTTAATAAAATAGCAAAACATATTTACAAGATAGATGTAAGCGAAATCTTAAATGGTCAATATAAGTCTTCTTCTAAATACATCTTTTGTCCTTGCATTGTGGCTCAGTCAGTGTCACACCTGAATGAATGGCTAATTATGCAGAGTCATTATGCAGAGTGGGTGGGACATTGTAATCTAAGGTGTAAACTACTCCTCCCCCTCGCATATTGGCTTTCCAAGCAAAACCTGTTTTACACCATTTAAATCAATGTATTTTTTTTGTGAACGATAAAGCAAGACTATTTTCACATAATTTTGAAGCTAGAACACAAAGGGACAACATCCATTAGTCAAAAGTCTTGTGGACACATATTTAATATGTGTTTTGTGGTCTTAATGTAGTCAGATAAATCCTATCACATAGAGCCTCTTTCACCTAGCTATCATCATATAGAGACTGTGTCTGTTCCCCGAATTTGGAAATCCAAAAAACGTTTAAACCCAACTAAGGTTAAAAATTTAATTGATGTTCAACAAATAAAAAACAGCTATAATACAGATGAGCAAATGCTAAAGCTTGGGTTGCTGAATATTCGATCGCTTACTTCAAAAGCACTCGTTGTTAACGATATGATTTCAGATAATAACCTAGATGTGCTGTGTTTGACAGAAACCTGGCTAAAACCAAACGATTACATTACTTTAAATGAGTCCACCCCGCAAGACTACTGTTATAAACATGAGCCTCGTCTGAAACGCAAAGGGGGTGGTGTTGCTGTAATCTATAGTAATAGTTTCAAAACCACTAAGAAATCAAGTTTTAAATATAATTCTTTTGAAGCATTGGTGCTTAATGTAAAAATATATAGTGTAAACGATAAATCACGTTTGAGATTTGTGCTGGCTACTGTATACAGGCCACCAGGGCACCATACAGACTTTATCAAAGAATTTGCGGACTTTCTATCAGAATTAATATTGACTGCAGATAAAGTACTAATTGTTGGTGATTTTAATATACACATCGATAATGAAAAAGATGCGTTGGGATTGGCATTTAAAGACATTGTAAATTCAATTGGAGTTAGACAACACGTGTCAGGACCTACTCATCGTCGTAATCATACTCTAGATCTAATATTATCACACGGAATAGATGTGGATGCCGTTGAAATTCTGCAGCAGAGCGATGACATCTCAGATCATTATCTAGTCTCGTGTAATTTGCATTTAGCCAAGGCTGCAAAGCCGACTCCGTGTTTCAAATATGTGAGACCTATCACTTCTGCTACTAAAGATTGCTTTATTAATAATCTTCCTAACCAGTTTCATCATCTCAGCATCTCAGATAGCTTAGAAGAACTAGATATTACAACAGAAACGTTTAACTCTCTCTTTTCCAGCACTTTAGACACAGTTGCTCCGTTGCGCTTAAAGAAGATTAAAGAAAATAGTCCAACGCCGTGGTACAACGAGCACACTCAGGCCCTTAAAGGCAGGGTAGGTAGGACTATATAAAAATAAAAGATCCAAATTTGTTAAAACTTTCTATATATATCAATACATAATTAAAATGTAAGTACTCTGAAAAAAAGAGTATAAAAATCAAGTGACTCTAGACCGTTTAATCTGTATTAAACACAGCTCATTATTTCGATTCGGGACGAATCAAAGGATTGGCTTAGGCGACTGTCACTCTCTCTCGCAACCATGGCAACCACCCTTTTGCCACGGGATCTGCCCACTTGCGCGCGCACGTTTGATTTGAGGAATTCGAGAGGCACTGAACCTAGGAATAGCAAAACAATGGCAGAGAAAGAGCAATCAAAATTCACATTACTGGCATGCAGTTAGCGAAGGCAAACAAGGCAAAAAAAGAAGACAGTACAAGAAAAGGTAAAATTAACAAAAAGTCTTTGGATAAACAAAGAAATAAAACGCGTGTCAATATCATCGTGGCTTTCCAGCGACCACCCCGTCCTCAGCCTCTACTTCCTCGGACCCTAGTTGCACGCCACGGCCTCTTGCACGACCTCCTCTGCTTCGCCCTAAAATTATTTTTATTTTACAAAAGGACATTTTACAATGCACGCACTTTTCCAGTCACAACACAGCAATCAAAGGAGGACGCGCTGAAAACTGTAATGCTGTTCTCTTCCTTCATAACTCATACTGAGAATGTTTGAGTTGCAGAGGAATTTGTGACTGTTTCAGCTGTTCAACACCACATCAAAGTTTCGTAATTAGTAAGTCCGTGCTTTTTCTCTTTTTGTTATGTGCTGAAGGGCTGCTGTGCCTTGGTGAAACGGTGTTTGTACGTACGTGAAGAGCTCTTTTCCAAAACGCCATAAACCTAAAAAGCTGCCTCAAAGAACCAGCAAAAGTAATGATTATGAATGTGTAAAATATTGCAATAAGACATTTTAATTGTTTATTAATTTCTTTGTCGGCTGCAAAGATGAAGTTGACGATATTTGACTCGCGATCTTCGCAGTAGGCTAGTGAACGCATGCACCGGAGAAATGCACATTTAGGCTACATAGTTTTATTTTGTTTTGGATGGTTTTGTTTAGAACCAGATTTCTGTAAATATATTCCACATTTTTTAGGCCTGTGAGGCGAGGCTACGGTTCGGTTCACGATGATATAATCTCCAGTTCAAGCACCTTATGTTGTGATTGATAGCCTATATTTACTTTATGTATTTAATCCAGGAATGAAAATATTAATGAATTAATGAAAAAAAAATATTAAAATTAAGATACAATTAATACAAAACGAAATTCGTTTTTAAGGAAGGCTTTGTGCTTTCTGTTTTGAGGTCTCTGTTAAAGTTTGAAAGTCTTAGTGCAGCTTTCAGAGCGCTCGCGTCCATAATGGAGAACTGTCAAGTAATATTGTTTTTTCCTCATAAATGCAAACACGAAAAATAAAAGGCAAAAACTTTTTTAAAAAGACAAACCATAAATTAAAAAAAAAAAAAAAGATGGATTTATAGCGTTTTGGGGGAAAAATGAATGGATTTATACCGTTTTGAAAATGTTATTTTTTTTTTTACTTTGAATTGATCATCAACAATATTGTTGTTTGATTTAATAATCACTGTTGCAAGAAGTGCCTAGTTAAGTTTTTTTTTGTAAGTGGAAAAAGTAGGGGCTGCCACAGATTATGTTTAGTTAGCTCTTTTATTGTTTTTTTCTATAGCCTAGAATAATATAGGTCAAATGCAGCAAGTCAAAAGACCAACTGGACCTTCTTTGCCAGTTTGCTCACATTTCTTTGAAGGATGGCAAAAATATCGCCTGAATATCGATATCTAGATATTGGAAAAAAATATCGAGATATTCATTTTTGTCAATATCTCCCACCCCTACATGCAGAACACCATATATGTTATGAATCTTACACGAAATTCATCTTCATCACAATATAACTGATGGTAATGTAAAAAAGTGTATCAATGCAACCTCTTTTTAGCTTATATAACTAGCTCGTTAGCGAATCAAAAAAATATATATTTTAAATTTACCAATATCAATATGCTAGCTTGATAGTGAGTACTAAAATACATCTTATTTGTTTATATTCATAAGCAATTAGCTTTAGATTTTTTTATTACATGTGATTCTGACATGATGTCACTACATGCACTGTGCTCCTTCCTCTCTGCTTGTCTCAGGTAAATAATGCGTCTTCAGCTCAGCGGTTGGAGTCGCGCGTTCATGTGTTTTGGGGGCGTGGCTTTGGAAGGAGCCCAGAAGGGAGGGGGTGGAGTGAATGGAAATAATGAACTGTCTTTAAAACAGTCCTGAGAGGTCTACAGACACTCGATTTTTATACTTTCTTTTTCAGAGTACTTACATTTTAATTATGTATTGATATGTACATAAAGTTTAAACAAATTTGAAAAAGAAGTTTTTTAGACCATTCCTACCTACCCTGCCTTTAAGAGAGCAGCCAGAAAAATGGAGCGCAACTGGAAGAAAACAAAACTAGAGGTATTTCGAATTTCATGGAAAGAGAGCTCAATTACTTACAGAGAGGCTTTAAAAGCTGCTAGATCTGCTTATTTTTCAACCCTATTAGAAGAAAATAAACATAATCCTAGGTATTTATTTGAAACGGTGGCTAAACTAACGAAAAATAAAGCTTCAAGCACCGAAGTTTCCAAGCAACACAGCAGTAATGACTTTATGAACTTCTTCACTTATAAGATTGATAATATCAGGGACAAAATTATAACTATGCAACCGTCTACTACAGTATCGCATCAGGCAGTGCATTGTAGTCTCCCTGAGGAAAAATTTGATTCATTCGTTGCTATAGGAGAGGAAGAATTTACTAAACTCATTAAATCATCTAAATCTACAACATGTATGTTAGATCCTATACCGACTAAGCTACTGAAAGAAATACTTCCAGAGGTCATAGATCCTCTTCTTAATATCATTAATTCGTCTTTGTCTCTAGGATACGTACCAAAAAACTTTAAGCTGGCTTTGATTAAACCGCTTGTTAAAAAAACGCAACTTGATCCTTCAGAATTAGTCAATTACAGGCCGATCTCGAATCTACCTTTTCTGTCAAAGATATTAGAAAAGGCAGTATCCTCACAACTGTGTTCCTTTCTTGAAAGAAATGATATCTGCGAGGATTTCCAGTCCGGATTTAGACCATACCATAGTACCGAAACAGCTCTCGTTAGAGTCACAAATGATTTGCTCTTATCATCCGATCGTGGTTGTATCTCTCTATTAGTGTTACTCGATCTTAGTGCTGCGTTTGACACCATCGACCACAACGTTCTTTTAAATAGATTAGAACATTATGTTGGCATTACGGGAAATGCACTAGCATGGTTTAAATCATACTTATCTGACCGTTATCAGTTTGTAGCAGTAAATGATGAGATGTCTCATCGATCACAAGTTCAGTATGGCGTACCACAAGGCTCAGTACTAGGACCGCTGCTGTTCACTCTGTACATGCTACCATTAGGAGATATCATTAGGAAACATGGCATTAGCTTTCACTGTTATGCCGATGATACTCAGCTCTATATTTCTTCAAAACCTAACGAAACTTATCAATTCACAAAATTAACGGAATGCATAGCGGATATAAAAAATTGGATGACTTGTAATTTCCTACTTCTAAATTCTGAAAAAACAGAGTTTCTAATTATTGGACAAAAAACTTCCTCACGTAATAACCTAGAATACTGTCTAACACTTGATGGCTGCTCTGTTAAGTCTTCGTCGTCGGTTAGGAACCTGGGTGTGCTCTTTGATACCAATCTTTCATTTGAAAGTCACGTGTCTAGTATCTGTAAAACTGCATTTTTCCATCTTAAAAATATGTCTAAATTACGTCATATGCTATCATTGACAAATGCGGAAACAATTAGTTCATGCGTTCATGACCTCAAGGCTAGATTATTGTAATGCTCTACTAGGTGGTTGCCCTGCACGCTTAATAAACAAACTACAGCTGGTTCAAAACGCAGCAGCTCGAGTTCTTACCAGAACCAGGAAGTATGACCATATTAGCCCAGTTCTGTCAAAACTGCATTGGCTCCCTATTAAACATCGCATAAATTTTAAAATATTGCTGATTACTTACAAAGCACTGAATGGTTTAGCTCCGCAGTACTTGAGCGAGCTCTTAACGCATTATAGTCCGTCACGTCTATTACGATCTCAAAATTCCGGCCAGTTGATTATACCTAGAATATCAAAATCCACTGCTGGCGGTAGATCCTTTTCCTATTTAGCACCAAAACTCTGGAACAGTCTTCCTACCATTGTCCGGGAAGCAGACACACTCTGTCAGTTCAAAGCCAGATTAAAGACACATCTCTTTGACCTAGCTTTCACATAATACATTATAGACTTCTATAATTTAATGTTATGCTGCATAGATTAGGTCAGCCGGAACCGGGAACACTTCCCAAAAATCCTGATGTACTCGTTACATCATGAGAAGAATGGCATCTACGCTAATTTTAGTGTCTGTGTTTATCCCAAGGTTTTTCCTGCAGCCTGCCGGATCCGGGCCGTATCCAGATCTGACGAAGGACCTTCACCTGGACCGATGACAACGCAGTGCTGAAGTGCCAACTAGTCTCTCCCTATGGAGGATCCCACTACCACTCTACAGATAAGGCGTTGTCGGGAAAATTCGTCTTGCGGTCCTACCCCAAAGCAACAAATAAAATAAAATTCCTTATCAAAATTTATAAGGAAAGACAAGTATTTTGTTTAGGCTTGGCTTGTAGGGAATTCCAAACCTGCGTATATTCTAACGCACATAACTATAGAACCCATTCTAAATGTGCATGTGACCGCCATCAGCGTTTCTCACAGGTTCGCGTTTAAAGTCTGTGTAGAGAGAATGGTGTCGTCTTAGCGGCCCCTAATTTAATAACAAATGATCATTGCGACGGAACCAAATCAATTAAAACTAACTTTAGATGGAAATAACTTAACTCTGCTGTAAAGCCGAAACAATCTCTGTTACCTTAAATTATACGCTTATCTCTGTAAAGCTGCTTTGAGACAATCTACATTGTTAAAAGCGCTATATAAATGAAGATGACTTGACTTGACTTAATTCAGCAACTTTCATTTTAATTTTTTCCAATAACCACGCATAAACATTATTCTCTTAAAAATACAAACATCTACATACACGTTGCTCGCATATTATGGTAGCCCTGTTTGTGCTATATAGAGTGAATTTACACCTTTGCCATTAACATGTTTATAAATAACTGAAAAAAGCACAAATGTCAGAGCATGTCAGAACATCTCAAGGACCCCAAAAACAGCTTGGTCCCCAGAGGGTTAAACTGACCGGACAATGTTAGGAAGATTGTTCCAAAGTTTTGGTGCTAAATAGGAAAAGGATCTACCACCAGCAGTCAATTTTGATATTCTAGGTATTATTAACTGGCCGGAATTTTGAGATTGCAATAGACGTGAAGGACTATAATGCGTTAAGAGCTCGCTCAAGTACTGCGGAGCTAAACCATTTAGTGCAGGGGTGTCCAAACTCAGTCCTGGAGGGCCACTGTCCTGCAGAGTTTAGCTCCAACCCCAATTAAACACACCTGAACCAGATAATCAGACCTTGATTATCTGGTTCAGGTGTGTTTAATTGGGGTTGGAGCTAAACTCTGCAGGACAGTGGCCCTCCAGGACTGAGTTTGGACACCCCTGATTTAGTGCTTTGTAAGTAATTAGCAAGATTTTAAAATGTATACAATATTTAAAAGGAAGCCAATGCAGTGTTGACAGAACCTGGCTAATATGGTCATACTTCCTGGTTCTGGTAAGAACTCGAGCTGCTGCGTTTTGGACCAGCTGTAGTTTGTTTATTAAGCGTGCAGGGCAACCACCCAGTAGAGCATTACAGTAATCTAGCCTTGAGGTCATGAACGCATGGACTATCTGTTACGCATTTATCATTGACTGCAAAATGCGTAGTTTAGATATATTTTTAACCCTCTGGGGACTAAGCCCTTTTTGGTCAGTTTTCTCTATTTTTACATTTGGGCTTATAAACCAAGTAATGGAGATGGAACACCATGTGTTTGGTATCTATGGATTCAGAAGACCCTAAGCTAACAAAAGAATGCATGTAATGTGTTTATAAAGGAAGTATGAGTAAAAAAATTAAAATAAACTAGATAATTTCAAAAACGAAAATTTTATTTTAGTAATTTATTACTGAAAATCACACCTTACACAACAATAGTGAACAGTTTTTGAACAAAATATATATTTTTCAAACCCTTTACTTGACAGACATTTGTAATTGTTCAATCAAAAGTGTAAAGAACAATTAAATAATGAACTTTATATACAAACAGTCCCAGGCGTTTTTTCTCAGGCATGCCAGTGATTCGAATTTCTCCTCGTCACTTTCCAGTAACTGTTAATTGTTCCAGAGCTTGTTCTGAGGTAAATATTTTACTGCTTGCCATCATAAAAGTGCTAAAACAATAAAATAATAATGCTATAATTGCTAATATGCTATATATATAAACATTATAATTGTTCTGTCTCTCTCATATAAATCTGTGTGTGTAATTCTACGCTCCGTTCGCTCTCTGTCTCCTTCTCCACTCGACGCTGTTTGCGTCATATCATTTACTATAGTACCACCCCTTGCAAGGCTACAGAGTCCTCTGATTAGCTAGAATACGTCATGGTAACCTTCCTCTGATTGGGCAAGAAAAATATTCCTCCCAGCGGCAATTTTTCCATTGGTCTTTGTGCGTGGAATATTCCTAACAACATCGATTTCATTGGCCTTCTACGCAGTGGTATTGCACAACAAGGAAGTGTGTACACCATATACCACTGTTTTCAGCGGAGTCTGAGGAAGACGTCAAAAAAGACCGCATCTCTCTATCATTAATAGTTTTTAAGATAATTACACATTTGTAAAAGTATGCCATTTTGGGCGGTACCGCCCAATCCGTCCCCAGAGGGTTAAGATGGAAAAATGCGGTTTTACAGATACTAGACACGTGACTTTCAAATGAAAGATTGGTATCAAAGAGCACACCCAGGTTCCTAACCGATGACGAAGACTTGACAGAGCAGCCATCAAGTGTTAGACAGTATTCTAGGTTATTACGTGAGGACGTTTTTTGTTCAATAATTAGAATTTCTGTTTTTTCAGAATTAAGTAGTAGGAAAATACTAGTAATCCAGTTTTTTATATCAGCTACACATTCCATAGTTTTGTTAGGGCACGAAGAAATATACAGCTGAGTATCGTCAGCATAACACTGAAAGCTAATTCCATGTTTCCTAATGATATCTCCTAATGGTAGCATGTACAGAGTGAACAGCAATGGTCCTAGTACTGACCCTTGTGGTACGCCATACTGAACTTGTGATTGATGAGACATCTCTTCATTTACTGCTACAAACTGATAACGGTCAGATAAGTATGATTTAAACCATGCTAGTGCAATTCCACTAATGCCAACATAATGTTTGAGTCTATTCAAAAGAATGTTGTGGTCGATAATATCAAATACAGGACTAAGATCGAGTAACACTAATAGCGAGATACAACCACGATCGCATGATAAGAGCAAATAATTTGTGTCTCTAACGAGAGCAGTCTCAGTACTATGGTACGGTCTAAACTGACTGGAAATCCTCGCAGATATCATTTCTTTCTAAAAAGGAACATAGTTGTGAAGATACTGCTTTTTCTAGTATCTTTGACAGAAAAGGGAGATTCGAGATCGGCCTGTAATTGACTAATTCTGTAGGATCAACTTGCGTTTTTTTACAAGCGGTTTAATCATAGCCAGCTTAAAAGTTTGATATGTATCCTAATGACAAAGATGAATTAATGATACTAAGAAGAGGATCTATGACCTCTTTAAGCATCTCTTTCAGTAGCTTAGTCGGTATAGGGTCTAACATACATGTTTTTGATTTAACAAATTTAGACAATTCTTCCTCAGGGACTCTACAATGCACTGTCTGATGTGAAACTGTAGTAGACGGTTGCAAAGTTATAATTTTCTCTCTAATATCATCAATTTTGCAAGTAAAGAAGTTCATAAAGTCATTACTGCTGTGCTGTTGGTTGAAGCTTTATTTCTCTTTAATTTAGCCACTGTATCAAATAAATACCTTAGGTTGTGTTTGTTTTCTTCTAATAGGGTTGAAAAATAAGCAGATCTAGCAGTTTTTAAGGCCTTTCTGTAAGCAATCGTACTCTCTCTCCACAAAATGCGAATAACCTCTAGTTTTGTTTTCTTCTAGTTTCGCTCCATTTTTTCTGGCTGCTATCTTAAGGGCCGAGTGTGCTCGCTGTACCACGGCGTTGGACTATTTTCTTTAAATCTTCTTTAAGCGCAAAGGAGCAACTGTGTCTAAAGTGCTGGAAAAGAGAGAGTCAATAGTTTGTTGCCACATCGAGTTCTTCTAATGCTGGGTACACACCAAAAGATAATCGGGCTGATTTTGGGCCGATTTCCCCCCTTCCGACAATCCTAGCTATGTCCCGATTATCTTGATGGTTTAACAGATTATTTTATCAGATTTTCCCTTGGTGTGAGGTGTGTTAAGAGTGTCCGAACCTGCTCGGAAGAACGTCGGAGCCGCTCCGATCGCGAATCGTAAATATTAAACATGTTTAATATTTACGATCAGAAATCCTGATGTGTGGGGGGAACTCCGAGGACAAACACGCGCACGCTCTGGAGATTATCACGTGAAACAAAACAATATCCAATCAGAAAGCGAGATGATGGAAGACACGGTCATTCTCACACACACACACACACACACACACACACACACACACACACACACACACACACACACACACACACACACACACACACACACACACACACACACTTGCAGGAAGCTTAATGTTAAGATTTAGGATTCATAAGTATAAATTTCGAGGAAACAAGCCTTTGTTTTTCATTTTAAGTGCAGAAATTTTACACAATATTGGGTTTGAAAAATAAGAAGGCTGCAAAGTGCGTTTCAATCTGTAAACATTTTCAAATTTTTGTTTAACTTTTAAGTTTGTCACTGTTTATGTATATGTCTTTTTATGTTTGTTTATCGGCTTTACTCTTTGTACCCCCCTGACTGTAATTGTAATTCTTAAAATCAATAAAAAAAAGATAAAAAAAAAAGAAGAAGAAGCTGAGTGTTAAGGGATCAGTGAGGTTCTATAGAGGGATTAAATAACTTTTTCTAAAGAGACAATAAATCCAATAAAGAATAAATAAAGACAATAAAGAATGAATATATTTCTGTATAAAAGGTTATATATAATGGTAGGTAGCCTACAATGGTTTTTTCACGTGAATTTTCTGTGAAAATCATTCCAAACACTATCGCAATTTCTTCCTGCATGTTGTCCGTCATGCTTATTCTGAAGTCTCACGATATTTTGCGAGATTCCCTGTGTTCATAGTTGAGACTCTGGTTAAAAATCTGTTTGTGTGTGGTGTGCTCTCTTTGTCACATCATGGCACACCACACACTATAGGAGCAAAACGCTTAAATCTAGGATTTTTTGTCCTCATGTTTGTGGTCTGTCACATTTTGAAAATCTTATAAGATGTAAAAAATCTTTTGGTGTGTACCCAGCATAAGCTATCTGGGATGCTGAGATGATGAAACTGATCAGGAAGATTATTTATGAAGCAATATTTAGTAGTAGAAATTATGGTTCTACTATATTTGTAACACGGAGTTGGCTTTGCAGCCTTGGCTAAATGAAGTTTACACGAGACTAGATAATGATCTGAGATGTCATCGCTCTGCTGCAGAATTTCAACGGCATCAACATCTATTCCGTGTGATACTATTAGATCTAGAGTGTGATTACGACAATGAGTAGATCCTGACACGTGTTGTCTAACTCCAATAGAGTTCAGAATGTCTTTAAATTCCAATCTTAATGCGTCTTTTTCATTATCACCATGGATATTAAAATCACCAACAAAAGGACTTTATCTGCAGACAGTACTAACTCTGATAGAAAATCAGCAAATTCTTTGAAAAAGTCTGTATGGTGCCCTGGTAGACTAATTTAAAGTAATGTAATCATCTGGTTTTAGCCAAGTTTCTGTCAAACACAGCACATCTATGTTATAGTCTGTAATCATATCATAGGGATCTAATATGAAGCAAACCGAGCTTTATCATGTGCTCATTTGTATCATATCTGTTTTTTATTTGTTGAACGTCAATAAAAATGTTACCCTTAAATGGGTTCGAGAGGTTTTTGTATGTCCTAATTCGGGGAACAGACACAGTCTCTATATGATGATATCTAGGTGAAAGAGTCTCTATGTGTTGCGATTTATCTTACTTCTATGACTTTAGACGGCTAGCAGACGGTCGGTTTAGCCAGTCTGTCTGCTTCCTGACCAGGGCCCCAGACTGTCATGTTTGAGCTCTAAGACATTATATTATATACTTATATTACTAGAGAGAAGAGCGGCACCATCCCAGAAAAGAGGTTTCTTTTCATCAGGTCAGGTCTGCCCCAAAAACTTTTCCAATTGTCTATGAACCCTGTGTTATTTTGCGGATACCACTTAGACAGTCAGCCATTGAGTGATGACAATCTGCTAACTTTCTCATCACTCCGACGAACAGGAAGAGGACCAGAGCAAATTACAGTGCCTGACATCGTACTTGCGAGTTCACACACCTCTTTAATGTTAATTTTAATGATCTCTGACTGGCTAGGTCGAACATCATTAGTGCTGATGTGAATAATAATCTTAGAGAGTTTATGATTAGCATTAGTCAGCACTTTTAAATTTGCTTTGATGTCAGGTGCTCTGGCTCCTGGCAAACATGTGACTATGGTGGCTGGTGTCTCTATTTTCACATTCCGTGTAATGGAATCGCCAGTAACTAGGGCACTTTAAACAGGATTCTCAGTGGGTGTGTCACTAAGTGAAGAGAACCTGTTTGATGTTCTTATCGGAACGGAAGAGCGGTGTTTTGTCCCGCGACTACCGCGTCTCACCGTCACCCATCCCAGCTGCACGGGCTCTACTACAGCCGGAACCGAACAATGTACAGAGTTAACTAAGCTAGTCGCATCCAAAGCAGTATCTAAAGCCCTTTCATTCTCACGATCCTCAATTAAAGTTTGGATGTGTGTCTCTAATTCTGAAATCTTCTCTGTCAGCCTGACTATCTCTCTGCATTTATCACATGTGAATCCCTTGTCGCTGACAGATAATGCTATACTGTGCATATGGCAGGCAGTGCAAGTGACAATAACAGGTGAAGATGACATGACTCACTGTGTTTTTTTGACTGATCCAACTTACCACAGTTCTTTGATGGACTCGTAAAGGCGAATGCGTGCGAGAGAAAAAAAGACAAAAACACGGGTGGCAGGCTAACAGAATAGCGAAATAGTAGCGCGTTTTAGAATGAACCTAGCGATGTCAGGTTAATGTGATAGGCAATATTAGATAATGTCAGATATATGGTGATGAGAACGTTATATTTAGCAATATAAACGACAAGGAATGATGAGTAAATAGAGATTCAAAACAAAAAGCTATACAGAGCTTACAGACAGCAGCAGCAAGGAAGACAGGAGCAATCGATCAAGGCAGACCGGAGTGAGTGTTTGTGTGAGTGAGTGAGTGAGTGAGTGAGTGAGTGAGTGAGTGAGTGAGTGAGTGAGTGAGTGAGTGAGTGAGTCTTGTGTGTGTTGTTATGGATGATCCAAAACATTTTGTGCATTCTCCCGACAAATCCCTTGAACAAAACACAAATGTACTCAAAATATGCATGGGCGATTTAATTGTGCTAGGTATACAAAAGCAGCAAGACAAAGCATCAAAGTAGGAGAAGAAAAGGAGAAAAGATAAAGTTGAACCACAACCAGCAGATGCTTCTCAGGAAAGTCTGAGAAACATGCGGTTAATTAGACAACAAGAAAAAAAAAAAAAAAAAAGGATTAATGGGTGAAAAGTGACAAGAATGTTTTGTGTGAAATGCGAATGTTACAAGATTCAACCTATAGCAATGCTGAGGCTCTTGCCCCATTTCTCTAGAATTTAACACTCGCTTACTAACCATTGTTCCTATATTAATTTTTAGTCACAGACAATGCTGATCTTCTCGCTCTGTGGTCAGAAGATCAACCTTGATCTTCTGACCACAGAGCGAGAAGAACAGCATTGTCTGTGACTAAAAATTAATATAGGAACAATGGTTAGTAAGCGAGTGTTAAATTCTAGAGAAATGGGGCAAGAGCCTCAGCATTGCTATAGGTTGAATCATATGTGTATGCTTAGTTGTAAAACCGTTGCTTCCAGTGGAAATAGGTCAACAGCTTTCAGCAAAAAAAGGTCAGCAGATGTTCAGTTGTAGTGCAGGGACTCGCATCTCCAAAGGAAATTTGCTGTACAAGCAGCCAGAGACATGTATGTTATGCTTTTGTTCTACAATGAGATTTTTTGTAGTACTTCGGAAAGAAATGACTCAAGATAAAACTTGTCTGCAAGGTTCCAGGAATCCGAAGAGGTCTAACTGAACATTTGATCTGTGCTGTATTTTCATGTAAATGCTTTGCTTAGAGGAAGACCCTGTAACCCATTAGGAGTATAAATTGTGAAACCTCTGGCAGTTTGGTGCTGAACCTCGTGGTGAAGACATTTCGTGTGTGATGTTGATTTCTTATTCTGAACTTTAATAAAACGAAGCCAGTGAATGTTGGCGATGCGTTTTTCTCTCTAAACAAGTCTCGGAGTAATCTTTCTTCATACCTATTATCTGAACCTGAATATTAAACCTATTTACTTCCAAGAGCATTCGGACCCAGTAATGACTGTCACAACACAGAAGGAAACAGACAGGGATAAGAGTGATAACAGTGTTTATTTAAGCAGAGTGGTGTGAAACACCGGGAACCAGACGATGGTGACTTGTTGACTGATGATGGTGACTTAGCTGGTGGATGCTCTGTGCAGGTGACGAGTGAACAAGGAGACAGGTGATCTGGATCAGGACGACGGGTCGAAGTGTATTGGAAATTTTACATTTAGATGTGTTTTTTACTTTCACAAGTGTGCAACTTGTGTTAACGTTGAACATTTATTTTTACTCATAAGCATTTAAAGAAATATAATCATATAAGCTTGCAGGAACAAAATGTTTTGGGTAGCAAAGAGACTATGAGTACTCAAGTGACCTTTTGTACTTCAAATGTCCTATTGTTGTACTTCAAGTGTGAAAAGTATGTGCGCAGCTTTGATAGAAATAGAGATAAGCAAAATGTGTGAATTTGAGCAGCAGCTAAAAACAGGAACTTGTAGTAGACGTGATATTGTTCTGTCTAGATAGAATTTATGTTGAACAAAGACATTTCCTTTTAAGGTAACTAAGGCGATCTTTTGAGAGAGACCAGGATGTGTTTTGTGTATATAAGCTGGGCAAAAAGCAGAAGTCGGGGCGCTTCTCATATCAGACTCTGACTGATGTGTGAACAGCCATTTCTTGCAAGAAATAAAGCTGATCTTTGTTAACCTTTGAGATGTCCTACAGTCTTACAATTATTGATAAAAGTTGAGAAAAGAATTTCCACGACAGAAGACGGACAGAAGACTGGAAGCTTGACGAGACGAATCACAGGTAGGTAGACGGGTAAGGAGTCTGACGGTGAGCAGTGGTAACTGCAACAAGACCAGACAATAGCTGTGTCCCAATGTGAAGGCTGCATCCTTCGAAGGGCGCACCATGTAGCCTTTGTAGGATTTCCTAATTGCGCAACCTGGTGTTCCCGATTACCACTCCTGATGCCAAGCAATGGTGCGAGAGGACAGCTGCCATCCTGATAATTCATTTGATATAATTGAGTTGACAGCTATGGAGCCAGAATTGGCTATTGTCATTTTTATGTTTTACATTTTGCTGGAGGACATGGTGAGGATGTTTCAGCCCCAGTGCTGCCAGGCCATGTATTTTCGGCTTAGCCAAGACCATGACCAGCTAAATGAAGCTGGTTTGTCGCATCCCAATTCAGAGGGTAATAGGGTGAAATGCAAACTTGAGCCCAGGGCTCATGAGCCCCCTCACCCATATATCCATGTTCCCGGGGCCCTATAGAGCTGAAACTCTGCCCATATACTAATTGGGGGGCGGGGAGTCGATTGCACTTGGTTTGGGACCAATTTACCAAATTACCAAATTATGCACAGCTGGAGATTAATCAGTAATCAACTCAATGACAGAGTATAAATTCACAGCAGACCTATCTCTGTTCATTGAAAGTTTGTCAGCATCCCTCCTCCACCCCATCTCCTCACTTCCAGTTCCATCTACACTTACCAACTGGGGGAAGTACTCTGGGTTCGGGCCTGACTCCGAGCTCGGAGCCCTCCCCCCGGACAGCACACCAAATACGCATAAACTTATTGTACTAATTATATGTAGATGTGAACTCGTGAAAGGCCCCTTAGTGCCAATTGGGCATCGTTTAAATGCCACGGCCTTACCTGAGCATTGTTTCTGACCATGTCCATCCCTTTATGACCACCATGTACCCATCCTCTGATGGCTACTTCCAGCCGGATAATGCACCATGTCACAAAGCTCGAATCATTTCAAATTGGTTTCTTGAACATGACAATGAGTTCACTGTACTAAAATGGCCCCCACAGTCACCAGATCTCAACCCAATAGAGCATCTTTGGGATGTGGTGGAACGGGAGCTTCGTGCCCTGGATGTGCATCCCACAAATCTCCATCAACTGCAAGATGCTATCCTATCAATATGGGCCAACATTTCTAAACAATGCTTTCAGCACCTTGTTGAATCAATGCCACGTAGAATTAAGGCAGTTCTGAAGGCGAAAGGGGGTCAAACACAGTATTAGTATGGTGTTCCTAATAATCCTATAGGTGAGTGTATATCTTGTAGATGTCACAATATCTGATCGTGTCGTTTGCTCAAATCTGTTGACAATAAAATGAGCTTAATGTGTCAATTTACAGATCTGAAGACATCAGCATAATGAATGAGGAGAAAACAGGATCTATTGACATGAAATAAAGAGGCTTTTCAGCTGCTCTGATAATAGTGATGAGCCATAGACTATCAATACTCATTCAACAAACCATTCAGGATAAGCAGATCATCTCACTTTATTATACGTATTTGCTGCTAAAAACAGATTGTTTGAGTCAGAATATATGCTGAAAGACTATTAAAATGCTTTAAAATGACTATTGTTTCTCAAATGACACAGAAAACATAGTAATAATATAAAGACAGACACTATGAGAACCATCTTTATCAACCATTGTAATTTGTCTATATGAATCTAAATATAGACTGATTTCCTAATAACAACAAAGTAGTTCGCTAACATCTTACTGTTTTGTATGTGAAGAGAAACCAAATCATAAAGACTGTATTTGGTTAGCAGACACACGAATTGCGCAATGTTTTACTCTTCAGTTAATTCTTAGTAGTGTTCTTGTGAGTAATTCTCAGAGGCTTGATAAATACGGGCCCAGACCTTTATCTGGCACTTCAGCACTATCAGCACTTCTACCTTTACCCAGGGCTCGACGTTAACGCTTGTCCGGGACAAGTGGATCTTTTGCAGGGACAAGTAAAAGATCATTTTACTTGCCCGACCTGACAAGTAGCCTGATTAAAACGTCCTGATTAAAACGTTCCACATTTGGATTGGCCAAATGTGGAAGGGAGACACTTTAAAAATGGGGATACCAACAACAGTCCAAGTAAGTGAAAGGTTTAACTGGTCTGGATCATTTAGGGGATCTACAAGGCACCATCAAATATATCTTGAACAGCTTTTGGCCCTGGTCCATTTGTAATTCAACGCTGCTCTAAATGCTGAATCTAACATCTTTTCTTCCAATTGTTTTCTAATTGATACTTTCATAAAAACGTCACCTGATTTAACAAGTGAGTTCATATCCCCGGGATCAGACCCACATGAGGCACAGCTGGGATTTCATTTCCGAAGTAATGATGACATTCAGGGCAGATTTACATAATCTCAGAAGAGTTGCAGTCAGATTTTAAGAAACGTATGTAGGCTACTTTTTATGCACTTCTCAGAAATATACTTAAAATTCCACTTAAGTATACTTGACTTATACTGACAGAAAAGTCTAAGTATATTTGGCTTATACTTGTTGATCGAGATATACTTAAAAGTATAATTAAGTATTCTTGGCTTGTACTTGTGTTTACTATTTTGATTGAGTAGCTTATTAAATTCTTTTTTTTAAAACATAATATTACTCACCTTCTTATAAACTAGCATGTTCAAGTCTATATAGTAACAAGCTTTTGGGTGGAATAGTTTATAGAGTAAATAAATAAGCATGGAACTGAACCTGATCTTGTACACAGCGATAATAATTTCCTTACAAAAAATAAGTTTATTCAAGTGTTCTATTACTATACTTTTCAACTAAAAAGAAGAAAGCATACTTTCAGTCTACATTTTATATACTTCTCAAAAATATACTTTATGTACTTCTCAGAAATATACTTAATTACACTTAAGTGTACTTGACTTATACTGAGAGAAAAGTCCAAGTATATTTGGCCTGTACTTGTACTCAATCTTTTGATCGAGATATACTTAAGTTTAATTATTCAAAGTATACTTGGCGTGTAGTTGTGTTAACTCTTTTGATCAAGTAACCAGCTACTTTTTTATTTAAGTAGCCTATGTAAAAATATACTTTTTTTTTTTACATAGTTTTTCATATACAGTCTTATGAAACTTACATTGTTTGAAAATATTGCTTAAAATATTGATATAAAACAGATATGTTTCTAATTTTGCGTATCTGAATTTTTGGGTAGGCTAGTTCACTAGTAGTGGACATAGGAATTTACTTTAATACTACTTTACTCTTCACTCCATTGACTGAATTTTCCAGCTATCCATGTTTTCTCTGTTATACAGTAGGGGGCGCTATGACACATCTTCTAGTACAGAATCTCCAGATCAAAAGACAGGAGAAGAAGAAACTGAAACAAGTGATAGAAGATTGCTCACTCAAATGTAAAATAATGAACTGTCCCAGTTCAAAGACTCCTTCGAATGCAGCTTACCGCCCTTCTTTCCCCAGGCTGTGAAGGACAGAACGAGAACGAGTAGATCCTTCACAGACTAGCCTATCAAAAAAAAAGTTCCAACTTTTCATTAGAATTTGTCAGAAAAAAGAAAACGATGAAAGAGCACAAGCAGCAGGAGAGAATCTGGAGATGCAGGTAAACTCGTGCATCATGATATCATCGGTTATGATGTCAGCTCGACTGAATGAAACATCGGCCAAAATAGCAGATATGGAAATAAGACGAATAAGACCTTTTTTAAGGAGAACAGGTCATGCTTCTTTCCAAATTTCAACTTCAACGTAAAATGTAAAACAATTAAGTTTGGTTAGAGCATGATTTACATTGAAAAAATCAAACAAAACTGAGTTTAAGAACCTATCTAACAGCTTGCTGGAACCAGATGAAAAACCAGAGCTGCTTCAAAAATGTTTTTTTTTTTTTGCTGTGGTGCATCATGGGAGATGGGAGAAACCAAACTGGGGTTAAATGGTATTATTTTTATTTCGTTTTTTATTTGTATTATTTGAAATGCTTTGCAATGGTTATGCTTAGGGTTAGTATGTTGTTATATAATATTTTTTAATTAGGGCACTTAAAGCTTATAATACTGAGGTTTGTGTATTTGGTGAACTTAATTTAGGGTTGCTTGCATGTCTGTCAATGGTTGTGCCCATGAGTATAAATGCCCTCTAGCTGAACTTTCACAGCATTGTCAGTCTGTGATGGAAGTTGGAGAGTAATGAAGCTACTGAAGGTTGGGATTATTGTGATTGAGAAGTTTGTTTTAATGTTGTTTATTTTGTTATGTTACAGCTTCATTATGTCATTAGAAATAAATTGTCAGCAGCTTCAAGGTTTAAGTCTGGTGTTAAAGGGAAAAACTAAAATAAAAATCTGTTCTATATTGACATTGAATGTTCTTTAGGAATACACAGCTTCAATCATCTGATCATACTAACATGGTGCTGTATGTGTAAAATACTTTGGGTAAAAATGTAAGAATTACAGTACTTGTTAATTCCTTTTGTGTGCTGCTTTTATATCCTTTACTAAAGTGCTATGAAGATTGAGATTTAATGTGCTACATAAATATTTGTTGCATCCTTGGTAGCATAAATGAGGGTGTTTTGCAGTCTTTTAGCAGCTGGTCTGTGCCATTATTTTTCCATTCTTTAATCTTTTGTCTTTTGCTGTCTTCACACAGATTTTGGACAATGTATGGTTTAAAACAGCTGTTGAACATTTATCATGCTAACTTCTGTTTTCTCTATATAGGTCTGAGATTTTCCACATCCACCTAACAATCCCTTTACAATGTTTCATGTACCATTTAGATGCCTGTGTTTAAAATGTTACTATATATATGTATATTTGAAGTGCTTTAACAGCCAATTTATTTATTTAAATTGATCACTTTGTTCCAGTGAGATTATGACTATCTTGATTGGAAAGGTACTGTGTATGTTATATCTTATGGTGTTGCAGGAGTTATTCAGGGATATGAAAGACATCCAACCCACTTGAGCTCAGATATCAGATAGATAAGGGCGCCACAAACTTAGTGACAGGTGAAATTAGATCCATTTAACAATCTGCACACTAAAGAGCTTTAGGGATGTGATCATAGGTGCACTGATGAATGCTTGTTAATGTCAGTTTGTTAATTGTGCTGGTCTGTTATAGCAGTGTTTCTCATGCTCCATTTAAGTGCATTCTGGGATGTTGTTCCAGAGGACTGGAGTTAAGCACTAATGTTAGCTCATCAGCCTGTCTTATGAAGACAGGGGACTTTGAGTATCTTTTTTGCGCCTTTCCCTTCTCTTTATGTTCTAACCTTGTCCTTTTGCACCTCACATTTTTTTTCATCGGTCTGGTTGTTTCAGAGTCCCAGAGCCACACTCAGCTCATTTTGTGCTTTACTGAGACCTGGAGTCAAGCAGAGGACACCAAAACAACCTGATCTCAGCCAACTTCTATCTTCAGTAATATGTGTAAATATACTTCTGTGTAACTCATTTCATGATGTTACTAATGCTGCATTATAAGAATTTTCCACGTAAACTGGAAAACTTGGGGTTGTATGTGCTGCTGTTCTCCATTCTTGATGGAAGCCTTGTTGACTTGTAGGTGGATGTTGAAGTCTCATGCCACAATTCCAAAGCTTTCTATTGTCATTTGACTTAAAATTGCTCACTACAACTCAAAGCTGTACCTCATTTTAAACAATTTTCCAATACTCCTGTTACTCCTACACCCATTTGTAACGTGGCCTGTCTGGAATCATTGTGTGGATATTGGTTTATCTACACAAGGACACCGACAGGGCTTTTCCCCCTCTCCACATCACCCACTGCTCTTTTTCTGCTCTCTGGCAGATCCAGAGTCCCAAAGCTGACTTCATTCCAGCTGTAGCTGCTCTCCGCTCCTCTGGAACTGACTGACCTGGATTTGACCAGTGGACACCGCAATATCGTCAATTCCTTCCACAGCCCTCATTAAACTGGGATTAGAGGAACAGGTTTGCTTATCAATATTACTTGGAAATATACTTTTGTGCAATAACTTTGAGCTTCATTAAACTACTAACACTAACTAAATGTCATTTGTAAAATCATCCTTCCCGCTCATGCTAGAGTGGGTTAGGGTTCTCACAGATGGGCCTTATTTACATCTATGTAACTGATGTTAATTTGTCTATAGTAACAGAAATGTGAAATTCACTTCAATTCTAAATACTTTTTTGTTTCAAAATCAACTGCTGCTAGATGAGAAGTCCTTCCATGTTTGTAGACCAACCTGTGATCCTTGTTATATTTACATTTGCTTGTTTTCATTACTGGGTCAAACCATATTCCCCAAAAGCCTTATGGTGAAGAATAGTCCCATACTTCAGTGCAGCTTGTGATCCACCAATGCTAGGCTAGGTAGAGTTTAGCGTCAGCTGCCTGCAGGTGTAAATCCGCTGATATCTAGATAGATGGGGGCTCCCCAAACTTAGTGACTGGAAATTATGCAGATTGCACACTAAAGAGCTTTAGAGATGGTCGATCATTGGTTTGTTTTAGTGTACAGTGCTGGACTGTCATTTGATCACTTGTGTATCTAAATGAACATTAGCGCTGAAGTTTCCGCCTGTCCTCCAAAGCACCCTGTGTGTTGAAGTGGTCTGAGCAATGATGCAGATAAGACACTTGAGTTTGTGTGTTTTATGCACCTGTTTTAACCTTCTGAGGTCGGCAAACGTGCCCGCGCGTTTTGCTGGATTTTCTTCACATTGTAGCACTTTAAACTTAAATTACTCCGTCATTTATGGTCATACAGAAAAAAGAAATATAAAAAAAGAATCTGTGATATTTCTACTTTTGTATGTGTCCACTTACAATCAAATCAAAACATTGTGCTTTTGTAAAATAAAGAAAATAAACAGGGTGTGCGTTCTGCCTCTCCGTCGCGGTGAACTTTTTTTTTCTTGAGCACGTCTATAAACTGAAACAAAACTCAGCGAATACTTGTCACACATTTATGAGCCATATACCTTTATAAACATTTAAGTGTGTACTTTTAAATGATCGGATTCAAACTGAAAACAAATATTCTCTGTTTAAGTAATTTGCACTGTAAAAAAAATTATCGTAAAAAAACGGTCAAATGACTGGCAGCTACAGCTGCCAAACAAAAACCGTAAAATTAAAGTAAAATATCTTAATTCCAATAAAGTGCAAAAACTATAATTTTACAGAATTTTTCATTAAAAGTTTTAGAAAAAAACACTGTTATTTTACAGGTTTTTTCCTTGTTTGAATGAAGATATTTTACCTTAATTTTACGGTTTTTGTTTGGCAGCCGTAGCTGCCAGTCATTTGACCGTTTTTTTTACGATTATTTTTTTACAGTGTAAAACTTTTATTTTATGGATTTTTCCAAGATTATAATGACCAAACACCTTTAATAAAGTTATGGCACTAAAAGTTCTACTGAGAAACACTGTTATTTTACAGGTATTTCCTAAATTATTACAATCAAACACCTTTAATAAAGTGACGGCACTAAAAGTTCTACTGAGAAACAGTGGCGGATACAGAATGTCATTAATAGGTGGGCCTGGTGAATATACGGGGGGGCCTCGGTTTTTTAAGCTTATATACACGCCCAGTGGCGTAACTTTTGCTAAATTAGATATATGTACATTGTACAACAAAATTACAATGTCCAGCAATCGATTTAAATAGTAGGCTACATGGTGTTTAATTTGTCGTTTAATGAGATGTAGCCTAATATATGTTGTCAGTGCTAAAATACATAGATTCGCCTATTTGAACAACGTCCCTAAATGGTCCAGTGGTAGAACTTTCGCCAACAGTGTCAGAGGTTGTGGGATCTAATCTGCATCAGTAGTTTTTTTTTTTCTCATCAAAACTGATTATGTTCATCAGTGGTTGTATATCAAGGAGGGACATGTATGCATTATGATGTGTGATTTCACCAGAACGAATAGAGAGTATACGCAATGGATTGAAGCGAGCGTCAGAGTGAAGACAGTGCGGTGTGCGCGAGCCACACAAGAAAACACTGTATCAGCGCCACCGATCGCAGCGGCAACGAGCACTTTCATCACTTGATTTAAAAAACACATTTCAGCGCTAGATCGTCTCTTATTTAACAAACGAACAAAATGAATGCTCTGCTGGTTGTTTAATGTTTTGTAGAATTGGTACATTCGTGCTGCGAGATGTTTTAAAAAGTGGTGGGGACATGTCCCACCCGCCCCACCCGCAAATTACGCCTATGTAACACGCCTGATAAATATGTCAACTATAGCATATCGGTACTTAGGTAGTGAATTTAACTACCTTGTACTCATGTCAGTCAGCCCTCCCGGCTGCTTTAAACCTGAAGTTAATCTGTCTGTCACGCGAGTCGCATGTAGACTATCACAACGTTAAGTCAGTGCGCGCACAGAGAGCGGTGTTGCGTGATAGCATCACTGGACTGACACGTGATATGCCGACATAATATTTTTCTTTTGTAGCTATTTTTCGTAGCTATTGTACATAAATGTCGTCAGGACACTATTAAAATGAAATTATTTATTAATACATTATTATTATTATTATTATTATTATTATTAAAATTAACATTTTTAATTGTTTTTATTAATCTGATTGGGTGGGCCACCGGTCAATCTGGGTGGGCACGTGCCCACCCAGGCCCACCCATAAATCCGCGCCTGCTGAGAAACACTGTTATTTTACAGATCTTTCCTAAATTATTACAATCAAACACCTTTAATAAAGTGACGGCACTAAAAGTTCTACTGAGAAACACTGTTATTTTACAGATCTTTCCTAAATTATTACAATCAAACACCTTTAATAAAGTGACGGCACTAAAAGTTCTACTGAGAAACACTGTTATTTAACAGATCTTTCCTAAATTATAACGATCAAACACATTCAATAAATTGTCAAGACGTGCTCAAGAATGTAAGAAAACAGTTTTATTTTAGAAGACAAAATAAGTCTGTAAAAAAACTATAAAACTGATTAAAATCATCTCAAACTTTAATTTGCAGCACTTGTTTACTTATAATTGAACAGTATTTAAACAATGTAAACGTGTAATCTAAATAAAATGAAATTATTCAGACCCCTGGGGGTCACATAGTTCTGATATTAAATATTATATGCTCTTTACATTCAGAATCCTTATTCCTTACTATACAAGTTTATTAATAAGTTAAATCAAAACATACAACAAAAGTGTACCAGAAGTGACAGATCCAGCAAATAAACAGCAATCCAGCAAACGGCCAGTAATCAGCTGGATCCCTGGTGCATCTGGGAAGAAAAAAAAAGGACACACTATCATTCTCTCAAAATGATTTCAATTATTTTTGTTTCCTTTAAACAAGCTTAATACATTTTTATTTAAATTGTCTGTTTGTCTTCTGATTTGTCTGGTATCTAAAACTTATGTCCGATTGAAAAATGTGCATCACCAAAAGAAGGAACATGTAGATTCACAACAATGAACATTCTTTTCCAGAGGTATCATTGCAGGGTAAACGCCTAAAATGCCAATTTGTATTATAAAATAAAACCAACAATATTTGTATTAACTGGAGGTGTTTTCAGACTGCTGTGATATGGGAAATGAGGGTCTTTCTCTCATCCTCCAGGGAATTAAATATATTATATGTGTTAAAAAAAAAAAAAAAGGTATATGCACTTGTTTTTATTATCTGACTGCCTTTTGTGTGTTAGTATTAGTGGCTGTCTTACTATGCCCTTTTTCTGCTTTGTGATTTTTCTCTATGCTCTTGTACCCATTTGTATTTTTATCTGATGCTGCGATTTCATTTAACCTATTTGAAAAAAAAAATAATTCTTGATGGAATGGCTATCGGGTTCACTGGCTACTTCATTAATTTTCATGAACTTTCATGAATGTGGAGAACTTTCTTTTTCAAGTGTTCAACAATTGGACTTAAGTGTGTGGGACTTGTCCAGGATAGATTTCAACCCTGCAACCCAACAGTCTATCAACCTAAGTGTTTTTATTTTATTTATTTTTATTTATATTGTACTAATTGGTTCCATTCAAGATTATGTTTGTCTTTGTCCCTTTTTTTTTATTCATTTTGTGAATTTTTTTTTTGGTCTCTGTCTTTGCATTTATGGTATATTTAGGTCTTTATTTAATGTTTTTAAATGCATTTCACTTGTTTCTTGCATTGTCTGTTTGCCTTTTATGTCATTGTTTGCTCCTTCTAATATTGTAAAGCTTGGGTTAGGGTTACTCTACATTGATTGATTCCCTGTTATCTGACCCTTGACTGTTTATTGATTCTCGTTTCTTCATCTGCTGACTGTCCCGACCTCCGCCTGGTATTGTTTATGATTCTGGATTTCCTTTGACATTCTTGGCACTGTTCTCTGAGTACTGCCTGTCTGACCATTCTCTATTAAATAATACTGCAAATGTATCCGAACGTCTCTGACTCTGCATCACAGGTTTATGGTCCATATTTCTGTTTCGATGTTCTGTTTTTTAAAGCCTTTTTGTTTCTACCCTTTTTAATGATTGTAGTTGTGCCCATATGCCACTTTGTGTAATTTGTAATACCCTATTTGTAAAATCCTAACCCTTTCTTTATTTTTTCTTTTTCTTTTTCTTTTTTATTATTTTAAAGTACTTGTCAGGTTTATATTCTGATTTGGTTTATTTTGTGTTCTCATTATCCTGTGTTGCCCGTTCCCTCCAGCTGTTTAGACAGTCCAGGCTGATTTCCTTCCTACTCAGCATGAAGCCTCTCATTGATGCTCCTTCTCCCACCTCCTCTACCCATGCCATCTAGTTAATGGGGCCTGTGTCCGCTGGCTCCTTTCAGCCCTTTGGCTCATCCTTCATTGGCCACCCTTTAATCCTTGGGTCCACCATTGGCTTCCAGATTACCAGCATTTAATAGGTGTTGATCCTCTGTCTTCGTGCCAAGCCCCGGACTTTAACTTTCACTCTGTCGATCTATCAACTCTACCATGGGCAGTTATCACTCAAGCTGTATCGGGCTCCCTCGTCCCTCTGACTCCACATTGGTCAGTTATCACCCTGTTTGCACCACAGTCTTCCGATCCTATGGCTATGCTTTGTCCCTCCACCCCTATGGTTCTGCCTTTGCCCTCCAGTGCAGTGGTCTTGCCTTGGGTTTTCAGCTCTGCCTAGGTCCCCACCTCTAATGGCTCCATCTGAGTTGGTTGTCCCACGGCTTCTGCCTGGCCCATTTACCAAAGGTCCACCTATTCTTTTATCGACTGTGCCATGGCCCTACATCCTGGTGAGCATGTTGGGAACTCCTGCCATGTTCTCCCTTACTGTTCCCTCCGTTATCTCCTCCGTGGTGGTTCCCTCTGTCACAACTCTCTCCAGCTCCACATTTCTCCACTCATCCTCTTTTGCCTCTTTATTCATACTTTATTTCATACTTTCAACTTTTTAGTTGTTTCAGTTTGTACAGTTTTGTTTTCCTGCTTAAGTTTACGTGTAACTTCATGGTCCTTTTTTTTTTACCCTTTTGTATAGATGTTAATGTTTTGTATTTATGCTGTTGATTGACTTGCATTTTGTTGTATTGTAAAAGTGTGTTGCATTTTGTTTTCAGAAAAATAAAAAAATATGTTAATTTTGTATCTTTTAATTGTATGTTTTTTTTTTTTTTTTTAAGGGGGTAGAGTCCCAGGGGTAGAGTCCCAGGGGTAGAGTCCCAGGGGTAGAGTCCCAGGGGTAGAGTCCCAGGGGTAGAGTCCCAGGGGTAGAGTCCCAGGGGTAGAGTCCCAGGGGTAGAGTCCCAGGGGTAGAGTCCCAGGGGTAGAGTCCCAGGGGTAGAGTCCCAGGGGTAGAGTCCCAGGGGTAGAGTCCCAGGGGTAGAGTCCCAGGGGTAGAGTCCCAGGGGTAGAGTCCCAGGGGTAGAGTCCCAGGGGTAGAGTCCCAGGGGTAGAGTCCCAGGGGTAGAGTCCCAGGGGTAGAGTCCCAGGGGTAGAGTCCCAGGGGTAGAGTCCCAGGGGTAGAGTCCCAGGGGTAGAGTCCCAGGGGTAGAGTCCCAGGGGTAGAGTCCCAGGGGTAGAGTCCCAGGGGTAGAGTCCCAGGGGTAGAGTCCCAGGGGTAGAG
>JAJAQA010000132.1:0-10912 GCA_021464565.1 Rutilus rutilus | reverse complement strand
TACAATTAAGTCACTTACATTTTAGATGCAATATTGACTGTTTTTGTTTCTGTTTCAGCAGCAAAAATAGTTAAACAAAGATCACAACAACTTGTTTTCTCATTACTGAATGATTCAGCATTTTGAAACGAATCGCTTGACTCAAAGATTCAATGGTCAATCCATAAACATCTGTCTCAATCATGAAATGACTCAGTCATTGGAACGAATCATTTGAACGAATTAATCAATGACTCGCTCATTAAGATGGTCGCCTGGCGACACCTAATGGCGGTTTAGTGTTATGTTTAAAAGTATCATTCTTTCCAACGTGCACCATTATCAATGTCCCGTGCGGACGTCCGTTTTTTTTTACTTTCACTTATATTAGCGATTTAAAAGCACGCCGCTCGTGTCACACGTCGATTAACCGGTGGAAAAATATCCTCAGACACATACCTTACCTAATAAATGTATATTTAAATACAATATTGGCCTACCTTGGTAAAAAGTTTTATATACTATTTTTGATGTCCTTTTGGACACAAGAGGGCAGTATAGCCCTATGTTTGCTTTTTTGTTGAACCAAATAGCACTAAATAGCCTGTTTTTAACTTTTTCATTCTTCTTGAATTGCAAAAACAGAATAAAATGGGTTTAGTTGTGATATTTGTATACTTTTATATAGAAATAAATGGTATATAATTACATTTTTAGAAGATTTCTTAGTGTTTCCTTTTTGGACATTACTCCCTCGCCATAGCAAAACCGTTTGAGATATTTATTATCCATTCACAACTTAGCATATTTAATGTAGTTTCATCATGTTGAAAAAGTTTGGTACGAATAAAATAATAGTTTAAGAGGAGTGGCTAAAAATTCAGAGGCTGATTTTGCAAAAAAATTCACATTCAGACCAAAATATCTGACTTCCTGTCCTGATGGCCAGAGCTATTGAATGTAAATTAGAAAGTTGTCCGGCTTGATGAGAACAATATAAAAACTATTTTTTCTTTACTGTAGTTAAAAGTAACCCCCCCACTTTTGTCTAAAGCATGTTGAAAGTGACACACTTCCTGCTGCCAGTTGGTGGCGCTATAACTTTGACTCACAATAGCTACATCCATCTGATCGGCCTCTTACCACGAACACACTGCTGAGTTTCATCAAGATCAGTTAATGTATGCAGAAGTTATTCCACTTCCGTGTTTCTCTTTTCTCGCCATAAATTCGATTCCTCGCCACAGCCAAACCGTTCGAGATATCAAAAATCCGTCCGCAATTTAGCATCCTCAAAGTCTTGACTACATGCACACCGAGTTTGAAGGGGACACGGTGAATTTTCTAGGAGGAGTATTTCACATTCCACAGCAAGCGTTTTCCAAACAACCCATAATAGCCGACTTCCTGTTGGGGCTGTGGCGTAAAACTTGACCCGGAGGGTAAAGTTGTTCGGCCCGATGAGATCTATATGTGTACCGAGTTTCATATTAATTCATGCGAGCGTGTTTGATATATGGATCAAGTTTTAGAACCCCGTTCAAGGGGGCGCTGTTGAGCCCCCCAGCCACGCCCGGGTACCAGCTTCAGCCCGGCCCTGATGGCCGTGGGTTCTGACCTGTGTGCAAAGTTTCAAGAGTTTTTGAGCACGTTAAGGACCCCAAAAGCCCCTGAAACCTTGATTAACAATATAAAAGCAATAGTCAAATCCCCCCCTCCCTTCACACACACACAGACACAGAGAGAGGGAGAGAAAATTCTTCAGAAAATCCACATTCAAACCAAAATATCTCTCTTCCTGTTGGTCGGAGATGGTTCATGTGGGCATGTAGTCAAGACTTTGAGGATGCTAAATTGTGGACGGATTTTTGATATCTCGAACGGTTTGGCTGTGGCGAGGAATCGAATTTATGGCGAGAAAAGAGAAACACGGAAGTGGAATAACTGCTGCATACATTAACTGATCTTGATGAAACTTCAGCAGTGTGTTCGTGGTAAGAGGCCGATCAGATGGATGTAGCTATTGTGAGTCAAAGTTATAGCGCCACCAACTGGCAGCAGGAAGTGTGTCACTTTCAACATGCTTTTGACAAAAGTTACTTTTAACTACAGTAAAGAAAAAATTGTTTGTATATTGTTCTCATCAAGCCGGACAACTTTCTAATTTACATTCAATAGCTCTGGCCATCAGGAAGTCAGATATTTTGGTCTGAATGTGAATTTTTTTGCAAAATCAGCCTCTGAATTTTTTAGCCACTCCTCTTAAACTATTTATTTTATTCGTACCAAACTTTTTCAACATGATGAAACTACATTAAATATGCTAAATTGTGAATGGATAATAAATATCTCAAACGGTTTTGCTATGGCGAGGGATTAAAGTAAAAATCTTCTAAAAATGTAATTATATACCATTTATTTCTATATAAAAGTATACAAATATCACAACTAAACCCATTTTATTCTGTTTTTGCAATTCAAGAAGAATGAAAAAGTTAAAAACAGGCTATTTAGTGCTATTTGGTTCAACAAAAAAGCAAACATAGGGCTATACTGCCCTCTTGTGTCCAAAAGGACATCAAAATAGTATATAAAACTTTTTACCAGGTAGGCCAATATTGTATTTAAATATACATTTATTAGGTATGTGTCTGAGGATATTTTCTCACCGGTTAATCGACGTGTGACACGAGTGGGTGCTTTTAAATCGCTAATATAATAGTGAAAGAAAAATAATGATAATGTTGCACACACAAATCACACACATGTGGGAAAGAATGATGCTTTTAAACAACACTAAACCGCCATTAGGTGTCGCCAGGCATCCATCTTAATAAGCGAGTCATTGATTCATTCGTTCAAACGATTCGTTCGAATGAGTCGATCATGATTAAGACAGATGTTTATGGATTGATCATTCAATCTTTGAGTCAACCGATTCGTTAAAAATGCTGAATCGTTCAGTTATGAGAAAACACGTGATGCGTGATGGTTCTGCCGTGATCTTTGTTTAACTATTTTCGCTGCTGAAACAGAACAAAAACAGTCAACATTGCATCTAAAATGTAAGTGACTTAATTGTAACTGTTTATTAACCTGTTGTATGAAATCTAGGGGTGGGAGAAAAAATTGATTCTTAGATGCATCGCGATGCGGACGTGGACGATTCTGAATCGATTCACAAATGTCAAAAAATCGATTCTCTAAAAAATATTTTTCTAATAACGTAATATTGACGGAAGGCAAAAGGCGGAACTCTAAGCGGACGTGCGTGCAGTCTGTGGCGCGCACATAACAGAGAAGTTTCTTCTGCTCACCAAGGCTGCATTTATTTGATTAAAAATACAAACAAAAACAGTAATATTGTAAAATAGTATTCCAATTTAAAACAGCTGCTTTCTATTTTAATATATTTTAAACTGTAATTAATTTATGTGATCAAAGCTGAGTTTTCAGCATCATTACTCCTGTCTTCAGTGTCACATGATCCTTCAGAAATCATTCTAATATGATGATTGATGGTCAATAATATTAATTATTATTTTCAATGTTGAAAACAGTTGTGTACAGATTTTTTTTCAAAATGCGTTGATGAATGTAAAGTTCAAAAGAACAGCATTTATTTCAAATATAAATTTTTTTAACATTATAAATGTATGTACTGTAACTTTTGATCAGTTTAACTCATTCTCGATGAATAAAAGTATTGATTTATTTTATTTCTTTCCCCCAAAATTTAAATTTAAATTATTACTGACCCCAAACTTCTGAACGGTAGTGTTTAATGTTACAAAAGCTTTAGATTTCAGATAATGCTGTTCTTTTGAACTTTCTATTCATCAAAGACTGTACACAACTGTTTTCGACATTTAAAATAATAATGAATGTTTCTAGAGCATCAATCATCATATTAGAATAATTTCTGAAGGATCATGTGGACAGTGACGACTGGAGTAATGATGCTGAAAACTCAGCTTTGATCACAGGAATAAATAACAGTTTAAAATATATTAAAATAGAAAGCAGCTGTTTTAAATTGGAATCTATTTTACAATATTACTGTTTTTGTTTGTAATCAAATAAATGCAGCCTTGGTGAGCAGAAGAAACTTCGCTTAAAAATCTTACTGACCCCAAATTTTTGAACAGTAGTGTATAATATATTATATAAAAATGTAAGGGATAAGACACAGATAATTTTACTTGCCTGACCTGATTAGAACAATGAAAAAACTTAAATGAAAAAATAACTTGGGAATCACTAAAACGAGGGCGCGATTGTACAGTGGACACATAAAAACATTCTCTGTCATTTTGTTTGGAACATCATTCAAACTGCAAAGTGTTAACTTATATTTTTGTACAGTAGCAATAAAACACAACATTGTGCATTTTTAAAATACATTCAAGTCAAGCAATCCGCCCCGAAAATGAAACTAAAATGCTCACGGGCCACGGCTGCACAGGCATTCATAATGGTGCGCGTCCTCAGCGAGGAACGAGCAGAACAGAGTCAACGTTTTTTAGGTCATTGCTCCTTCCATAGGAATTTATTGAAAAAGCTCGCTCTGCTCCGCACCATTATCAATGTCCGTGCGGACGAACATATTTTACTTTCGTTTTTAAGTTAGCGATTAAAAAGCCCCCAGCGGTGTCACACGTCAGTTAACCGGTGGTAAAATATTCTCACTGTCACATACCTAGTATATTTTTATATAGATATAATAGGCCTACCTGATTTTGAACACAAGAGGGCAGTATAGCACTATGTTTGACTTTATTTATTTATTGTTTAGACTAAACAACCATTCTGGCAGTTTTTAAACTTAAACTTCATTCTTAAATTGAAAAAAAAGAATAAAATGAGTTAAGTTCTGATATTTGTATACTTTTATATAGTAATAAATGGTGTGTATAATTACATTTTTAGAATATATGAGCCTTTTACTGTTTACTTTTTAGACAATACTTTAATCCCTCGCCATAGCAAAACCGTTTGAGATATTTATTATCCGTTCACAATTTAGCATCTTTAATATATTTTTATCATGTTGAAAAAGTTTGGTGGAATAAAATAAACCACTTCGATAAAGGTGGCTAAAATTCAGAGGCTGATTTTGCAAAAAAATCCACATTCAGACCAAAATATCTGACTTCCTGATGGTCAGAGCTAATGACTTTAAATTAGAAAGTTGTCCGGGTCGATGAGATCAATATATGACTGAGTTTTTTTTACTGTAGTTAAAACTAACCCCCCCCACTTTTGTCAAAAAGCATGTTGAAGTGACACACTTCCTGCTGCCAGTTGGTGGCGCTATAACTTTGAATCACAATAGCCACATCCATCTGATCGGCCTCTTACCACGAACACACTGGTGAAGTTTCATCAAGATCAGTTAATGTATGCAGTGCAGCAGTTATTCCACTTCGTGTTTCTCTTTTCTCGCCATAAATCGATTCCTCGCCACGGCCAAACCGTTCGAGATATCAAAAATCCGTCCGCAATTTAGCATCCTCAAAGTCTTGACTACATGCACACCGAGTTTGGAGGGGACACGGTGAATTTTCTAGGAGGAGTATTTCACATTCCCACAGCAAGCGTTTTCCAAACAACCCATAATAGCCGACTTCCTGTTGGGCTGGCGTAAAACTTGACCAGGGGAAAGTTGTTCGGCACGATGAGATCTATATGTGTACCGAGTTTCATATTAATTCATGCAAGCGTGTTTGATATATGGACCAAGTTTTAGAACCCCGTTCAAGGGGGCGCTGTTGAGCCCCCTGCCACGCCCGGAGGTACCAGCTTCAGCCCGGCCCTGATGGCTGTGGGTTCTGACCTGTGTGCAAAGTTTCAAGAGTTTTTGAGCACGTTAAGGACCCCAAAAGCCCCTGAAACCTTGATTAGATTAACAATATATAAGCAATCGTCAAATCCCCCCCTCCCCTCACACACACACAGACACAGAGAGAGGGAGAGAAAATTCTTCAGAAAATCCACATTCAAACCAAAATATCTCTCTTCCTGTTGGTCGGAGAGATGGTTAATGTCAATTAGAAAGTTGTCCGTCTTGATGAGAACAATACACATACCAAGTTTTGTTGCTGTTGATAAAACTAACCGCCCCATTTATGACTAAAGGTGGCGCTACTGAGCCCCTCACCACGCCCGTTTCTGAAACTTTGCACATGTCTACGGGCTAATAAATGTGATGTGTCTGTCGAGTTTCATCCAATTTCAAGTATGTTAAGAGTCTCAAAAGCATCAAAAAAGAATATTAAAGTTTGAAGCGTTGCCATGGCAACAGTATTAAAGATATCAAAAATCCTTTCACAGGTCTACATCTGCCGTGGTTTTACATTATACACATAAAGTTTGAAGCAAATCGGGTAAAAATAAGAGGGTGTTTCAAAGCATTTTGAAAGTGACACACTTCCTGCTGCCAGTTGGTGGCGCTATACTTTGACTCACAATAGTCACATCAATGTGATCGGCCCTCTGACCACAAACACACTGCTGAAGTTTTATCAAGATCAGTCAATGTATGCAGAAGTTATAATACACTTCCTGTGTCCCATTATTCGCCATAAATTCGTTTCCTCGCCTTGGCCAAACCGTTCGAGATATCAAAAATCCGTCCGCAATTTATCATCCTCAATGTCTTGACTTCATGCACACCGAGTTTTGAGGCGAATGGATGAATTTCCTAGGAGGAGTACATTAAATTCCACAGCATGCGTTTTCCAAACAACCCATAATAGCCGACTTCCTGTTGGGCTGGCGTAAAACTTGACCGGGGTAAAGTTGTTCGGCCCGATGAGATCTATATGTGTACCGAGTTTCATATATAACATGCAAGCGTGTTTGATTTATGGACCAAGTTTTCGGACCCCGTTCCAGGGCAGGGGGCGCTGTCGAGCCTCCCTGCCACGCCCGTGTTCCCAGCTTCAGCCCCGGCCCTAATGGCCGCGGGTTCTGACCCGTGTGCAAAGTTTTCAAGAGTTTTCGAGCACGTTAAGGGCCCCAAAAGTGCCAGAAAGGTTGATAAAAAATAATAATAAAATATAGCTGCGAGCAGCGATTGCGGGCCCAAGCCGGTGGCACCGCCACCCCGGTGCCTTTAGTTACCTAAAGGCACCGGGGATGGCGGTGCCACCGGCTTTGGCCCTCCATCGCTGCTCGCAGCTATATTTATATATATATATATATATATATATATATATATATATATATCTATATATATTAGTGATGGGGACGAGACCGCCTATGCCGAGTCCGAGTCAAGACCGAGTCTTTGAAGGGTCGAGTCCGAGTCGAGACCGAGTCCGTTGGTTTTCAAATTCAGTCGAGTCCGAGTCAAGACCGTGTCTTTGAAGGGTCGAGTCCGAGTAGTCGAGACCGAGTCCGTTGGTTAACATGGGAGGATTTGAACTTGAAACACGGAGTGTACTAACGCCGTGGTTAAAACCAACATTGCTTATGTTTGTTCATGTTTATTTGAGGCTATAAATTAATTGGAAGATCGGTTCACGAGCAGCTTTACTGATGCTCTACAGCGATCTGTCACGGCACATTTAAGAGCCACAAAACGGTATTTATTGTTTAAATTTCTTTTAAAAAATGACCAAATTTGAAAGGCAAGACTTTGTTTAATATGTTTAATATCAAAAGTAACGAAAAATAACCTGGTCTGTCCCTGTCTGTCAGCGTGTTGTCAGTCTCCCTCTCTGCTCCCGCGATGTATTTTTCACTGCGTGAGAACGGTGTAGCTTGTCGGACATAGCGACAGTAACTAAGGGGGGCGGGTCTTTGCGAACAGTCAATTAAAATTTTCTAGTGGTATGTATTCTAGTGGACTAGTGATGGGACGAGACCCGCCTATATATGCCGAGTCCGAGTCAAGACCGAGTCTTTGAAAGGGTCGAGTCCCGAGTCAAGACCGAGTCTTTGTAAGAACAAGTCCGAGTCGAGTCCGAGAAAGCAGAAATCGGTCTCGAGACCGGACTCGAGTCCGAGACCGGACTCGAGTACTACATCACTAATATATATACATATATATATATGTATATAAATATCTATATATATACACACACACACACACACACACATATATATATATATATATATATATATATATATATATACTTATATATATATACGTATATATAATATATATAAACTATAAGACAGAAAATTTTTACTTGTCTTACCTTATTCTGATTTTATGATTACACCCCAAATATTCCACAACAAATCCTTTAAATTTAATGTAAAAATAAAAACGAAAGTAAGCAGTGTTGGTCTCACGTAACCCTCTCATTAGAATCAAAATGTTTCAATATTTGCGATGTATTTGGATGCTAAACTAAACTATTCTTTATTATAGGCTTTGTACCTTCACTCGTGTTCCAATATCGATGGAAAAAATCATCCTCTTCACACGCGCAAAAATGTTCTTGGAAACATCACAGTGGAGCTCTGCTTACTGTGAATGGTACAGATTGTACTACTGACTATTTAAACAGAGCAGTGTAATTCGTTTATGTTAGGTTTGACTATTTTTATTATTATATTGTATTAGGGCTATAATGAACAGGCTGCGATGTCAAGATTGCAATTCTGGAATGTGTGTGTGTGTGTGTGACGCGGTTGCGGTTGAACAGTGGACACAAAAACATAAATAAAATGTTTTAGTTAATTCCTACATCCATAGGAATAATTGAAAATGCTCGCTCTACTCCGCACCATTATCAATGTCTGTGCGGACGTCTGTATTTTACTAGTATATAGTATACTATAGTTAGCGATTTAAAAGCGCTCAGTGGTGTCACACGTCGATTAACCGGTGGGAAAATGTAATCACATCACAGTCACATCCCTAATATATTTATATATAAATACAATAGGCCTACCTGAAAGAGAATTTTACTTGCCCCGACCAGAGTATAGCCTGATTAGAACGTCAATAACAAAAAAAATAACTTGGGAATCACTAAAACGAGAGATTATTCTAATTTCATTACATTCATTTTAAGTTGCAATCATCAGTTAATAATAAATGTATTACTGATCAATGGGGTTGCACTGCTGAGGCTCATGCTGCTTCTCCAGGAGAATTGTAAACAAATGAGCGCAGCACACAAAAAAGCAACCCAGTTTAACAACATACTGACTATAAAAAATTACAAATATGGAGTTTTTATATTTTTTATAACATATGATAGAGTTAAGCAACCTCACTTGACGAGTAGGCAACTATTTCCTGAATACAATCACGATTGAAACTGTGACATTGATTTCATACAACAGGTTAATAAACAGTTACAATTAAGTCACTTACATTTTAGATGCAATATTGTATTGACTTGTTTTTGTTCTGTTTCAGCAGCAAAAATAGTTTAAACAAAGATCACAGCACCTTGTTTTCTCATTACTGAATGATTCAGCATTTTGAAACGAATCGCTTGACACAAAGATTCAATGGTCAATCCATAAACATCTGTCTCAATCATGAATGACTCAGTCATTGGAACGAATCATTGAACGAATGAATCAATGACTCGCTCATTAAGAATGGTCGCCTGGCGACACCTAATGGCGGTTTAGTGTTATGTTTAAAAGTATCATTCTTTCCAACGTGCACCATTATCAATGTCCGTGCGGACGTCCGTTTTTTTACTTTCACTTTTATATTAGCGATTTAAAAGCACCCACTCGTGTCACACGTCGATTAACCGGTGGGAAAATATCCTCAGACACATACCTAATAAATGTATATTTAAATACAATATTGGCCTACCTGGTAAAAAGTGTTATATACTATTTTGATGTCCTTTTGGACACAAGACAAGAGGGCAGTATAGCCTATGTTTGCTTTTTTGTTGAACCAAATAGCACTAAATAGCCTGTTTTTAACTTTTTCATTCTTCTTGAATTGCAAAAAACAGAATAAAATGGGTTTAGTTGTGATATTTGTATACTTTTATATAGAAATAAATGGTATATAATTACATTTTTAGAAGATTTTTAGTGTTTCCTTTTTGGACATTAATCCCTCGCCATAGCAAAACCGTTTGAGATATTTATTATCCATTCACAACTTAGCATATTTAATGTAGTTTCATCATGTTGAAAAAGTTTGGTACGAATAAAATAAATAGTTTAAGAGGAGTGGCCTAAAAATTCAGAGGCTGATTTTGCAAAAAAATTCACAATTCAGACCCAAATATCTGACTTCCTGATGGCCAGAGCTATTGAATGTAAATTAGAAAGTTGTCCGGCTTGATGAGAACAATATAAAAACTATTTTTTCTTTACTGTAGTTAAAACTAACCCCCCCCCCACTATTGTCTAAAGCATGTTGAAAGTGACACACTTCCTGCTGCCAGTTGGTGGCGCTATAACTTTGACTCACAATAGCTACATCCATCTGATCGGCCTCTTACCACGAACACACTGCTGAAGTTTCATCAAGATCAGTTAATGTATGCAGAAGTTATTCCACTTCCGTGTTTCTCTTTTCTCGCCATAAATTCGATTCCTCGCCACAGCCAAACCGTTCGAGATATCAAAAATCCGTCCGCAATTTAGCATCCTCAAAGTCTTGACTACATGCACACCGAGTTTGAAGGGGACACGGTGAATTTTCTAGAGGAGTATTTCACATTCCACAGCAAGCGTTTTCCAAACAACCCATAATAGCCGACTTCCTGTTGGGCTGGCGTAAAACTTGACCGGGGTAAAGTTGTCGGCCCGATGAGATCTATATGTGTACCGAGTTTCATATTAATTCATGCGAGCGTGTTTGATATATGGATCAAGTTTTAGAACCCCGCGTTCAAGGGGGCGCTGTTGAGCCCCCTGCCACGCCCGGGTACCAGCTTCAGCCCGGCCCTGATGGCCGTGGGTTTTGACCTGTGTGCAAAGTTTCAAGAGT
>JAJAQA010000131.1:0-20452 GCA_021464565.1 Rutilus rutilus | reverse complement strand
TGCCTTCATCGCCTCCCGCCCAGGCGTATTTTATGGACAATGCTCTGAAATTTGTGGCGCAAACCACAGCTTTATACCTATCGTAGTTGAGGCCGTCCCACTAGAACACTTCGAAAGCTGATCCTCATTAATACTAGAAGACGCCTCACTAGAAAGCTAATTATTGGACAAAGCGTTGGCCTTTTAAGCCAAAGTTTGGTGACTACCGACCACCTCTAGTGAAATGCCCCAACTCAACCCCAACCCTTGATTCGCAATTCTAGTATTTTCATGAATCGTCTTTCTTACTATTATCCCAACCAAAATTTTGAATCACACCGCACCAAACGAACCAGCCCCAATAAGTGAAGAAAAACATAAAACTGAGCCCTGAAACTGACCATGATAGTAAGCTTTTTCGATCAATTTGCGAGCCCGTCCTTCCTGGGAATCCCACTCATCGCCGTTGCAATTGCACTGCCATGAGTACTATTCCCAACTCCACCATCCCGTTGAGTAAATAACCGACTTATCACCGTCCAAACATGGTTTATTAACCGGTTTACCAATCAACTTATACTTCCTCTAAACGTAGGGGGACATAAATGAGCACTGCTGTTAGCCTCGCTAATAGTATTTCTCATCACTATTAACATATTAGGCCTTCTCCCGTATACCTTCACGCCTACAACACAACTATCCCTAAATATAGGACTTGCTGTGCCACTATGGCTCGCCACGGTAATTATTGGTATACGAAACCAACCAACGGTAGCTCTTGGACACCTTCTACCAGAAGGAACCCCCATCCCTTTAATTCCCGTACTAATTATCATCGAAACAATTAGCCTATTTATTCGCCCCCTAGCCCTAGGAGTCCGGCTTACAGCTAATTTAACCGCAGGCCATCTACTAATTCAACTCATTGCCACAGCCGTATTTGTATTATTACCTATAATACCAACCGTAGCAATTCTGACCGCAGCCGTCCTTTTCCTACTAACACTTTTAGAAGTTGCAGTGGCCATGATCCAAGCGTACGTATTTGTACTACTCCTAAGCCTCTATCTACAAGAAAACGTTTAATGGCCCACCAAGCACATGCATATCATATGGTTGATCCAAGCCCATGACCACTAACCGGAGCCGTCGGTGCTCTACTAATAACATCCGGCCTAGCAATCTGGTTTCACTTCCACTCAATAACACTAATAACTCTTGGACTAGTTCTTCTACTTCTTACAATATTCCAGTGATGACGTGATATTATCCGCGAGGGGACCTTCCAAGGACACCATACACCGCCAGTACAAAAAGGACTACGTTATGGTATAATCCTATTTATTACCTCTGAGGTATTCTTCTTCTTAGGCTTCTTCTGAGCCTTCTACCACTCAAGCCTTGCACCGACACCCGAACTGGGAGGGTGCTGACCCCCTACAGGAATTACTACACTAGACCCGTTTGAAGTGCCTCTTCTCAATACCGCTGTATTATTAGCATCTGGGGTAACAGTCACATGAGCCCACCATAGCATTATAGAAGGCGAACGAAAACAAGCCATTCAATCTCTTGCACTCACAATTCTTCTAGGACTTTATTTTACCGCCCTTCAAGCCATAGAGTACTACGAAGCGCCTTTCACTATTGCAGACGGAGTATACGGCTCTACATTCTTCGTCGCTACAGGATTCCACGGACTACATGTAATTATTGGCTCAACCTTCCTAGCCGTGTGCTTCCTCCGCCAAGTTCAGTACCACTTTACATCCGAGCACCACTTCGGCTTTGAAGCCGCTGCCTGATACTGACATTTTGTCGACGTAGTGTGACTATTCCTTTACGTATCCATCTATTGATGAGGCTCATATCTTTCTAGTATTAAAGTTAGTACAAGTGACTTCCAATCATTTAGTCTTGGTTAAACCCCAGGGAAAGATAATGAATTTAATCACAACTATTCTTGTTATTACAGTAGCCTTATCATCAATTCTAGCAGTTGTATCCTTCTGACTACCACAAATAAACCCAGACGCGGAAAAACTGTCCCCTTATGAATGTGGATTTGACCCGCTGGGATCTGCCCGATTACCCTTCTCCCTTCGATTCTTCTTAGTGGCAATTTTATTCCTCTTATTTGACCTAGAGATTGCCCTTCTCCTGCCTCTACCCTGAGGGGATCAACTCCACACCCCAACAGGAACATTCTTCTGAGCCACTGCAGTCCTAATACTATTAACCCTTGGATTAGTCTATGAATGAACCCAAGGAGGCCTCGAGTGAGCGGAATAGGGAGTTAGTCCAAGAAAGACCTCTGATTTCGGCTCAGAAAATCGTGGTTTAAATCCACGACCCCCTTATGACACCAGTACACTTTAGCTTTAGCTCAGCCTTTATTTTAGGGTTAATAGGATTAGCATTTCATCGCACACACCTACTCTCTGCACTATTATGTCTAGAAGGAATAATACTATCCCTGTTTATTGCGCTAGCCCTATGGACCCTACAATTTGAATCAACAAGCTTCTCTACGGCACCTATACTACTACTAGCCTTCTCCGCCTGTGAAGCAAGTACAGGCCTTGCACTCCTAGTAGCCACAGCGCGCACACATGGTACAGACCGCCTACAAAACCTTAATCTACTACAATGCTAAAAGTATTAATCCCTACGATCATATTATTCCCAACAATTTGGCTAGTTCCTTCTAAATGATTATGAACGACTACAACTACTCACGGTCTTTCAATTGCTCTTATTAGCCTCACCTGACTTAAATGGACATCAGAAACCGGATGAACCACATCCAACTCATATTTAGCCACAGACCCACTGTCCACCCCACTTTTAGTATTAACATGCTGACTCCTCCCACTAATAATCCTAGCTAGCCAGAATCACATTAGTCCCGAACCGGTCAGCCGACAACGCCTTTACATTACACTTCTCGCCTCACTCCAAACCTTCCTAATTATAGCATTCGGCGCCACAGAAATCATCATATTCTATATTATATTTGAGGCCACACTTATCCCCACACTCATTATTATTACCCGATGAGGCAACCAAACCGAACGCCTAAGTGCAGGAACCTACTTTTTATTCTACACCTTAGCCGGATCTCTCCCCCTTTTAGTCGCCTTGCTTCTCCTTCAACAATCTACAGGGACCTTGTCCATGTTGGTGATTCAGTACGCCCAGCCATTATTATTGGATTCCTGAGGTCACAAAATCTGATGAGCAGGTTGCTTAATCGCTTTTCTAGTCAAAATACCACTATATGGGGTACACCTGTGGTTACCAAAGGCGCATGTAGAAGCCCCCGTTGCAGGATCCATGGTACTAGCAGCAGTGCTACTGAAACTCGGAGGATATGGAATGATACGAATGATAATCATACTGGACCCCCTCTCTAAACAACTAATCTATCCCTTTATTATTCTGGCATTATGGGGCATTATTATAACCGGGTCCATTTGTCTACGACAGACGGATCTTAAATCATTAATTGCCTACTCCTCTGTTAGCCATATGGGCCTCGTAGCCGGAGGGATTTTGATTCAAACCCCATGAGGATTTTCAGGCGCAATCATTCTCATAATTGCCCATGGCTTAGTATCCTCTATGTTATTCTGCTTAGCTAATACAGCCTACGAGCGAACCCATAGCCGAACAATAGTTCTTGCCCGAGGATTACAAGTAATCTTCCCGTTAACGGCAGTCTGATGGTTCATTGCCAATCTAGCTAATCTAGCACTGCCACCTCTACCTAACCTAATAGGAGAACTAATGATTATCACAACCCTTTTCAACTGATCCCCTTGAACCATCGCACTTACAGGGCTGGGAACACTGATTACTGCCGGCTACTCCCTCTACATGTTCTTAATGTCCCAACGCGGCCCGGCACCAAGCCACGTCATAAAACTTCCACCATTCCACACCCGGGAACACCTGTTAATAGCCCTACACCTTATTCCGGTAATTCTCCTTGTAACAAAACCAGAACTCATGTGAGGATGATGTTACTAGTAAGTATAGTTTAACTAAAATATTAGATTGTGATTCTAAAGACAGGGGTTAAAATCCCCTTACTCACCAAGGAAGGACAGACATCAGTAAGTACTGCTAATCCTTATGCACCGAGGTTAAAGTCCTCGGCTTCCTTACGCTTTTGAAGGATAACAGTTCATCCGTTGGTCTTAGGAACCAAAAACTCTTGGTGCAAATCCAAGCAGAAGCTATGAGTCTAACAGCCCTAACAATATCATCCTCACTCATTTTAGTCCTCGCAACCCTTGTATTTCCCTTATTGACAACATTAAACCCAAACCCCCAAAAACCAGAGTGAGCACGCACACACGTCAAAGCTGCAGTCAGCACCGCATTTTTCATCAGCCTGCTGCCACTTGTAATTTTTCTTGATCAAGGAGCAGAAAGTATTACCACAAACTGACACTGAATAAATACACAAGTGTTTGACACGAACATCAGCTTTAAGTTCGACCACTACTCCCTTATCTTCACCCCTATCGCCCTTTACGTCACCTGATCAATCCTAGAATTTGCGTTATGGTATATACACTCCGATCCTAACATAAACCGGTTCTTCAAATACTTACTTTTATTCCTCGTGGCTATAATTACGCTCGTCACAGCTAACAACATATTCCAACTATTCATTGGCTGAGAGGGAGTCGGAATTATATCCTTCCTATTAATCGGCTGATGACACGGACGAGCAGATGCCAACACAGCAGCCCTCCAGGCTGTAATTTATAACCGCGTAGGGGACATCGGGCTGATCTTAGCCATGGCCTGATTTGCAATGAATATAAACTCCTGAGAGATTCAACAAATCTTCTTCTTATCAAAAGACTTCGACATAACAATCCCCCTAATCGGACTTATCCTTGCAGCAACAGGAAAATCGGCCCAATTCGGCCTACATCCTTGGCTCCCTTCTGCCATAGAGGGCCCTACACCAGTTTCTGCCCTACTGCACTCTAGCACTATAGTTGTTGCCGGAATCTTCCTATTGATTCGCCTCCACCCCCTCATAGAAAATAACCAGTTAGCACTGACAATTTGTTTATGTTTAGGCGCACTAACCACTTTATTTACAGCCACCTGTGCCCTCACCCAAAATGATATCAAGAAAATTGTGGCATTCTCAACATCTAGTCAACTAGGCCTGATAATAGTAACAATTGGCCTAAATCAACCACAACTAGCATTCCTTCATATTTGTACACACGCATTCTTCAAAGCTATACTCTTCCTCTGTTCCGGATCTATTATTCACAGCCTAAACGACGAACAGGATATTCGAAAAATAGGGGGCCTTCACAAGCTCATGCCTGCCACCTCAACCTACCTCACGATCGGCAGCCTAGCACTAACAGGTACCCCATTCCTAGCCGGATTCTTCTCGAAAGATGCCATTATTGAAGCCCTGAACACCTCTTACCTTAACGCCTGAGCCCTAACTCTAACACTAATTGCCACCTCGTTCACTGCAGTTTACAGCTTCCGGGTCGTATATTTTGTAACCATGGGGTCCCCCCGGTTCCTACCACTCTCCCCCATTAATGAAAATAACCCACTAGTAATTAATCCTATTAAACGACTTGCTTGAGGAAGCATTATTGCAGGGCTCATTATCACCTCTAACTTTTTACCCTCGAGCACGCCAACCATAACAATGCCTACCACCCTAAAAATGGCAGCCCTCATCGTAACTATTACTGGACTCCTAGTGGCTATAGAACTCGCAGCCATAACCAACAAACAAATTAAAATTACCCCAACAATTTCCACTCACCACTTTTCAAATATGCTAGGCTATTTTCCCGCATTGATACACCGGCTCTCGCCAAAAGCTAACCTAACCTTAGGACAATCGGTCGCCACGAAACTTGATCAAACATGATTCCAAGCTGCTGGACCAAAAGGGTTAACACTCACCCAAATGATGATAGCGAAAATGGTAAGTGACATTCCACGAGGAATGATTAAAACATACTTAACCATTTTCCTTTTAACCGTGGCCCTAGCCGTTCTTCTAGCACTTATTTAAACTGCCCGAAGAGTGCCTCGACTTAAGCCCCGAGTGAGCTCCAACACCACAAGCAACGTTAAAAGCAATACCCAAGCACAAATAACCAGTATTGCACCGCCGAAAGAGTATATCATGGCCACACCCCCAACATCTCCCCGCAACATGGAAAACTCCTTAAGTCCATCAACAATTACCCAAGAACCCTCATATCAGTCCCCTCAAAGCAACCCTGCTATCAGCACAACACCCACTAAATAGACTAACACGTAACCGGCCACCGAACGACTTCCCCAGGCCTCCGGAAAGGGCTCAGCAGCCAAAGCTGCCGAATAGGCAAATACTACGAGCATCCCCCCCAAATAAATTAAGAACAAAACTAAAGATAAGAAAGAGCCCCCACAGCCGACTAACACCCCACACCCCACCCCAGCTGCCACCACCAAACCTAAAGCAGCAAAGTAGGGCGTAGGGTTAGACGCAACAGCGATTAAGCCCACAATTAAAGCTACCAACAATAAAAACACAAAATAGGTCATAATTCTTACTCGGATTTTAACCGAGACCAGTGACTTGAAGAACCACCGTTGTAATTCAACTACAAGAACAGTAATGGCAAGCCTACGAAAAACCCATCCACTAATAAAAATCGCTAATGACGCGCTAGTCGACCTTCCGACACCATCTAACATCTCAGCACTATGAAACTTCGGGTCCCTGCTAGGGTTATGTTTAATTACCCAAATCCTGACAGGACTATTCTTAGCTATACACTATACCTCTGACATCTCAACCGCGTTTTCATCGGTGACCCACATCTGCCGAGACGTCAACTACGGCTGACTTATCCGAAACCTACATGCTAATGGAGCATCCTTCTTCTTCATCTGTCTTTATATACATATCGCACGAGGCCTATACTACGGGTCATACCTTTATAAGGAAACCTGAAACATTGGTGTGGTTCTATTCCTCCTGGTTATAATGACAGCCTTCGTTGGCTACGTACTACCATGAGGGCAAATATCCTTCTGAGGCGCCACCGTAATCACAAACCTCCTCTCAGCGGTCCCTTACATGGGAGATACCCTTGTTCAGTGAATCTGAGGAGGTTTCTCAGTAGATAACGCAACCCTTACACGGTTCTTCGCATTCCACTTTCTCTTTCCATTTGTCGTCGCCGGCGCAACCGTTCTACACTTACTGTTTTTACACGAGACGGGATCAAACAACCCGGCCGGACTAAACTCCGACGCAGATAAAATTTCTTTCCACCCGTATTTTTCATACAAAGACCTCCTTGGCTTTGTAATTATGTTACTAGCTCTCACCTCCCTAACATTATTTTCTCCTAACCTATTAGGTGACCCAGAAAACTTTACGCCAGCAAACCCACTCGTGACACCCCCACATATTCAGCCAGAATGATACTTCTTATTTGCCTACGCCATCCTCCGATCCATCCCGAACAAGCTAGGAGGGGTCCTCGCACTACTATTCAGCATTCTAGTGCTAATAGTTGTCCCAGTCTTACACACCTCAAAACAACGAGGACTAACTTTCCGCCCTGTGACACAATTTTTATTCTGAACTCTAGTTGCAGATATATTTATCTTAACATGAATCGGAGGCATGCCCGTAGAACACCCATATATCATTATTGGCCAAGTTGCATCCATTCTATACTTTGCACTTTTCCTCGTTCTTGTCCCGCTAGCAGGATGAGCGGAAAATAAAGCATTGAAATGAGCCTGCCCTAGTAGCTTAGCTTGAAAGCATCGGTCTTGTAATCCGAAGATCGAGGGTTAAATTCCCTCCTAGCGCCCAGAAAAAGGAGATTTTAACTCCCACCCCTGGCTCCCAAAGCCAGAATTCTAAATTAAACTATCTTCTGATGGTCGCGTACATGATAGTGCATACTATGCACAATATCATGTACTGTGTTAGTACATATATATGTATTATCACCATTCATTTATATTAACCTAAAAGCAAGTACTAACGTTCAAGACGTACATAAAGCAAATTGTTAAACTCAGAAATATTTTATTTTAACTTAAGAAATAGATAATTCCCCTAGATATGGATCTCACATTTTTCCTCGAAATATACAACTAAGATTTAGTTTAATCATATTAATGTAGTAAGAGACCACCAACCGGTTCATATAAGGCATATTATTAATGATAGAATCAGGGACACAACACTAAGATACGGTATATTATGAATTATTCCTTGTATCTGGTTCTCCTGTCACGTACAGACCTTTGAAGAATCCATCCTAATTTATTTTCCTTGCATCCGGCTACAGGTGTAATTACATACTCCGCATTACCCCACATGCCGGGCATTCTTTTATATGCATAGGGTTCTTTTTTTTGGTTTCCTTTCACTTTACATCTCAGAGTGCAGGCACAATTAATATATCAAGGTAGTATATTTCCTTGCAAGAGTTAAAGTTGGTTCATTATTAAAAGACATAACTTAAGAATTACATATTATTTTATCAAGTGCATAATACATTCATCTCTTCTTCCAACTTACCCCTATATATATGCCCCCCCTTTTGGCTTTTGCGCGACAAACCCCCCTACCCCCTACGCTCAGCAAATCCTGTTATCCTTGTCAAACCCCGAAACCAAGGAAGGTTCGAGAACGTGCAGGCCACCGAGTTGAAATATGGGTTAGCCATCCGCATTATATATATATATATATGCATTTCGCGTTTACTCGCCGCAAAAATTTGCCCAAATATTAGCCTAAAAAACTCTACTAGATTTTTAGGTATATTCCTCAATGCTAAAAAATCAAACATAATTTGGCCGCTAGCGTAGCTTAATACAAAGCGTAACACTGAAGATGTTAAGATGGGCCCTGAGAAGCTCCGCATGCATAAAGGCATGGTCCTGACCTTATTATTAGCTCTAACCCAACTTACACATGCAAGTCTCCGCAACCCCGTGAATATGCCCTTAATCCCCTGCCCGGGGACGAGGAGCGGGCATCAGGCACAAATTTTTAGCCCAAGACGCCTGGCCGAGCCACACCCCCAAGGGAATTCAGCAGTGATAAATATTAAGCCATGAGTGAAAACTTGACTCAGTCAGGGTTAAGAGGGCCGGTAAAACTCGTGCCAGCCACCGCGGTTAAACGAGAGGCCCTAGTTAATAATACACGGCGTAAAGGGTGGTTAAGGAAAGCACAATAATAAAGCCAAATGGCCCTTTGGCTGTCATACGCTTCTAGGTGTCCGAAGCCCAATATACGAAAGTAGCTTTAATAAAGCCCACCTGACCCCACGAAAGCTGAGAAACAAACTGGGATTAGATACCCCACTATGCTCAGCTATAAACCTAGACGTTCAGCTACAATTAGACGTCCGCCCGGGTACTACGAGCATTAGCTTGAAACCCAAAGGACCTGACGGTGCCTTAGACCCCCCTAGAGGAGCCTGTTCTAGAACCGATAACCCCCGTTAAACCTCACCACTTCTAGCCACCCCAGCCTATATACCGCCGTCGTCAGCTTACCCTGTGAAGGCAATAAAAGTAAGCAAAATGGGCACAACCCAGAACGTCAGGTCGAGGTGTAGCGTACGAAGCGGGAAGAAATGGGCTACATTTTCTATCAATAGAACACTACGGATATGCAACATGAAATAGTGCTTGAAGGAGGATTTAGTAGTAAAAAGGAAGCAGAGTGTCCTTTTGAACCCGGCTCTGAGGCGCGTACACACCGCCCGTCACTCTCCCCTGTCAAAATGCAATGAAGTTACCTAACACTAAAGCGCTGACGAGGGGAGGCAAGTCGTAACATGGTAAGTGTACCGGAAGGTGCACTTGGATTAAATTCAGGGTGTGGCTGAGTCAGTTAAGCATCTCACTTACACCGAGAAGACGTCCATGCAAATTGGATCGCCCTGAGCCAACCAGCTAGCTTAATTATTTATATAATTTTACAGTATTTATAACAAGACATGGCCTAACACCATAAACTAAACCATTTTTTTACCTAAGTACGGGAGACGGAAAAGGTTCAACCCAAAGCAATAGAGAAAGTACCGCAAGGGAAAGCTGAAAGAGAAGTGAAACAACCCATATAAGCAATGAAAAACAAAGACTAAACCTTGTACCTTTTGCATCATGATTTAGCCAGCACCCTCAAGCAAAGAGACCTTTAGTTTGAAACCCCGAAACCAGGTGAGCTACCCCGAGACAGCCTATTAATTTAGGGCTAACCCGTCTCTGTGGCAAAAGAGTGGGAAGAGCTCCGGGTAGAAGTGACAGACCTACCGAACCTGGTGATAGCTGGTTGCCTGAGAAGTGGATAGAAGTTCAGCCTCGTACACCCCAAACCAAAGAATACACTACCAAGGTGCTCAGGGAAATACACGAGAGTTAGTTGAAGGGGGTACAGCCCCTTTAACAAAGGATACAACCTTTACAGGAGGATAAAGATCATAATATATAAAACACACTGTTCTAGTGGGCCTAAAGGCAGCCACCTAAACAGAAAGCGTTAAAGCTCAGACAGAAAGAAGTTTATTATACCGATAAAAAATCTTACTCCCCTAATTATATCAGGCCAACCCATGCCAACATGGAAGAGATTATGCTAAAATGAGTAACAAGAAGACCTGCTCTTCTCCCAGCACAAGTGTAAGCCAGATCGGACCAGCCACTGGAACTTAACGAACCCAACCCAAGAGGGTAATGTGAACAACATAGACTTCAGGAAGGACTCACAACTAAATAATCGTTAATCCCACACTGGAGTGCTATTTTTAAGGGAAAGACTAAAAGAAGGGAAAGGAACTCGGCAAACACAAGCCTCGCCTGTTTACCAAAAACATCGCCTCCTGCGACTACATTGAGTATAGGAGGTCCAGCCTGCCCAGTGACTACGGGTTCAACGGCCGCGGTATTTTGACCGTGCAAAGGTAGCGCAATCACTTGTCTCTTAAATAGAGACCTGTATGAATGGCTAGACGAGGGCTTAACTGTCTCCCCCTTCCAGTCAGTGAAATTGATCTATCCGTGCAGAAGCGGGTATAATTATACAAGACGAGAAGACCCTTTGGAGCTTAAGGTACAAAATTCAGCCACGTTAAATGACTCTACAAAAAGCAAGAACCTAGTGGCCAGTGAAGTTTTACCTTCGGTTGGGGCGACCACGGAGGAAAGATAAGCCTCCGAGTGGACTGGGCTAAATCCCCAAAGCCAAGAGATACATCTATAAGCCGCAGAACATCTGACCAAGAATGATCCGACTGAAAAGCCGATCAACGAACCAAGTTACCCTAGGGATAACAGCGCAATCCTCTCCCAGAGTCCATATCGACGAGGGGGTTTACGACCTCGATGTTGGATCAGGACATCCTAATGGTGCAGCCGCTATTAAGGGTTCGTTTGTTCAACGATTAAAGTCCTACGTGATCTGAGTTCAGACCGGAGTAATCCAGGTCAGTTTCTATCTGTAGCGCTACTTTTCCTAGTACGAAAGGATCGGAAAAGAGGGGCCTATGCTTAAGGCACGCCCCGCCCCTAATTGATGAAAACAAATAAATTAAGTAAAGGGAGGGCCAAAACCCCTACCGTCCAAAATAAGGACATACTGGGGTGGCAGAGCATGGTAAATTGCGAAAGGCCTAAGCCCTTTAAACCAGAGGTTCAAGTCCTCTTCCCAGTTATGCTAAACACTCTAATGAATCACCTAGTTAATCCCCTTGCCTACATCGTCCCTGTGTTATTGGCTGTAGCCTTCCTGACCCTACTTGAACGAAAAGTATTAGGATATATGCAACTACGAAAAGGACCTAATGTAGTAGGGCCCTACGGCCTACTACAGCCCATCGCTGACGGGGTTAAATTGTTTATTAAAGAGCCCGTTCGCCCTTCCACCTCCTCTCCTTTCCTGTTCTTGGCAGCCCCTATCCTTGCACTTACCCTCGCCCTAACGCTATGAGCACCCATACCTATGCCCCACCCTGTCATTGATCTCAATCTAGGAGTCCTATTTATTCTAGCCCTATCTAGCCTCGCAGTATATTCCATTCTTGGATCAGGGTGAGCATCAAATTCAAAGTACGCACTAATTGGGGCCCTACGAGCAGTAGCCCAAACAATTTCATACGAAGTAAGCCTTGGACTTATTCTCCTCTCAGTCATTATCTTTTCTGGAGGTTATACCCTACAGACGTTCAACACCGCCCAAGAGAGTATCTGGTTACTAGCCCCCGCATGGCCCCTCGCCGCAATATGATATATCTCAACCCTAGCGGAAACTAACCGAGCGCCCTTCGACTTAACCGAAGGTGAATCGGAACTTGTGTCAGGCTTCAATGTAGAATATGCGGGAGGACCTTTTGCCCTATTTTTCCTTGCCGAATACGCAAATATTCTACTCATAAATACATTGTCAGCCGTACTATTTCTAGGAACATCCCATTTCACAAGTATACCAGAACTGACAACAATTGGCCTTATAATCAAAGCTGCACTCCTGTCCGTTATATTTCTCTGAGTACGAGCCTCTTATCCACGGTTTCGATATGACCAACTCATGCACCTAGTGTGGAAAAACTTCCTCCCGCTAACACTAGCCCTTGTCTTATGACATATTTCCCTCCCAATTGCGCTGGCGGGTCTCCCCCCACAGTTATAATTCAGGAACTGTGCCCGAATGCCCAGGGACCACTTTGATAGAGTGGCTAATAGGGGTTAAAATCCCCTCAGTTCTTAGAAAGAAGGGGGTCGAACCCATGCCCAAGAGATCAAAACTCTTAGTGCTTCCTCTACACCACTTTCTAAGATGGGGTCAGCTAAATAAGCTTTCGGGCCCATACCCCGAAAATGACGGTTAAACTCCCTCCTCCATCAATGAACCCCTACGTATTAACAGTCCTATTATCCAGCCTGGGACTAGGAACCACCCTTACCTTTGCTAGCTCTCACTGACTGCTAGCTTGGATAGGGCTGGAAATCAACACCCTAGCGATTGTTCCCCTAATAGCGCAACACCACCACCCCCGTGCAGTAGAGGCGACCACAAAATACTTTCTAACCCAAGCCACTGCAGCAGCCATGATCCTATTCGCAAGCACAACAAATGCCTGAGTTACAGGAGAATGAGATATAAACAATATGTCAAACCCCATCGCCAGCGCAATAATTATTACCGCCCTAGCACTTAAAATCGGGTTAGCACCTATACACTTCTGAATGCCTGAAGTACTACAAGGGTTGGACCTTCTAACAGGCCTGATTTTGTCAACCTGACAGAAACTTGCACCCCTTGCGCTCATTGTACAAACAGCCCAAGCTATCGACCCACTTCTACTAACAGCTCTAGGGCTAATGTCAACATTAGTTGGAGGATGAGGCGGCCTAAACCAGACCCAGCTCCGAAAGATCCTGGCCTATTCCTCTATTGCTCATATGGGTTGAATGATTATCGTCCTCCAATATGCCCCCCAACTTACTCTCCTCGCACTCCTGATATACATCTTCATAACATCTGCAGCATTCCTTACCCTAAAAATCTCGTCCGCCACAAAAATCAGCACTCTCGCAGTCGTATGATCGAAAAGCCCTATCTTAACCACTACCACTGCCCTAGTACTATTATCGTTGGGAGGACTGCCCCCACTTACAGGATTTATACCTAAGTGACTAATCTTACAAGAGCTAGCAAAACAGAGCCTTCCACTCACTGCCACGGTTATGGCCCTAGCCGCCCTACTGAGTCTGTACTTTTATTTACGGCTTTGTTACGCCATAACACTCACCATCTCCCCTAACATTGCCGCCGCGACCACCCCCTGACGAGTCCGGACATCTCAAGCCTCCTTACCCTTAGCCCTATTCACCACAATAGCACTAGGCCTCCTCCCAGTATCCCCAACCATCGTGATATTAGTCACCTAGGGACTTAGGATAGCATTAGACCAAGAGCCTTCAAAGCCCTAAGCAGAAGTGAAAATCTTCTAGTCCCTGATAAGACCTACAAGAGTTTATCTTGCATTTTCTAATTGCAAATCAAATGTTTTCATTAAACTAAGGCCTTTCTAGATGGGAAGGCCTCGATCCTACAAACTCTTAGTTAACAGCTAAGCGCTCAAGCCAGCGAGCATCCATCTACTTTTCCCGCCTGTTAGCCGAGTAAAGGCGGGAAAAGCCCCGGCAGGGTATTAATCTGCGTATCTGGATTTGCAATCCAACGTGTTCTCCACTACGGGGCTGTGATAGGGAGAGGACTTAAACCTCTGTCTTCGGGGCTACAACCCACCGCCTAAACGCTCGGCTACCCTACCTGTGGCAATTACGCGCTGATTCTTTTCTACAAACCACAAAGACATTGGTACCCTTTATCTTGTATTTGGTGCCTGAGCCGGAATAGTGGGGACTGCCCTAAGCCTCCTTATTCGGGCCGAACTAAGCCAACCCGGGTCACTTTTAGGCGATGACCAAATTTATAATGTCATCGTTACCGCCCACGCCTTCGTAATAATTTTCTTTATAGTAATGCCAATTCTTATTGGTGGATTCGGCAACTGACTCGTCCCACTAATAATTGGTGCACCTGACATAGCATTCCCACGAATAAATAATATGAGCTTCTGACTTCTCCCCCCATCATTCCTGTTATTATTAGCCTCTTCTGGTGTTGAGGCCGGTGCCGGAACGGGGTGAACAGTATACCCGCCTCTTGCAGGTAACCTCGCTCACGCCGGGGCATCAGTAGATTTAACAATCTTCTCACTTCACCTGGCAGGTGTATCATCAATTTTAGGGGCAGTCAATTTCATTACTACAATTATTAATATGAAACCCCCAGCCATCTCCCAGTATCAAACACCTCTCTTTGTATGAGCCGTACTAGTAACAGCCGTCCTTCTCCTTCTATCACTACCAGTGCTGGCTGCCGGAATTACAATGCTTCTTACAGATCGTAATCTTAATACTACATTCTTCGATCCAGCAGGAGGAGGAGACCCAATCCTATATCAGCACTTATTCTGATTCTTTGGCCACCCAGAAGTTTATATTCTTATTTTACCCGGATTTGGTATTATTTCACATGTCGTGGCCTATTACGCCGGTAAAAAAGAACCATTTGGCTACATAGGAATAGTTTGAGCTATGATGGCTATTGGCCTTCTTGGATTTATTGTTTGAGCCCACCATATGTTCACCGTCGGAATAGACGTAGACACCCGTGCCTACTTCACATCCGCAACAATAATTATTGCCATCCCAACTGGTGTAAAAGTATTTAGCTGACTTGCCACACTTCACGGAGGCTCCATTAAATGAGAAACTCCTATGCTATGAGCCCTAGGATTTATTTTCCTTTTTACCGTCGGGGGACTAACAGGAATTGTCTTAGCTAATTCATCACTTGACATTGTTCTACACGACACGTACTACGTGGTTGCCCACTTCCACTATGTACTATCAATGGGGGCTGTATTTGCCATCATAGCGGCCTTCGTTCATTGATTCCCACTCTTCTCAGGATATACCTTAAATGATACTTGAACAAAAATCCACTTTGGGATTATATTTATTGGTGTGAATCTTACATTCTTCCCACAACACTTCCTAGGCCTAGCAGGAATACCACGACGATATTCTGACTACCCAGACGCTTATGCCCTATGAAATACAGTGTCGTCTATCGGCTCACTCATCTCATTAGTGGCAGTAATTATGTTCCTATTTATCCTCTGAGAAGCCTTCGCCGCCAAACGGGAAGTATCCTCAGTAGAATTAACTATGACAAACGTAGAATGACTCCATGGCTGCCCTCCACCATACCACACATTTGAAGAGCCGGCATTTGTACAAGTTCAATCAAATTAACGAGAAAGGGAGGAATTGAACCCCCATATACTGGTTTCAAGCCAGTCACATAACCACTCTGTCACTTTCTTCTAAAGACATTAGTAAAATGTGCATATTACACCACCTTGTCGAGGTGGAATTGCAGGTTAAATCCCTGTATGTCTTAAGCCCTAGGCTTAATGGCACATCCCACACAACTAGGATTCCAAGACGCGGCATCACCCGTTATAGAAGAACTTCTTCACTTTCATGACCACGCCCTAATGATTGTACTCTTAATTAGCATCTTAGTACTTTATATTATTATCGCAATAGTCTCGACCAAGCTCACCAATAAATATATCTTAGATTCGCAAGAAATCGAGATTGTATGAACAGTTCTACCAGCTGTCATTCTAGTTTTAATTGCCTTGCCCTCCCTTCGTATTTTATATCTTATAGACGAGATTAATGACCCCCACTTAACAATTAAGGCCATAGGACACCAGTGGTATTGAAGTTATGAATACACCGACTACGAAGACCTAGGATTTGACTCCTACATAATCCCAACCCAAGAACTTACCCCCGGTCAATTCCGACTCCTGGAGACAGACCACCGAATAGTAGTTCCGATAGAGTCACCAGTTCGTGTTTTAGTATCCGCAGAAGACGTATTACACTCTTGAGCAGTCCCATCTTTGGGCGTAAAAATAGACGCAGTACCAGGACGATTAAATCAAACTGCCTTCATCGCCTCCCGCCCAGGCGTATTTTATGGACAATGCTCTGAAATTTGTGGCGCAAACCACAGCTTTATACCTATCGTAGTTGAGGCCGTCCCACTAGAACACTTCGAAAGCTGATCCTCATTAATACTAGAAGACGCCTCACTAGAAAGCTAATTATTGGACAAAGCGTTGGCCTTTTAAGCCAAAGTTTGGTGACTACCGACCACCTCTAGTGAAATGCCCCAACTCAACCCCAACCCTTGATTCGCAATTCTAGTATTTTCATGAATCGTCTTTCTTACTATTATCCCAACCAAAATTTTGAATCACACCGCACCAAACGAACCAGCCCCAATAAGTGAAGAAAAACATAAAACTGAGCCCTGAAACTGACCATGATAGTAAGCTTTTTCGATCAATTTGCGAGCCCGTCCTTCCTGGGAATCCCACTCATCGCCGTTGCAATTGCACTGCCATGAGTACTATTCCCAACTCCACCATCCCGTTGAGTAAATAACCGACTTATCACCGTCCAAACATGGTTTATTAACCGGTTTACCAATCAACTTATACTTCCTCTAAACGTAGGGGGACATAAATGAGCACTGCTGTTAGCCTCGCTAATAGTATTTCTCATCACTATTAACATATTAGGCCTTCTCCCGTATACCTTCACGCCTACAACACAACTATCCCTAAATATAGGACTTGCTGTGCCACTATGGCTCGCCACGGTAATTATTGGTATACGAAACCAACCAACGGTAGCTCTTGGACACCTTCTACCAGAAGGAACCCCCATCCCTTTAATTCCCGTACTAATTATCATCGAAACAATTAGCCTATTTATTCGCCCCCTAGCCCTAGGAGTCCGGCTTACAGCTAATTTAACCGCAGGCCATCTACTAATTCAACTCATTGCCACAGCCGTATTTGTATTATTACCTATAATACCAACCGTAGCAATTCTGACCGCAGCCGTCCTTTTCCTACTAACACTTTTAGAAGTTGCAGTGGCCATGATCCAAGCGTACGTATTTGTACTACTCCTAAGCCTCTATCTACAAGAAAACGTTTAATGGCCCACCAAGCACATGCATATCATATGGTTGATCCAAGCCCATGACCACTAACCGGAGCCGTCGGTGCTCTACTAATAACATCCGGCCTAGCAATCTGGTTTCACTTCCACTCAATAACACTAATAACTCTTGGACTAGTTCTTCTACTTCTTACAATATTCCAGTGATGACGTGATATTATCCGCGAGGGGACCTTCCAAGGACACCATACACCGCCAGTACAAAAAGGACTACGTTATGGTATAATCCTATTTATTACCTCTGAGGTATTCTTCTTCTTAGGCTTCTTCTGAGCCTTCTACCACTCAAGCCTTGCACCGACACCCGAACTGGGAGGGTGCTGACCCCCTACAGGAATTACTACACTAGACCCGTTTGAAGTGCCTCTTCTCAATACCGCTGTATTATTAGCATCTGGGGTAACAGTCACATGAGCCCACCATAGCATTATAGAAGGCGAACGAAAACAAGCCATTCAATCTCTTGCACTCACAATTCTTCTAGGACTTTATTTTACCGCCCTTCAAGCCATAGAGTACTACGAAGCGCCTTTCACTATTGCAGACGGAGTATACGGCTCTACATTCTTCGTCGCTACAGGATTCCACGGACTACATGTAATTATTGGCTCAACCTTCCTAGCCGTGTGCTTCCTCCGCCAAGTTCAGTACCACTTTACATCCGAGCACCACTTCGGCTTTGAAGCCGCTGCCTGATACTGACATTTTGTCGACGTAGTGTGACTATTCCTTTACGTATCCATCTATTGATGAGGCTCATATCTTTCTAGTATTAAAGTTAGTACAAGTGACTTCCAATCATTTAGTCTTGGTTAAACCCCAGGGAAAGATAATGAATTTAATCACAACTATTCTTGTTATTACAGTAGCCTTATCATCAATTCTAGCAGTTGTATCCTTCTGACTACCACAAATAAACCCAGACGCGGAAAAACTGTCCCCTTATGAATGTGGATTTGACCCGCTGGGATCTGCCCGATTACCCTTCTCCCTTCGATTCTTCTTAGTGGCAATTTTATTCCTCTTATTTGACCTAGAGATTGCCCTTCTCCTGCCTCTACCCTGAGGGGATCAACTCCACACCCCAACAGGAACATTCTTCTGAGCCACTGCAGTCCTAATACTATTAACCCTTGGATTAGTCTATGAATGAACCCAAGGAGGCCTCGAGTGAGCGGAATAGGGAGTTAGTCCAAGAAAGACCTCTGATTTCGGCTCAGAAAATCGTGGTTTAAATCCACGACCCCCTTATGACACCAGTACACTTTAGCTTTAGCTCAGCCTTTATTTTAGGGTTAATAGGATTAGCATTTCATCGCACACACCTACTCTCTGCACTATTATGTCTAGAAGGAATAATACTATCCCTGTTTATTGCGCTAGCCCTATGGACCCTACAATTTGAATCAACAAGCTTCTCTACGGCACCTATACTACTACTAGCCTTCTCCGCCTGTGAAGCAAGTACAGGCCTTGCACTCCTAGTAGCCACAGCGCGCACACATGGTACAGACCGCCTACAAAACCTTAATCTACTACAATGCTAAAAGTATTAATCCCTACGATCATATTATTCCCAACAATTTGGCTAGTTCCTTCTAAATGATTATGAACGACTACAACTACTCACGGTCTTTCAATTGCTCTTATTAGCCTCACCTGACTTAAATGGACATCAGAAACCGGATGAACCACATCCAACTCATATTTAGCCACAGACCCACTGTCCACCCCACTTTTAGTATTAACATGCTGACTCCTCCCACTAATAATCCTAGCTAGCCAGAATCACATTAGTCCCGAACCGGTCAGCCGACAACGCCTTTACATTACACTTCTCGCCTCACTCCAAACCTTCCTAATTATAGCATTCGGCGCCACAGAAATCATCATATTCTATATTATATTTGAGGCCACACTTATCCCCACACTCATTATTATTACCCGATGAGGCAACCAAACCGAACGCCTAAGTGCAGGAACCTACTTTTTATTCTACACCTTAGCCGGATCTCTCCCCCTTTTAGTCGCCTTGCTTCTCCTTCAACAATCTACAGGGACCTTGTCCATGTTGGTGATTCAGTACGCCCAGCCATTATTATTGGATTCCTGAGGTCACAAAATCTGATGAGCAGGTTGCTTAATCGCTTTTCTAGTCAAAATACCACTATATGGGGTACACCTGTGGTTACCAAAGGCGCATGTAGAAGCCCCCGTTGCAGGATCCATGGTACTAGCAGCAGTGCTACTGAAACTCGGAGGATATGGAATGATACGAATGATAATCATACTGGACCCCCTCTCTAAACAACTAATCTATCCCTTTATTATTCTGGCATTATGGGGCATTATTATAACCGGGTCCATTTGTCTACGACAGACGGATCTTAAATCATTAATTGCCTACTCCTCTGTTAGCCATATGGGCCTCGTAGCCGGAGGGATTTTGATTCAAACCCCATGAGGATTTTCAGGCGCAATCATTCTCATAATTGCCCATGGCTTAGTATCCTCTATGTTATTCTGCTTAGCTAATACAGCCTACGAGCGAACCCATAGCCGAACAATAGTTCTTGCCCGAGGATTACAAGTAATCTTCCCGTTAACGGCAGTCTGATGGTTCATTGCCAATCTAGCTAATCTAGCACTGCCACCTCTACCTAACCTAATAGGAGAACTAATGATTATCACAACCCTTTTCAACTGATCCCCTTGAACCATCGCACTTACAGGGCTGGGAACACTGATTACTGCCGGC
>JAJAQA010000130.1:0-20756 GCA_021464565.1 Rutilus rutilus | reverse complement strand
AAACAACTAAAAGGCTCATATATTCTAAAAATTTAATTATACACCATTTATTACTACATAAAAGTATACAAATATCAGAACTTAACTCATTTTATTCTTTTTTTTTCAATTTAAGAATGAAGTTTAAGTTTAAAAACTGCCAGAATGGTTGTTTAGTCTAAACAATAAATAAATAAAGTCAAACATAGTGTTATACTGCCCTCTTGTGTTCAAAATCAGGTAGGCCTATTATATCTATATAAAAATATACTAGGTATGTGATGGTGAGAATATTTTACCACCGGTTAACTGACGTGTGACACTGCTGGGGGCTTTTTAATCGCTAACTTAAAAACGAAAGTAAAATATGTTCGTCCGCACGGACATTGATAATGGTGCGGAGCAGAGCGAGCGTTTTCAATAAATTCCTATGGAAGGAGGAATGACCTAAGAAACGTTGACTCTGTTCTGCTCGTTCCTCGCTGAGGACGCGCACCATTATGAATGCCTGTGCAGCCGTGAGCATTTTAGTTTCATTTTCGGGGCGGATTGCTACTGTACAAAAATATAAGTTAACACTTTGCAGTTTGAATGATGTTCTGAACAAAATGACAGAGTATGTTTTTATGTGTCCACTGTTCAATCGCGCCCTCGTTTTAGTGATTCCCAAGTTATTTTTTCATTTAAGTTTTTTTCATTGTTCTAATCAGGTCAGGCAAGTAAAATTATCTGTGTCTTATCCCTTACATTTTTATATAATTATATAAATATATAATACACTACTGTTCAAAAATTTGGCGTCAGTAAGATTTTTAAGCTAAGTTTCTTCTGCTCACCAAGGCTGCATTTATTTGATTAAAAATACAAACAAAAACAGTAATATTGTAAAATAGTATTCCAATTTAAAACAGCTGCTTTCTATTTTAATATATTTTAAACTGTTATTTATTCCTGTGATCAAAGCTGAGTTTTCAGCATCATTATTCCAGTCGTCACTGTCACATGATCCTTCAGAAATTATTCTAATATGATGATTGATGCTCAAGAAACATTCATTATTATTTTGAATGTCGAAAACAGTTATGTACAGTCTTTGATGAATAGAAAGTTCAAAAGAACAGCATTTATCTGAAATCTAAAGCTTTTGTAACATTAAACACTACCGTTCAGAAGTTTGGGGTCAGTAATAATTTTAATTTTATTTTTGGGGGAAAGAAATAAATAAATCAATACTTTTATTCATCGAGAATGAGTTAAACTGATAAAAAGTTACAGTACAGACATTTATAATGTTAAAAAAAATTATATTTGAAATAAATGCTGTTCTTTTGAACTTTACATTCATCAACTCATTTTGAAAAAAAATCTGTACACAACTGTTTTCAACATTGAAAATAATAATTAATATTTATTGACCATCAATCATCATATTAGAATGGTTTCTGAAGGATCATGTGACACTGAAGACGGGAGTAATGATGCTGAAAACTCAGCTTTGATCACATAAATTAATTACAGTGTAAAATATTTTAAAATAGAAAACAGCTGTTTTAAATTGGAATAATATTTCACAATATTACTGTTTTTGTTTGTATTTTTAATCAAATAAATGCAGCCTTGGTGAGCAGAAGAGACTTCTCCTAAAAACATTAAAAATCTTCCTTACCCCAAACTTTTGAACGGTATATATATATATATATATGTTTGTATAATATATATATATATATAAATATAGCTGCGAGCAGCGATGGAGGGCCAAAGCCGGCGGTACCGCCACCCCGGTGCCTTTAGGTAACTAAAGGCACTGGGGTTGCGGTGCCACCGGCTTGGGCCCGTAATCGCTGCTCGCAGCTATATTTATTATTATTATTATTTTGTCAACCTTTCGGGCACTTTTGGGGCTCTTAACATGCTCGAAAACTCTTGAAATTTTGCACACACGTCAGAACCCGCGGCCATCAGGGCCGGACTGAAGCTGGTACCCGGGTGTGGCAGGGGGGCTCGACAGCGCCCCCTGGAACGGGATCCGAACACGTGTCCATAAATCAAACACGCTTGCATGTAATAATATGAAACTCGGTACACATATAGATCTCATCGGGCCGAACAACTTTCGTGCTCTAAGTTTTACGCCAGCCAAACAGGAAGTTGGCTATTTAGCGTTGTTTGGAAACGCATGCTGTGGAATTTAATGTACTCCTCCTAGGGAATTCATCGATTCGCCTCCAAACTCGGTGTGCATGAAGTCAAGACATTGAGGATGCTAAATTGCGGACGGATTTTTGATATCTCGAACGGTTTGGCCGTGGCGAGGAAACAAATTTATGGCGAAAAAATGAAACAGGAAGTGTGTTATAACTTCTGCATACATTAACTGATCTTGATGAAACTTCAGCAGTGTGTTTGTTGTAAGAGGCCGATCGCACAGATGTGACTATTGTGAGTCAAAGTTATAGCGCCACCAACAGGCAGCAGGAAGTACATCACTTTCAAAATGCTTTGAAATCAGTGTCTTATTTTTACCCGATTTGCTTCAAACTTTATGTGTACAATGTAGACACACGGCAGATGTAAACCTGTGAAAGGATTATTGATATCTTAGATACTGTTGCCGTGGCAACGCATCAAACTTTAATATTCTTTTTTGATGCTTTTGAGACTCTTAACATACTTGAAATTGCATGAAACTCAACAGACACATCACATTTATTAGCCAGTAGACATGTGCAAAGTTTCAGAAACGGGCGTGGTGGAATGGCTCAGTAGCGCCACCTTTAGTCAAAAATGGGGGCTTAGTTTTTCCTAGAATCACAAAACTTGGTATGTGTATTGTTCTCATCAAGACGGACAACTTTCTAATTTACATGAACCATCTCCGACCAACAGGAAGAGAGATATTTTGGTTTGAATGTGGATTTTCTGAAGAATTTTCTCTCCCTCTTTCTCTGTGTCTGTGTGTGTGTGAGGGGAGGGGGGGATTTGACTATTGCTTTTATATTGTTAATCAAGGTTTCAGGGGCTTTTGGGGTCCTTAACGTGCTCAAAAACTCTTGAAACTTTGCACACAGGTCAGAACCCACGGCCATCAGGGCCGGGCTGAAGCTGGTACCCGGGCGTGGCTGGGGGGCTCAACAGCGCCCCCTTGAACGGGGTTCTAAAACTTGGTCCATATATCAAACACGCTTGCATGAATTAATATGAAACTTGGTACACATATAGATCTCATCGTGCCGAACAACTTTCCCCGGTCAAGTTTTACGCCAGCCCAACAGGAAGTCGGCTATAATGGGTTGTTTGGAAAACGCTTGCTGTGGAATGTGAAATACTCCTCCTAGAAAATTCACCGTGTCCCCTCCAAACTCGGTGTGCATGTAGTCAAGACTTTGAGGATGCTAAATTGCGGACGGATTTTTGATATCTCGAACGGTTTGGCCGCGGCGAGGAATCAAATTTATGGCGAGAAAAGAGAAACACGGAAGTGGAATAACTTCTGCATACATTAACTGATCTTGATGAAACTTCAGCAGTGTGTTCGTGGTAAGAGGCCGATCAGATGGATGTAGCTATTGTGAGTCAAAGTTATAGCGCCACCAACTGGCAGCAGGAAGTGTGTCACTTTCAAAATGCTTTTGACAAAAGTGGGGCGGTTAGTTTTACCCACAGTTACAAAAATCAGTACGTACATTGGTCTCATCGAGCCGGACAACTTTCTAATATACAGTTATTAGCTTCGACCAATAGGAAGTCAGATATTTTGGTTTGAATGTGGATTTATTTGCAAATTCAGCCTCTGCTTTTTACCCACTCCTGCTAAGTGTTTTTTTTTTATTCACACCAAACTTTTTCAACATGATGAAAATACATTAAAGATGCTAAATTGTGAACGGATATTAAATATTTCAAACGGTTTTGACATGGCGAGGGATTAAAATAATGTCAAAAAAGGAATCAGAAAACATCTCATATCTTCTTAAAATTTAATTATACACCATTTATTTTTATGAAAATTATACAAATATCAGAACTAAACCTATTTTATTCTGTTTTTGCAATTCAAGAAGTATGAAAAAGTTAAAAACAGGCTATTTAGTGCTATTTGGTTCAACAAAAAAGCAAACATAGGGCTATACTGCCCTCTTGTGTCCAAAAGGATATCAAAATAGTATATAAAACGTTTTACTAGGTAGGCCTATTGTATTTAAATATACATTTATTAGGTATATGACTGTGAGGATATTTTCCCATCGGTTAATCGACGTGTGACACGAGCGGGTGCTTTTAAATCGCTAATATAAAAGTGAAAGTAAAAAAACGGACGTCCGCACGGACATTGATAATGGTGCGAGAAAAGAGAAACACGGAAGTGGAATAACTTCTGCATACATTAACTGATCTTGATGAAACTTCAGCAGTGTGTTCGTGGTAAGAGGCCGATCAGATGGATGTAACTATTGTGAGTCAAAGTTATAGTGCCACCAACTGGCAGCAGGAAGTGTGTCACTTTCAAAATGTTTTTGACAAAAGTGGGGGGGTTAGTTTTACCCACAATTACAAAAATCAGTACGTATATTGGTCTCATCGAGCCGGACAACTTTCTAATTTAAAGTCATTAGCTCTGACCATCAGGAAGTCAGATATTTTGGTCTGAATGTGGATTTTTTTGCAAAATCAGCCTCTGAATTTTTAGCCACCTTTATCTAAGTGGTTATTTTATTCCCACCAAACTTTTTCAACATGATAAAAATATATTAATGATGCTAAATTGTGAACGGATAATAAATATCTCAAACGGTCTTGCTATGGCGAGGGATTAAAGTAATGTCAAAAAAGGAACCACTAAAAGGCTCCTATATTCTAAAAATGTAATTATACACCATTTATTACTATATAAAAGTATACAAATATCAGAACTTAACTCATTTTATTCTTTTTTTTCAATTTAAGAATGAAGTTTAAGTTTAAAAACTGCCAGAATGGTTGTTTAGTCTAAACAATAAATAAATAAAGTCAAACATAGTGCTATACTGCTCTCTTGTGTTCAAAATCAGGTAGGCCTATTATATCTATATAAAAATATACTAGGTATGTGACGGTGAGAATATTTTACCACCGGTTAACTGACGTGTGACACCGCTGGGGGCTTTTTAATCGCTAACTTAAAAACGAAAGTAAAATATGTTCGTCCGCACGGACATTGATAATGGTGCGGAGCAGAGCGAGCGTTTTCAATAAATTCCTATGGAAGGAGGAATGACCTAAGAAACGTTGACTCTGTTCTGCTCGTTCCTCGCTGAGGACGCGCACCATTATGAATGCCTGTGCAGCCGTGAGCATTTTAGTTTCATTTTTGGGGCGGATTGCTTGAATGTATTTTAAAAAAGCACAATGTTGTGTTTTATTGCTACTGTACAAAAATATAAGTTAATACTTTGCAGTTTGAATGATGTTCTGAACAAAATGACAGAGTATGTTTTTATGTGTCCACTGTTCAATCGCGCCCTCGTTTTAGTGATTCCCAAGTTATTTTTTCATTTAAGTTTTTTTCATTGTTCTAATCAGGTCAGGCAAGTAAAATTATCTGTGTCTTATCCCTTACATTTTTATATAATTATATAAATATATAATACACTACTGTTCAAAAATTTGGCGTCAGTAAGATTTTTAAGTTAAGTTTCTTCTGCTCACCAAGGCTGCATTTATTTGATTAAAAATACAAACAAAAACAGTAATATTGTAAAATAGTATTCCAATTTAAAACAGCTGCTTTCTATTTTAATATATTTTAAACTGTTATTTATTCCTGTGATCAAAGCTGAGTTTTCAGCATTATTATTCCAGTCGTCACTGTCACATGATCCTTCAGAAATTATTCTAATATGATGATTGATGCTCAAGAAACATTCATTATTATTTTAAATGTCGAAAACAGTTATGTACAGTCTTTGATGAATAGAAAGTTCAAAAGAACAGCATTTATCTGAAATCTAAAGCTTTTGTAACATTAAACACTACCGTTCAGAAGTTTGGGGTCAGTAATAATTTTAATTTTATTTTTGGGGGAAAGAAATAAAATAAATCAATACTTTCATTCATCGAGAATGAGTTAAACTGATAAAAAGTTACAGTACAGACATTTATAATGTTAAAAAAATTTATATTTGAAATAAATGCTGTTCTTTTGAACTTTACATTCATCAACGCATTTTGAAAAAAAATCTGTACACAACTGTTTTCAACATTGAAAATAATAATTAATATTTATTGACCATCAATCATCATATTAGAATGGTTTCTGAAGGATCATGTGACACTGAAGACGGGAGTAATGATGCTGAAAACTCAGCTTTGATCACATAAATTAATTACAGTGTAAAATATTTTAAAATAGAAAACAGCTGTTTTAAATTGGAATAATATTTCACAATATTACTGTTTTTGTTTGTATTTTTAATCAAATAAATGCAGCCTTGGTGAGCAGAAGAGACTTCTCCTAAAAACATTAAAAATATTCCTTACCCCAAACTTTTGAACGGTATATATATATATATATATATATATATATATATATATATATATATGTTTGTATAATATATATATATATATATATATATATATATAAATATAGCTGCGAGCAGCGATGGAGGGCCAAAGCCGGCGGTACCGCCACCCCGGTGCCTTTAGGTAACTAAAGGCACCGGGGTTGCGGTGCCACCGGCTTGGGCCCGTAATCGCTGCTCGCAGCTATATTTATTATTATTATTATTATTTTGTAAACCTTTCGGGCACTTTTGGGGCCCTTAACATGCTCGAAAACTCTTGAAACTTTGCACACAGGTCAGAACCCGCGGCCATCAGGGCCGGGCTGAAGCTGGTACCCGGGCGTGGCAGGGGGGCTCGACAGCGCCCCCTGGAACGGGATCCGAACACGTGTCCATAAATCAAACACGCTTGCATGTAATAATATGAAACTCGGTACACATGTAGATCTCATCGGGCCGAACAACTTTCGTGCTCTAAGTTTTACGCCAGCCCAACAGGAAGTCGGCTATTATGGGTTGTTTGGAAACGCATGGTCTGGTATTTGAAACACTTCTCCTAGGGAATTCACCCGATCGCCACTAAACTCGGTGGGAATGAAGTCAAGACATTGAGGATGCTAAATTGCGGACGGATTTTTGATATCTCAAACGGTTTGGCCGTGGCGAGGAAACGAATTTATGGCGAATAATGGAAACAGGAAGTGTGTTATAACTTCTGCATACATTAACTGATCTTGATGAAACTTCAGCAGTGTGTTCATGGTAAGAGGCCGATCACATGGATGTGACTATTGTGAGTCAAAGTTATAGCGCCACCAACTGGCAGCAGGAATATGTCACTTTCAAAATGCTTTGAAATCACCCTCTTATTTTTACCCGATTTGATTCAAACTTTATGTGTATCATGTAAACACACGGCAGATGTAGACCTGTGAAAGGATTTTTGATATCTTTAATACTGTTGCCGTGGCAACGCTTCAAACTTTAATATTCTTTTTTGATGCTTTTGAAACTCTTAACATACTTGAAATTGGATGAAACTCGACAGACACATCACATTTATTAGCCAGTAGACATGTGCAAAGTTTCAGAAACGGGCGTGGTGAGGGGCTCAGTAGCGCCACCTTTAGTCATAAGTGGGGGGGTTAGTTTTATCAACAGCAACAAAACTTGGTATGTGTATTGTTCTCATCAAGACGGACAACTTTCTAATTGACATTAACTACCTCCGACCAACAGGAAGAGAGATATTTTGGTTTGAATGTGGATTTTCTGAAGAATTTTCTCTCCCTCTCTCTGTGTCTCTGTGTGTGAGAGGGGAGGGGGGAATTTGACTATTGCTTTTATATTGTTAATCAAGGTTTCAGGGGCTTTTGGGGTCCTTAACGTGTTCAAAAACTCTTGAAACTTTGTACACAAGTCAGAACCCCCTGCCATCAGGGACAGGCTGAAGCTGGTACCCGGGCGTGGCAGGGGGGCTCAACAGCGCCCCCTTGAACGGGGTCCCAAAACTTGGTCCATAGATCAAACACGCTTGCATGAATTAATATGAAACTCGGTACACATATAGATCTCATCGGGCCGAACAACTTTCCCCCGGTCAAGTTTTACGCCAGCCCAACAGGAAGTCGGCTATTATTGGTTGTTTGGGAAACGCTTCCTGTGGAATGCGAAGTACTCCTCCTAGAAAATTCACCGTGTCCCCTCCAAACTCGGTGTGCATGTAGTCAAGACTTTGAGGATGCTAAATTGCGGACGGATTTTTGATATCTCGAACGGTTTGGCCGTGGCGAGGAATCGAATTTATGGCGAGAAAAGAGAAACACGAAGTGGAATAACTTCTGCATACATTAACTGATCTTGATGAAACTTCAGCAGTGTGTTCGTGGTAAGAGGCCGATCAGATGGATGTAACTATTGTGATTCAAAGTTATAGCGCCACCAACTGGCAGCAGGAAGTGTGTCACTTTCAACATGCTTTTGACAAAAGTGGGGGGGTTAGTTTTAACTACAGTAAAGAAAAAATAGTTTGTATATTGTTCTCATCAAGCCGGACAACTTTCTAATTTACATTCAATAGCTGTGGCCATCAGGAAGTCAGATATTTTGGTCTGAATGTGAATTTTTTTGCAAAATCAGCCTCTGAATTTTTTGCCACTCCTCTTAAACTATTTATTTTATTCGTACCAAACTTTTTCAACATGATGAAACTACATTAAATATGCTAAATTGTGAATGGATAATAAATATCTCAAACGGTTTTGCTATGGCGAGGGATTAAAGTAATGTCCAAAAAGGAAACACAAAAAATCTTCTAAAAATGTAATTATATACCATTTATTTCTATATAAAAGTATACAAATATCACAACTAAACCCATTTTATTCTGTTTTTGCAATTCAAGAAGAATGAAAAAGTTAAAAACAGGCTATTTAGTGCTATTTGGTTCAACAAAAAAGCAAACATAGGGCTATACTGCCCTCTTGTGTCCAAAAGGACATCAAAATAGTATATAAAACTTTTTACCAGGTAGGCCAATATTGTATTTAAATATACATTTATTAGGTATGTGTCTGAGGATATTTTCCCACCGGTTAATCGACGTGTGACACGAGTGGGTGCTTTTAAATCGCTAATATAATAGTGAAAGAAAAATAATGATAATGTTGCACACACAAATCACACACATGTGGGAAAGAATGATGCTTTTAAACAACACTAAACCGCCATTAGGTGTCGCCAGGCATCCATCTTAATAAGCGAGTCATTGATTCGTTCGTTCAAACGATTCGTTCGAATGAGTCGATCATGATTAAGACAGATGTTTATGAATTGATCATTCAATCTTTGAGTCAACCGATTCGTTAAAAATGCTGAATCGTTCAGTTATGAGAAAACACGTGATGCGTGATGGTTCTGCCGTGATCTTTGTTTAACTATTTTCGCTGCTGAAACAGAACAAAAACAGTCAACATTGCATCTAAAATGTAAGTGACTTAATTGTAACTGTTTATTAACCTGTTGTATGAAATCTAGGGGTGGGAGAAAAAATTGATTCTTAGATGCATCGCGATGCGGACGTGGACGATTCTGAATCGATTCACAAATGTCAAAAAATCGATTCTCTAAAAAAATAATTTTTCTAATAACGTAATATTGACGGAAGGCAAAAGGCGGAACTCTAAGCGGACGTGCGTGCAGTCTGTGGCGCGCACATAACAGAGAAGTTTCTTCTGCTCACCAAGGCTGCATTTATTTGATTAAAAATACAAACAAAAACAGTAATATTGTAAAATATTATTCCAATTTAAAACAGCTGCTTTCTATTTTAATATATTTTAAACTGTTATTTATTCCTGTGATCAAAGCTGAGTTTTCAGCATCATTACTCCAGTCGTCACTGTCACATGATCTTCAGAAATTATTCTTATATGATGATTGATACTCAAGAAACATTCATTATTATTTTAAATGTCGAATTTCACAATATTACTGTTTTTGTTTGTATTTTTAATCAATAAATGCAGCCTTGGTGAGCAGAAGAGACTTCTCCTAAAAACATTAAAAATCTTACTGACCCCGAACTTTTGAACAATAATATATATATATATATATATATATATATACATATACATATACATATATATGTATGTGTGTGTGTGTATGTATGTATATATATATATATATATATATATATAAATATAGCTGCGAGCAGCGATGGAGGGCCAAAGCCGGCGGTACCACCACCCCGGTGCCTTTAGGTAACTAAAGGCACCGGGGTTGCGGTGCCACCGGCTTGGGCCCTCCATCGCTGCTCGCAGCTATATTTAGGGCCCGAGCACCGATGGTGAGAGGACCCTATTGTTTTTGCTCCGTTTATTCTTCTTCTTCTTCTTCTTCTTCTTCTTCTTCTTCTCCAAAATGAATCGCTTTTTAGAGGGCCTAAACATGCTCGAAAACTCATGAAACTTTGCACACGCTTCAGAAGTGGTGAAAATTTACGTGTGATATGGTTTTCAGAATTGGGGGGGGCAAATTCGGTAAATTATTGCCCCCACATTTTGCCCCGGCTCCTGGTTTCACGTACAGGTATGAAATTTGGTACATACATGTAATGACCCAATACCTACAGAAAAGTCTCTTCGAGCATAGCCCTAAACACAACAGGAAGTGAGCTATTTTGAACTTCCTCCTAGATTTTGGGCATTTTTCGTAATTTCCTGATGTTGTACTTTAACGAACTCCTCCTACAGATTTAATCTGATCCTCTTCAAATTTGGTGAGTGTAATCTTAAGGCCGTTGTGACGTTAAATTGCGAAGATCTAGAGTTTTCGTCGAAGGGTGTGCCCTCGGCGGCCTGACAAATGTTCACCCAATTTCGGCCTTCTGGTGATATATGCATGATCAGATAAGTTCAATATTAATGTTGCTTGCAGTTCCGATGGTGCTAGGCAACCACAGACAGCCTGCAGTAACTCAGGCATACAATTTCCAATCTGTCCCAAACTTCACATGTTTGATAAGAGTCCTGTCCTGAACACATGACCATGCTCATATTTGGTTATAGCAATAGCGCCACCTGCTGGTAGCAGGAAGTGTGGCAAATACAAAACATGCTCGAAAAATCATGAAACTTTGCACACGCTTCAGAAGTGGTGAAAATTTACGTGTGATATGGTTTTCAGAATTGGGGGGGGCAAATTCGGTAAATTATTGCCCCCACATTTTGCCCCGGCTCCTGGTTTCACGTACAGGTATGAAATTTGGTGCATACATGTATTGACCCAATACCTACAGAAAAGTCTCTTGGAGCATAGCCCTAAACACAACAGGAAGTGAGCTATTTTGAACTTCCTCCTAGATTTTGGGCATTTTTCGTAATTTCCTGATGTTGTACTTTAACGAACTCCTCCTACAGTTTTGATCTGATCCTCTTCAAATTTGGTGAGTGTAATCTTAAGGCCTTTCCTAAAGGCGCCGGCAGGCGGCGGCAGGGGTGCGAGGGCCCTTTTCATCGCTGCTTGCAGCTTTAATTAGGGCCCAAGCCCTGAAAGGGCGAAGGCCCTATTGTTTTCGGTAGGATTATTATTATTATTTTGTCAACCTTTCGGGCACTTTTGGGGCCCTTAACATGCTCGAAAACTCTTGAAACTTTGCACACAGGTCAGAACCCGCGGCCATCAGGGCCGGGCTGAAGCTGGTACCCGGGCGTGGCAGGGGGGCTCGACAGCGCCCCCTGGAACGGGATCCGAACACGTGTCCATAAATCAAACACGCTTGCATGTAATAATATGAAACTCGGTACACATGTAGATCTCATCGGGCCGAACAACTTTCGTGCTCTAAGTTTTACGCCAGCCCAACAGGAAGTCGGCTATTATGGGTTGTTTGGAAACGCATGGTCTGGTATTTGAAACACTTCTCCTAGGGAATTCACCCGATCGCCACTAAACTCGGTGGGAATGAAGTTAAGACATTGAGGATGCTAAATTGCGGACGGATTTTTGATATCTCAAACGGTTTGGCCGTGGCGAGGAAACGAATTTATGGCGAATAATGGAAACAGGAAGTGTGTTATAACTTCTGCATACATTAACTGATCTTGATGAAACTTCAGCAGTGTGTTCGTGGTAAGAGGCCGATCACATGGATGTGACTATTGTGAGTCAAAGTTATAGCGCCACCAACTGGCAGCAGGAATATGTCACTTTCTAAATGCTTTGAAATCACCCTCTTATTTTTACCCGATTTGCTTCAAACTTTATGTGTATAATGTAAACACACGGCAGATGTAGACCTGTGAAAGGATTTTTGATATCTTTAATACTGTTGCCGTGGCAACGCTTCAAACTTTAATATTCTTTTTTGATGCTTTTGAAACTCTTAACATACTTGAAATTGGATGAAACTCGACAGACACATCACATTTATTAGCCCGTAGACATGTGCAAAGTTTCAGAAACGGGCGTGGTGAGGGGCTCAGTAGCGCCACCTTTAGTCATAAATGGGGCGGTTAGTTTTATCAACAGCAACAAAACTTGGTATGTGTATTGTTCTCATCAAGACGGACAACTTTCTAATTGACATTAACCATCTCCGACCAACAGGAAGAGAGATATTTTGGTTTGAATGTGGATTTTCTGAAGAATTTTCTCTCCCTCTCTCTGTGTCTGTGTGTGTGTGAGGGGAGGGGGGGGATTTGACTATTGCTTTTATATTGTTAATCAAGGTTTCAGGGGCTTTTGGGGTCCTTAACGTGCTCAAAAACTCTTGAAACTTTGCACACAGGTCAGAACCCACGGCCATCAGGGCCGGGCTGAAGCTGGTACCCGGGCGTGGCTGGGGGGCTCAACAGCGCCCCCTTGAACGGGGTTCTAAAACTTGGTCCATATATCAAACACGCTTGCATGAATTAATATGAAACTCGGTACACATATAGATCTCATCGTGCCGAACAACTTTCCCCTGGTCAAGTTTTACGCCAGCCCAACAGGAAGTCGGCTATTATGGGTTGTTTGGAAAACGCTTGCTGTGGAATGTGAAATACTCCTCCTAGAAAATTCACCGTGTCCCCTCCAAACTCGGTGTGCATGTAGTCAAGACTTTGAGGATGCTAAATTGCGGACGGATTTTTGATATCTCGAACGGTTTGGCCGTGGCGAGGAATCGAATTTATGGCGAGAAAAGAGAAACACGAAGTGGAATAACTGCTGCATACATTAACTGATCTTGATGAAACTTCACCAGTGTGTTCGTGGTAAGAGGCCGATCAGATGGATGTGGCTATTGTGATTCAAAGTTATAGCGCCACCAACTGGCAGCAGGAAGTGTGTCACTTTCAACATGCTTTTGACAAAAGTGGGGGGGTTAGTTTTAACTACAGTAAAAAAAACTCAGTTCATATATTGATCTCATCGACCCGGACAACTTTCTAATTTAAAGTCATTAGCTCTGACCATCAGGAAGTCAGATATTTTGGTCTGAATGTGGATTTTTTTGCAAAATCAGCCTCTGAATTTTTAGCCACCTTTATCTAAGTGGTTTATTTTATTCCCACCAAACTTTTTCAACATGATAAAAATATATTAATGATGCTAAATTGTGAACGGATAATAAATATCTCAAACGGTTTTGCTATGGCGAGGGATTAAAGTATTGTCTAAAAAGTAAACAGTAAAAGGCTCATATATTCTAAAAATGTAATTATACACCATTTATTACTATATAAACGTATACAAATATCAGAACTTAACTCATTTTATTCTTTTTTTTTCAATTTAAGAATGAAGTTTAAGTTTAAAAACTGCCAGAATGGTTGTTTAGTCTAAACAATAAATAAATAAAGTCAAACATAGTGCTATACTGCCCTCTTGTGTTCAAAATCAGGTAGGCCTATTATATCTATATAAAAATATACTAGGTATGTGACGGTGAGAATATTTTACCACCGGTTAACTGACGTGTGACACCGCTGGGGGCTTTTTAATCGCTAACTTAAAAACGAAAGTAAAATATGTTCGTCCGCACGGACATTGATAATGGTGCGGAGCAGAGCAAGCTTTTTCAATAAATTCCTATGGAAGGAGCAATGACCTAAAAAACGTTGACTCTGTTCTGCTCGTTCCTCGCTGAGGACGCGCACCATTATGAATGCCTGTGCAGCCGTGAGCATTTTAGTTTCATTTTCGGGGCGGATTGCTTGAATGTATTTAAAAAAAAGCACAATGTTGTGTTTTATTGCTACTGTACAAAAATATAAGTTAACACTTTGCAGTTTGAATGATGTTCTGAACAAAATGACAGAGTATGTTTTTATGTGTCCACTGTTCAATCGCGCCCTCGTTTTAGTGATTCCCAAGTTATTTTTTCATTTAAGTTTTTTCATTGTTCTAATCAGGTCAGGCAAGTAAAATTATCTGTGTCTTATCCCTTACATTTTTATATAATATATATACACTACTGTTCAAAAATTTGGGGTCAGTAAGATTTTTAAGCGAAGTTTCTTCTGCTCACCAAGGCTGCATTTATTTGATTAAAAATACAAACAAAAACAGTAATATTGTAAAATAGTATTCCAATTTAAAACAGCTGCTTTCTATTTTAATATATTTTAAACTGTTATTTATTCCTGTGATCAAAGCTGAGTTTTCAGCATCATTACTCCAGTCGTCACTGTCACATGATCCTTCAGAAATTATTCTAATATGATGATTGATGCTCAAGAAACATTCATTATTATTTTAAATGTCGAAAACAGTTGTGTACAGTCTTTGATGAATAGAAAGTTCAAAAGAACAGCATTTATCTGAAATCTAAAGCTTTTGTAACATTAAACACTACCGTTCAGAAGTTTGGGGTCAGTAATAATTTAAATTTTAATTTTGGGGGAAAGAAATAAAATAAATCAATACTTTTATTCATCGAGAATGAGTTAAACTGATCAAAAGTTACAGTACAGACATTTATAATGTTAAAAAAAATTATATTTGAAATAAATGCTGTTCTTTTGAACTTTACATTCATCAACGCATTTTGAAAAAAAATCTGTACACAACTGTTTTCAACATTGAAAATAATAATTAATATTTATTGACCATCAATCATCATATTAGAATGGTTTCTGAAGGATCATGTGACACTGAAGACGGGAGTAATGATGCTGAAAACTCAGCTTTGATCACATAAATTAATTACAGTGTAAAATATTTTAAAATAGAAAACAGCTGTTTTAAATTGGAATAATATTTCACAATATTACTGTTTTTGTTTGTATTTTTAATCAAATAAATGCAGCCTTGGTGAGCAGAAGAGACTTCTCCTAAAAACATTAAAAATCTTCCTGACCCCAAACTTTTGAACGGTATATATATACACATATATCAATATATATATATATATATATATATACATAAATATATATATATATATATATGTTTGTATAATAAATACATATATATATATATATATATATATATATATATATATATATAAATATAGCTGCGAGCAGCGATGGAGGGCCAAAGCCGGCGGTACCGCCACCTCGGTGCCTTTAGGTAACTAAAGGCACCGGGGTTGCGGTGCCACCGGCTTGGGCCCGTAATCGCTGCTCGCAGCTATATTTATTATTATTCTTCTCCACATTTAATCACATTTTTGAGGGCCTAAACATGCTCGAAAACTCACGAAACTTTGCACACGCGTCAGAACTGGCGAAAATTTACATCTGATATAGGTTTCAGAATTGGGCGGGGCAAAATGGTTCGATAGCGCCACCTATAAAAGTTCAACGGAGTGCGCCTCCCGCTATGTTCCACGTACGTGTACGAAATTCGGTACATACATGTAAGGACCTAATACCTACAAAAAAGTCTCTTGGAGCGTAGCCCTAAACACAACAGGAAGTCAGCCATTTTCAACTTCCTCTCAGATTTTTGTGCAGTTTTTGCCATTTTCATGCCTCGTACTTTAACGAACTCCTCCTACAGTTTTAATCTGATCATCTTCAAATTTGGTGAGTGTAATCTTAAGGCCTTTGCGACGTTAAATTGCGAAGATCTTGAGTTTTCGTCGAAGGGCGGGTCCTCGGCGGCCTGACAAATTTTGATGTTTCGCCATGAAACAGGAAGTTGCTGTAACTCAGGCATGGAATGTCCAATCTGCCCCAAACTTCACACTTTTGATAAGCGTTCTGCCTGAACACATGACCATGCTCATATTCAGTTACAGTCATAGCGCCACCTGCTGGCAACAGGAAGTGACATGTTTAACACTAGAGGTCGACCGATTCATCGGTTTTGCCGATTAATCGGCACCGATAGTTGATTGGTGGAACTATCGTTATCGGCAAAAATACATACCGATAGTTTTTCCTGGTTGCGTTCGTTGCTGGAGCGGCTGAGAAGCGCGCGCTGTCATTCATTACACCGTAAGAGAGAGCTGAGAATGGTCTGCTGGCATCATGCAGTACAAGAGCGGCCTCTAGAGGTGTAATAAAAACTACAGCTGATGCCTCGTGTTTATTTCGACACGTGATTCTGCGTGCTGCACTGAGAGCACACGCTGCATGGAGAGCGCTGACATCAGATGCGCATTTAAAGCACGACAGCTAAAATGTATGTATACAGAACATTTTGTCATATCATTATAAAGTGATTAATTTGTTGACTAAATGCTGCATTAGTAGAGAAAGAACAGCACAACAGTATGTTTGTTTGCCTTCGAGGCTGAGAGGACGCTAACATTAGTAGTACCTCAAGCGGTTAAAACACTGACAAAAAAAAACGTAAGTCCGACCCGAATGTTTAATGTCACGATCTATTTGCATTAGTTTATATCCAGCTGGTCACATTTCTGCATTAAATATGCAGAGAAGTTGCATATTTAAAGCTAGAGACGCAAGATAGCAAACTGATATGTTCATACAGCCGACAGAAACATATAAACAAATCAGAAAAGCATTCGATTTTGGTTATTTTTACATCATCACTTTAATACATATTTTGTTATTTTGATTAGATAATCATCAAGTGTTTATAAAATAGAAGCAAAAGTGTGAGACTATACATGTAATATTTATATAATTTTAATGCTCTGGTTTTGTAGATATTTAAAGTTGGCCATCTATAAGCATGACTGTTTGGATTTATATGAAATGATAACACTTAAAATAAAATTCCATATGTAACATTAACTCAGGTTAATAACTGCTGTATAAGGACTGTTCATTGTTTGTTTGTTAATTAACATGTACTAATACATTTTTAAATTAAGGTTTTTATTTGTTAACCATAGTTAATGCTCTATCAAACTAACATGAATGATCAAGGTGAAATTTGTTTTTATCCAGTATCAATTTTAAAAACTATCGGTTGATTAATCGGTTATCGGCAAGTATGGCCCAACTAGCTATCGTTATCGGTAAAATCCACTATCGGTCGACCTCTATTTAACACTGTTGTGAACTCCTGATAACATATAAAAAAGTGCCAGCAAGTGCTAAACATGCTAACAACATACTAGACACATGCTAAAACATGCTAGCAAACACTTAGCTTAGTGCTAAAGCATGCTATTACTGCAATTAAATAGGAATTTGCTGTAACTCAGGCACGGAATGTCCAATCTGCCCCAAACTTCACAAGTTTGATAAGAGTCATGGCCTGAACACATCTACATGAGAATATTCAGTTATAGTAATAGCGCCACCTACTGGTAACAGGAAGTGTCATGTTTAACACGTTGATGCCGTTCTAGCAACATGTTAAAAATGCCATTGACTTCTAAACATGCTAGAAACATGTTAAAACATGCTAGCAAAACTTAGCTGAGTGCTAAAGCATGCTAATTCAATGAAACAGGATGTTGTTGTTACTCAAGAAGGCAATGTCCAATCTGCCCCAAACTTCACACTTTTGATAAGCGTTCTGTCCTGAACACATGACCATGCTCATATTCAGTTACAGTCATAGCGCCACCTGCTGGCAACAGGAAGTGACATGTTAAACACTGTTGTGGACTCCTAATAACATATAAAAAAAGTGCCAGCATGTGCTAAACATGCTAACAACATACTAGAAACATGCTAAAACATGCTAGCAAACACTTAGCTTAGTGCTAAAGCATGCTATTACTGCAATTAAATAGGAATTTGCTGTAACACAGGCACGGAATGTCCAGTCTGCCCCAAACTTCACACGTTTGATAAGAGTCATGGCCTGAACACATCTACATGAGAATATTCAGTTATAGTAATAGCGCCACCTACCGGTAACAGGAAGTGTCATGTTTAACACGTTGATGCCGTTCTAGCAACATGTTAAAAATGCCATTGACTTCTAAACATGCTAGAAACATGTTAAAACATGCTAGCAATACTAAGCTAAGTGCTAAAGCATGCTAATTCAATGAAACATGACGTTGTTGTTACTCAAGAAGGCAATGTCCAATTTGCGCCAAACTTCACACGTTTGATAAGAGTTCTGTCATGAACACACATCCATGCTCATATTCAGTTATAGTCATAACGCCACCTGCTGGCAACAGGAAGTGACATGTTAACACTGTTGTGGTCTCCTAATAACATATAAAAAAGTGCCAGCAGGTGCTAAACAGGCTAGCAACATACTAGAAACATGCTAAAACATGCTATCAATCACTTAGCTAAGTGCTAAATCATGATATTACTGCAATTAAATGGGAATTTGTTGTAACACAGGCATGGGATGTTCAATCTGCCCCAAACTTAATATGTAACATGCAAGAAACATGCTAGCAACACTTAGCTAAGTTCTAAAGCATGCTATAAAAGCTCAAGGAAGTTGTTGTAACTTAAGCATAAAATGTCCAATCTACCCCAAACTTCACACGTTTGATAAGAGTTATCTTTTGAACACATGTCCATGCTCATATTCAGTTATAGTCATAGCGCCGCCTGCTGGCAAAAGGAAGTGATGTTTAACACTGTTCTGGACTCCTAATAACATATAAAAAAATGCCAGTAGGTGCTAAATATCCTACCAACATACTAGAGACATGCTAAAACATACTAGCAAACACTTAGCTAAGTGCTAAAGCATGATATTACTGCAATTAAATATGAATTTGCTGTAACTCAGGCATGCAATGTCCAATCTACCCCAAAATTAATATGTAAAATGCTAGAAACATCATAAAACATGCTAGAAATGCTAAAGGAAGTTGTTTTAACTCAAGCATACAATGTCCAATCTGCCCCAAACTTCACATGTTTGATAAAAGTCCTGCACTGAACACATCTACATAGCGATATTCAGATATAGACATAGCCCCAACTACTGGCAGCAGAAACTGACATGGTTAACACAGTAATGCAGTACTAACCACATAATTATTGTGTACTAAGCATGCTAGAAACAGACTAAACATGCTAGCAACACTTAGCTGAGTCATGAAGCATGCTATTATCACCATTATACAAAACATTTTGTAACTGACTTTGACATACTCTTACTATATATACCTCCTTAAATGTACATTGCCCAACCATGCTCTGTCTTCCTAAAGCCACCGAGTGTTGATGGCACGGGTGCGAGGGCCCTTTCATCGCTGCTTGCAGCTTTAATTATTATTAGGGCCCAAGCCCTGAAAGGGCGAAGGCCCTATTGTTTTCGTTAGGATTATTATTAGGGCCCAAGCCCTGAAAGGGCGCAGAGCCCTATTGTTCTTCTAAGGATTATTAGGGCCCAAGCCCTGAAAGGGCGAAGGCCCTATTGTTTCCGGTAGGATTATTTATTATTATTATTATTAGGGCCCAAGCCCTGAAAGGGCGAAGGCCCTATTGTTTTCGGTAGGATTATTATTATTATTAGGGCCCAAGCCCTGAAAGGGCGAAGGCCCTATTGTTTCCGGTAGGATTATTTATTATTATTATTATTATTATTAGGGCCCAAGCCCTGAAAGGGCGAAGGCCCTATTGTTTTCGGTAGGATTATTTGTTATTATTATTATTATTTTTTTCTACTTCTCGGGCACTTTTGGGGTCCTTAACATGCTCGAAAACTCTTGAAACTTTGCACACGGGTCAGAACGCGCGGCCATCAGGGCCGGGCTGAAGCTGGTACCCGGGCGTGGCAGGGGGGCTCGACAGCGCCCCCTGGAACGGGATCCGAACACTTGTCCATAAATCAGACACGCTTGCATGTAATAATATGAAACTCGGTACACATATGGATCTCATCGGGCCGAACAACTTTCGTGCTCTAAGTTTTACGCCAGCCCAACAGGAAGTTGGCTATTATGGGTTGTTTGGAAACGCATGCTGTGGAATTTAATGTACTCCTCCTAGGGAATTCATCCAATCGGCTCCAAACTCGGTCAGCATGAAGTCAAGACATTGAGGATGAAAAATTGCCAGGGGATTTTTGATATCTCGAACGGTTTGGCTGTGGCGAGGAAACGAATTTATGGCGAATAATGGAAACAGGAAGTGTGTTATAACTTCTGCATACATTAACTGATCTTGATTAAACTTCAGCAGTGTGTTCATTGTAAGAGGCCGATCACATGGATGTGACTATTGTGAGTCAAAGTTATAGCGCCACCAACTGGCAGCAGGAAGTGTGTCACTTTCAAAATGCTTTGAAATCACCCTCTTATTTTTACCCGATTTGCTTCAAACTTTATGTGTATAATGTAAACACACGCCAGATGTAGACCTGTGAAAGGATTTTTGATATCTTTAATACTGTTGCCATGGCAAC
>JAJAQA010000013.1:39982260-40037260 GCA_021464565.1 Rutilus rutilus | reverse complement strand
TGGTTCGCTGGTTGGGAGCAAATCTAATCAAAGATTTTGTACTCCTTAATAAAGAAAAGGATGGAATCTGTTATTGACATGGGTGATTCAGTCTCAACAAAAACATGCGGTGGCCAGTGCATTTCTGCGTCCTTCCTAATTTAAACTGGAAAGCCAGGAGAGCGATCCGGGGGAAGGCGTTGGCCTAAAACAAAAACCTAACCCTAACTCTAACCCTAACCCTAACCCCTGGGACTCTTACCCCTGGGACTCTTACCCCTGGGACTCTTACCCCTGGGACTCTTACCCCTGGGACTCTTACCCCTGGGACTCTTACCCCTGGGACTCTTACCCCTGGGACTCTTACCCCTGGGACTCTTACCCCTGGGACTCTTACCCCTGGGACTCTTACCCCTGGGACTCTTACCCCTGGGACTCTTACCCCTGGGACTCTTACCCCTGGGACTCTTACCCCTGGGACTCTTACCCCTGGGACTCTTACCCCTGGGACTCTTACCCCTGGGACTCTTACCCCTGGGACTCTTACCCCTGGGACTCTTACCCCTGGGACTCTTACCCCTGGGACTCTTACCCCTGGGACTCTTACCCCTGGGACTCTTACCCCTGGGACTCTTACCCCTGGGACTCTTACCCCTGGGACTCTTACCCCTGGGACTCTTACCCCTGGGACTCTTACCCCTGGGACTCTTACCCCTGGGACTCTTACCCCTGGGACTCTTACCCCTGGGACTCTTACCCCTGGGACTCTTACCCCTGGGACTCTTACCCCTGGGACTCTTACCCCTGGGACTCTTACCCCTGGGACTCTTACCCCTGGGACTCTTACCCCTGGGACTCTTACCCCTGGGACTCTTACCCCTGGGACTCTTACCCCTGGGACTCTTACCCCTGGGACTCTTACCCCTGGGACTCTTACCCCTGGGACTCTTACCCCTGGGACTCTTACCCCTGGGACTCTTACCCCTGGGACTCTTACCCCTGGGACTCTTACCCCTGGGACTCTTACCCCTGGGACTCTTACCCCTGGGACTCTTACCCCTGGGACTCTTACCCCTGGGACTCTTACCCCTGGGACTCTTACCCCTGGGACTCTTACCCCTGGGACTCTTACCCCTGGGACTCTTACCCCTGGGACTCTTACCCCTGGGACTCTTACCCCTGGGACTCTTACCCCTGGGACTCTTACCCCTGGGACTCTTACCCCTGGGACTCTTACCCCTGGGACTCTTACCCCTGGGACTCTTACCCCTGGGACTCTTACCCCTGGGACTCTTACCCCTGGGACTCTTACCCCTGGGACTCTTACCCCTGGGACTCTTACCCCTGGGACTCTTACCCCTGGGACTCTTACCCCTGGGACTCTTACCCCTGGGACTCTTACCCCTGGGACTCTTACCCCTGGGACTCTTACCCCTGGGACTCTTACCCCTGGGACTCTTACCCCTGGGACTCTTACCCCTGGGACTCTTACCCCTGGGACTCTTACCCCTGGGACTCTTACCCCTGGGACTCTTACCCCTGGGACTCTTACCCCTGGGACTCTTACCCCTGGGACTCTTACCCCTGGGACTCTTACCCCTGGGACTCTTACCCCTGGGACTCTTACCCCTGGGACTCTTACCCCTGGGACTCTTACCCCTGGGACTCTTACCCCTGGGACTCTTACCCCTGGGACTCTTACCCCTGGGACTCTTACCCCTGGGACTCTTACCCCTGGGACTCTTACCCCTGGGACTCTTACCCCTGGGACTCTTACCCCTGGGACTCTCAAACAAATTTGTTACACACTTTTACAATACAACAAAAACACATTACAAGTCAATCAACTGCATAAATACAAAACATTAACATCTACAAAAGAGACCCAAAAAAGGGAGCATGAAATTACAAGTACACTTAAACAGGAATACAAAACTGTACAAAATGGAACCACCACAAGGTTGAAAGTGATATGAATAAAGAGGCAAAAGATGATAAGTGGCAGTTCGAAGATGTGGAGCTGGAGAAAAGCGTGACCAAGACAGGTGCTGTCAGAGGGAACCACCACAGAAGAGATAACGGAAGGGAGCCCCAGCAGGATCACCAGGATGTAGGGCCACGGCAGTCAATAAAAGGATGGGTGGACCTTTGGTGAATGGGACAACCAACTCAGATGGAGCCATTAGAGGTGGGGACCTAGTCAAGCCGAAGACCCAAGACAAGACCACAGCACTGGACGGCCAAGGCAGAAACATAGGCCGTGGAGCCAGAGAAAAGGAAGAGTCCGGTGGAGCCAAAGGGGCACAACAATGGTGATATCAGACCAAGGTGGAGCCAGACGGACGAGGGAGCCCGATGTAGCTTGAGGGATGAAGGGACAAAAAGGGTCAAATTACAAAATGAGTATTAAGGGGGAAAAAAGGGACAAAGAAACAAGCCTTAAAGACTACAAGTGGCCAAGCAATAAATACAAAACCTGTGTGGGAAGGACAACAGATAAGACTGGGCTATCTAAACAGCTGGAGGGGACCAGCCAACACAGGCAAATGGGAAAACACAAAAAAAAGAAAAGAAAAAAGATCAAAAACCTGCCAAGTACTTTAAATTCATTTTGAAAACTTTAAGAAAAGGGTTAAGGTTTACAAATAGGGTATTACAGATTGCACTAAGGGGCATATTGGCACAAGTACAATCATAAAGGGACAAAAATAAAAGGGTAGTAACAAAAAGTTGGTTAACAAAGGCTTTTTAAAATAGAACATGGAAACATGGACTATATCCCAAGTACAGAAGAGCTTTAAAATGAAAGCATAAACAAAAGAAAAAAAGTGTAACAAAATACAAGACAAGTTTGCAACTTTCATACAAAGTTGGACGAAAAAGGACCACATGAACGATCCAATCTCAGTGATAGAGATCATATCAGACCCCTTTAGATATCAGACCTACAGAGAAAACAGAATAGTTAACATGATACACCAAATAAAAGAAACAACAATAATAATTCCTAAATCTGTGTGAAAGCAGAAAAAGCAAAAGATACAAATACTCTTAAAGACTGGTAAAACACTGGCATAGGCCGGATGCTAAAAGAGACAGTAAAATACCCATTACACATTAAATCTCAATCTGCATAACCTATTTGTAATGTTTATAAGAGCAGTACACAAAAGGATTTTAACAAATGGGATAAAAAGAATCACAATAAATTTATTTATCTTTAAGTTTTAAAGACTTTTTTTCCTTTGATAAGATTCCAGTGACTTAAGGCCCTTTCACACTGGACGCGATTTTGACGCATGAATAATTCACGCGATGGTTTTATTTTTTGATCAGCTGTTTGTGTAATGGGTGCTTTCACACCGAACGTGAATGTGCTGCGGCGAAAAAACTACTTTTATTTTTTTCGCTTCAATGTCGATTTTTTTTTACTTTTGCGGCGACAGAATAGGCTTCAGCCAATCACATACTACAAGGACAACAATTTGAAAGACAATGTGTGGCGTAGCATTGCCAACCAACACGGTTATCACGACTGTGAGTGTGTTGTGTGATAGTTTTAGTCGTTGTATAGTCCTGTGCTGTGTAGGCTAGCAGGCTAAACTACATTTGGGATAGAAAACTAACACTATTACGTCAAAGATAGAGACAGAGACCGTGTTTACTTTGAACATGTAACAAAATGTAGTGAGACTATTTAGGGCTGCTTTTAGTATCTATACATTCTTTGTGTGATATCTACAGTTTCTAGTTGAATAATTTTAACTTGTTACACACACACATACACTCACTCGCGCACACACACACACACACACACACTCGCTCACTTCGTGTGTTACATGTAATGTGTAGTGACATTACAAAACGCACTGTGTGAAAACGCAAAAAACTGCACATAAGCATACTCTCCTTCAGACTCTGTTCTTTAAGATTGGTTGCACCCAAAACCTTCTTTTCTGTCTTTAAAAGAAAATGAAAAGCTCGTCTTCACTGGATGATGATGATGAAGTGTCCATGTTTTCTCAGCTGTCGGCGCGAAAGTTTTGAAATGTTGAAGCTCTCTGAACGTCACAGACGTCGGAAATTCGCGTCGCGGCTGATGTGAATGGTTTTGACGCGAACTATTCGCACATAAACTATTCGCTTTTTCGTTACGCATCTGTGAAAGGGCCTTTAATCTGGTTGACAATTTTTTAAATGTGCCACTTTTACTTGCTGTACATAGCATAACTTGCATCAAAACATTTACCAACTTTGTTTTCACCGAATTCAGGTTGCACAATTTCAGGGACAACATTAGCCAGGATGCCTAACATCGAGGGCAAAATGGCTCTTTAGTCTCATTAACTGTACACCCAGGAATGCCATTAAAACACTGCATTCAGTCTGTATTACAATTTAACCCATTCTGATTCAACACTGTATAAAACTAACTATGTATTTAAATGAAAACATTTAAAACATTAAACAAATTAAATTTATGACAGTCAATAAATGATGTGCTCGTAAATGCCTACTGGGCAAACTATTAAATGGTTCAATATTAAGAACCAATAAGTTCTTAATTCAATATTAAAATACTTAAGTAAATTGCACAGATCCAAAGGACTCGTTTAGGATTAAAATAAAACAAGTCCCTTTACACCTTTTAGGTACACAAACACAGTCCTTTTTAGAAATGGTTCAAATTCAAATCACTAAATCTGAAGAGCTGTGGGATAAACACCCTACAAGCTTTGTGTGGGATGTAGCTGAATGTTACTCACCCTTTTCCAGTGGCAATGAAGCATCTGAAAAACAATTAATACAAATTCTAATGAACACTAAAGAAATGCAAGAATGAAAAAAAAAATACACATATACAATATACCAAAACTAGACCGTTTCTTTTGAATCTCTTGACGCTCTTTACATCAGTGTCACACGATAAACTGCATGCTCTCCACCTGCAAAAAAAAGCTTCTGATTGGTTTATTACACTTAAACACAATATGAATGTTCTATATTTACATTAAAAATACAAATATAGGCAGGGTAAATTATCTACAAAACAAATTAAGCAAAGTGAAAAAGGTCACAGGCAGGGCTTAGCTTAAGCCAGGATCAGGTTTTAGCTAAATTAGGACTTTTAAGTAGCTTTTATGAACATACATTAGAAAAAAAACAAGATAAAAAAAACTTTACCATTTTGCATCTTGAAACAGAATAATGTTACTGACATTATGATATGTCTCAGTGCAAACTGAATTCAGTTAAAACAGCACAAACATGCATTGAAGTCTGAGACTAGGCTTAAGCCCTTTCTGTGAAAGCAGAAAATATACAGATTGTCCACTCTCACTATTCCAACCTTCAGCAGCTTTCTCACTCTCCAGTTTCCATCACAGACTGAGCATCCTGTGCAAGTTCAGCTTGTGGGCATTTATACTCATGGGCACAACCATTGATAGACATACAAACAACCAGGAATTAAATTCACCAAACAACTAGATCTCAATATAAAAAGCTTTTTGTACATTCCCTAATCCACAAATTATTATTTAACAGCCATATATACATATTTGCTATTTGAAAAGCTGTTTAATTTTTAAACAACAAACAACCCCCTTCATCTTCTACACTTGGTGTCTCCCACCTCCCATGATGCACCACAGCAAAGATATAAAGGTGAATTGCATATGCTGTTCTGGTTTTTCAGCTAGTTCAAGCATGATGTTGCATTCGGTGGCTTTCAGTGTTTTGTTTGAGCTGGTTTTTATTGAATTGTGCAAAGTAGCCAAGCTCAACTTGACTGTAAGTTAGGAATGTAAAAAGGAAGAAATGACTTTGATCTACTGTTTTTGTCTTTTTTTCATTCACCTGCATCTCCTGATTACTCACCTGCTGCTCGTCCGTCATGTGTTTTCTCTCTCAGGATTTATATGAAAGGTAGGTTGGAACTTTCTTAATACTTACTTTCTTCATATATTTGATAAAGGGACTTTTGACCATGTATTAGGATGTCCACAATGCATTGTGATTGAAATATAACACGGGGAGCATTAAATAAATCTTTGTGATCAGTTAAGATTTTAATTATCAATCAAGGGTTAGACCCCTTTCGATGGTCTTTTGATATGAGCTCATGTTTATTGACTGATGATAGTGCGCTGGAACATTGGCACTTGTGCTGTATAAGATTTCTTAGTAACTGTTGTAATTTGCCAGCTTTATGGATGCTAAAACTCTTACACAGCTATTTCACGTACACTGCTGACCATAACAAACTTATTTCTTTTACTGCTTCCAGTATCACTCCAGAAGTCCTTCCGGTTTCCTTCCATTTATTTGTGGTCGCAGAAAAATCATCACCTGGTTGATCCATCACTATTCTGTTCCTCTCTGATAGACTGAGCTGAAAAACTCCAACAGATCTGCTGAAGCCATCACAACTTTCAATCATGATTACTAAACTCATCGGATTAATTATTTATTTATTTTTATGTATGATTTATTTATACATTTTAAGATACATTACAAAACAGTGGGAGACAAAGAGACACTAAAATATGTAACAGTAAATAGACACATCGAAGTCCCACAAGAAAAACAAAACAAAACAAAAAACAGCAACAACAACAACAAAAACAAAACAAAAAAAACTTACGAGTGCAATCCAATACAATCCTGCATAAAGTAAACCCAATTATATATTGACCAGACAATACAGAAGTAGTATCATCTAGACTGGTAATTGGTGGAGATTGGTGAGCTTGGGGTCAGAGAATGGGGTCCAAAATCAAACAGAGAGCAGGGTCAAGCTGGAGAGTTTGGACATAATCACGAAGGGGTTGCCAAATCTTGACAAAAATAGCGCTAGGTCGGCGAAGAGAGTACCTAATTTTCTATAATTTCATAAAATAAAGAACATCACTAACCTAGCGAGAGTGAGATGGAGGGTGAGGGCTCTTCCAATTCAATAGAATTAACCTTCTAGCCAAAAGCGTTAAAAAAGCTACAAAGTCTGAGAAATAACTGGAAGACCCCAAATAAACCAATAACTGGACAAAGTGGTATTTCCACAGAGGTTATGGCTGACAATGAGACAAATATTTGCCTCCAAAAGGAAGACAGGGCAGGGCAGGACCAGAACATATGAATTAAAGTGGCTGAACCAGAATGACACCGGTCACACTCCGGGTCAATAGAGGGGTTAATGCGAGCTAACCTGGTTTTGGACCAGTGTGCTCTATGAACCACCTTGCACTGTATAAGTCTATGACGTGTGCAAAGAGAGGAGGAGTAAACCCTGTTCAAGACTGCTTTCCATGTCTCCTCGTTGATGTCAGTACCGATGTCTTGGGACCAGACAGTGCGTAGGTTATCAGAGGAAAATTGCAAATTAACAATTCTATTCACTAATTTACAAATTGACCCTTTAGTACAAGGATCCACACTCAGAATGGTGTCCAAATCTGAAGGGGGAGGGGCATTTGGAAAGTTAACCACTTTTTTACGTACAAAGTCTACAATTTGTAAATATCTGAAAAAATGGCTTTTGGGAATATTAAACCGGGAAGACAACTGATCAAAAGAGGCAAAAACACCATCAATATAAAGGTCTGCAATAGATACCAACCCAAGGTCTCTCCAGGTTGCATATGCACAATCCAAAGTGGAGGGGTGAAACAAAGAGTTAGAATGTATTGGGGATAACAAGGGGGTATTATGAAGACCAAAATGCTGCAAAATCGCATTCAAATTTTAACTTGAGAGGCTGTTCATGTCCAATTTCTTAACTAGGAATCTAGTGTTTGTGATATTTCCAATACTACGTGAAGGCAGCAAAAGACCATTTCTGCAAACACAACTAATTCACAATCGTAAACCAAGGCACTTACTATTTATTTATTAAATACATTAAACTCTTATTTGTTTATTTAAAAAAGCTTGTGTAAGTAATGATCCATCTTATACTTGGCATTGTGTAATATGACTGTTTTTGGATTTTAGGACATTGCTTGTGATGTTCCACATTTCTGAGTCGCTTTGAATAAAAGCGTCTCCTCAATGGATAAATGTAATTAGTTCTATACTAAACTTTTTTCTATTTTAAGATTTACACTGGACACAATTTAGTTTAGAATAATATAATCTAAACCTGTATGACTTTCTTTCTTCAGTGCAGCACAAAAGTACATTAGGTATAATATTTCATTATGCAAACATGCTGCAGTTAAAGTGAACAGTGATTGTGAAGGTCATATGGGTTTGGAATGATTTTTGAAAAATTACCATTTTTTGTTGGTGAATAATTGTGGAGATTTAAGTATTTTCTTTAAAAGAGTGGTAATGAGAATATGTAATGAATATTGAAATTCTCTTATTAGTTTGATCAATTCCTACTTTAATATTCTTAAAAGTTACATGCCACCTGAAATGCTAAGATGTACTGTGCAGCCAAAGAGGAAAATAGAACAAATGTATGCTAAAACTAGCTTGTCTTATGATTTAGTTGTCTAGAATTGGGAAGTGAAATGAATTTCTTAACACATAAATGTGTAATTGTTTGAGTCTCACCTTAAGTCATATATAATATATAGTTTTTGTACAAATGTATCCGACACAATCTATTTAAGAACAGTGATATTCAACAGCAATGGGTTCCTGTAAAACAGTAAAACATAGTGATAGCATAGCCAGTCATAATCAACTCTGAAATATTCTTTCACTTTTTTATTTACGTAATGAAGAAATTCTAAAGTAGAAACAACTAGCTTAATCAGCTAACAATCAGCTCTAACACACATCATATAAAAAGTAAAAAAGAATTTTACAGATTTATATCTAAGACCTAATTTCACAAAATGGATAAGGATTTAAAAACTGTCAAAATGATTTATGTAATGACATTTGCAATAATCCACCGCAGCATGCCGCTCATTTTTTGCATTAGAATAGTGGAATAATTATTGCAATGAGTTTAAAAAAAGATTTAAAAAAATAAACATTTAATAAAAAAATGTTTAACTGCTGATCTTCTGTGGTTTGTATTTATTATTAACTGAACTGTAGCTTGTCCTCATTAAATGATAGCATGCTGATATGTATTGATATTACAACAGCAATATGTCAGTGTTATTGAAATAGTGAACAAAAGCGTATGCATATGCTTCACTATTAGAGTTTCTGTAATGCCAGTGTCTATGGTTCATCTGATGTCGGCGGGTCGGAGCTGTCGTTCTCCTTCAGCTAAGAAGATCTGCATCGCCCGATAAAGCAGGTGAACGCCTAACTCCCGTTTCCTCCGCACAGACCAAGTTGACACAACACCATAGTAGTCTCCTCTTTTCTGGTTTGTGAGCATCTTCAGCCCTAATAGAAGATCAACATGTGAACAATTATGACATTAAGATAGAAACGTGTTTGCATAAACATTTGTAACTATCCAAGCAGCCAATTTCAGATCTCTTTACCAATGGCATCCACCATACAAGCCTCGCGCGTGTACGCTTCCACAGCAATGACGTTTTGGAAACAGTGCAGAGATATTACTCCGTGCCCAGCGTTCCAGACCTGCAGGATGTGCTGCACTTTTGAGCAGAGTTTCTGGAGACATCGAGAGAAAAATACCATCATAGAATGTATGATTAATATTAAGAACCATGAGCAAGAACGGTACTAAAAAGGACAGGGAGATGTGTTGTGTTTTTTTACTCAAGCAGCTTAATACTGAACATCTAATATGGTCAACGGATGCTAAACGCATGTTCTTGACGCTGGAAACCGATGAGATTTGTCCTCACGTCACGCAAGTACGGCTGAGCTCCTGTTTTTGAGCTGAGCTTCCATATTTCTATGTAGGAGCGTCAGTCAATGATTATATATTAATAAAAGCCTAAATTAAATCGATTCCATCCTGAAATTGTTATACAACCCAAATGTGATTACTCCACAACATATAGTGAATGTATAATAGTATCAAAATTCTTGTTTCTTCTGAATTTTTGTTTCAATGCTTAACAAGTGTATATATAATTTTAATGTGTTTCTATAAAATGTATCCGCCTTTCTAATTATCTGAAAAACAGTTAGGCAATTAGTCAGATCTCCACCCACCTTCGCACACATCAACTCTAGACCATGCTGGCAAAAAGTTATCAAAAGAATTTTAATTCAGTAAAGCAGGAGTTTTCACATGTGTCCTGGAGGAGCCCAGTCTCCCTCATCTACAAAAACCTGATTCAGATCATTACCACGTTAGTAGAGAATGCAAGAACAGAACTGAGTGTGTCTGATAAGAGAGACATAGAAAATGTGCAGTGCTGGGCTCCTCCAGGACAGGTTTGAGAAGCGCTAGTCTAAACTACCAGCCATTTCAGGAAGACGAAGGCTGTGATATTAATGTTGCCCACAAGAGGGAATCACAGGATAAGAGATCTTTCAAGCCTAATCTTTTTCTCTCAGTTTCAATCCCTTTGAATGGAAATAAATGCATAGATCTGGTTCATTTGTATAACTACGGTAGTTTTATATAATGTTTTTATTACAGAAATTATTGAATATATTGCAGTGAATTTAAAATAGAGACAATTTGATTTGTCTTTTTCAAGATGATGTATATGATAAGACAAACCTATTCACCATTATGGTATGAATAATAAAACAATCAATGGCCCAGTTTCACAGACAGGGCTTAGACTAAGCCAGGATTAGACCATAGATCAATTAGGACATTTAAGTAATTTTTATAAACATGCTTAGAAAAAAACATTACCGATGTGCGTCTTAAAACTAAAAAGGCACTGATATATTTTTAAGATCAGTCAGTGCAAGTTTATTTCAGTGGAAACAGCTCAGACTTACATTTTAGTCTAGGACTAGTCTTAAGCCCCGTCTGTGAAACCAGGGGTATGTGTGTTAAACTTGCAGCCTGAGTAATCATACAGACAGCCCATTCTGACATACTGTACCAATGTTTAAAAGGCTACACATATTATACAAATAAATAATGACAATGAAAAGGGCCTTATGATAAATGCTTCAGATAAATAAAGTTTTGATATGGGTCTGCATGGAGTGTTGTGAAGATGACTTTTATAGATGCACCATCAATGCTAGACTAAAATACTGTTGACAAGGTGACTCCCAATCTCCAGACACACTTTCTGGCAGAGAAGGAATATTCATTATGATCTAAAGCACACTGACAAAATCATGCAAGAGTCTTTAAAGAAAAATACAAAAATATGACCTATTATTACCTATTAAATATGACCTAGCCAAGAGCGCTGGCTTGAATCCAAAAGAACACTTTTAGCGTGTTTTAAAGAGAAAGGTCGAGCAACACAAGCCACGCTGAAAATGGGCCTTTGCCATTACAGATAAAATGAAATTTTACATTTAAATTTAAAGAATTACATTTCAAAATGAATACTATTAATAATAATAATAAAATATAATATTATTGTTTTGTTTAAAGACATCTTTTGAAAGGTAGTGTTACGTTCATGCTTCTGTTGTGCTTTTCCCTCCCTCTCTCACTATTACTCTCAGTCTGCTGCTCTCAGGTCTCGTGTCACCTGTCAGTCATCATCAGTCGTCTTCTCTGCGTCCAATCCGCTGCGCCCTGGGGGTTTAAAGCCTTCCGGCGTGCCTCGTGTGGTGGAGCAGTGTGTGTGTTCAGTGGTTTGAGTTGTGTACTTTTTGTCATAATTTGTTTATTGTATCCCATTCTGTGAATCTAGCACACTTTACTTTATTGTCTGGGCTTTATGGCGCTTTATGACAGAGGGTGTTGTTCTTTTGTGGTGGAAAGGAGAACAGGTAAGCAGATGTGCGATACACACTGTGCGCGTAGTAAGGTCAAGTGTTAGACACACTAGGTAAAGGAGTGTATTTTTGTTTTCTGTAGCTGGAGTACGATATTTAGGGCATCACATACATCGAACAATTTGCTTTATTTTTCACATTTTTCTTTGGGTAGTTTTGAGGGCTGGAGGAGTATAATTGTATAAGTATTTGGTTTTATATGGTTCTGTAACTTGGCGCCCCTTAGGTTCCTTTACCCGACGTTAGGGTTAGGGTTAGACGTTATTTGTATTTTTTTCCCCCTTTCTTTATTTGTCTATACCACATTGTAAATAGCTCATGCACTGTAACTAGTGGCTTTTGGCTTTTTGTGAAAAAATTACTGACTTTTGGCAATGATACCAATGCATCCATGGTTATTTCTGCTCATTCCAATTGACCAGCAGTAATGTAATATCTGAATGTTACGTTCCATTCCCTAGATCTTTAAAGATCGTAACAGGTAGTGTACATCTTAAAAAAGATTTTTCTCTTCATTCATCATTGACTAAATATCACACAAAAAGAATGATCAAATAAGGACACATCTGACCTTGGAGGTCTTGTCTCCTTTGAAATATTCCAGAGCTTCATAGAGGTGACTGTAAGGTCTAGAACGCTTGCCCTTCCCAACATAGAAAACCGCATTGATGAATGTCTGAAAACACTCTTTAGGGATCATGGATTGACTTCGATATGGTAGATTCTTTGTCACTCTATAAAACAGCAGTGGGAGAAAATGTTAGTAAACTATGAAAAGAAACAGTCATTGTTCAAATGAAGGCAACAAAATGTGAAAGAAAATACATGCCGTGGGTCAAGCAGCAGGTAGTTAAAGCTGGACTTAATGAAACCCTCACGCCATCTCTTATTCTGATCCGGCTTATCAAACTGCTCACACAGAGCGAGCTCATCAGCTTGGCAGTTAGGAAGCAGGAATCTGTGAAGCGCAGAATCGAGTTCTGGGCTGTAACCTGCAGCTGAGCAAGAAATGTATGATGAAGTATGGCATTTATATGCTAACACTGATCATCTACTCTTTATTCCAGAGGAACTCAACTTTTGAGGCCAATTCAATTTACCATTAACCCCCATTCATCCCCCATTAAGATATAAGCCAGTATAACAGATTCATTTTTATGAAATGTAAAAAACCTTTCACACTGAGCGTGATGCGATAAAGCTTAGCGGATCGCTGATGAACGGAGCTTTCAAACTGAAGGCGAAACGATTGTTTGGCTTCATCTAATCCATGCCTGCACAATAGGTGGCGCCAACCGAGAATATATTTTTACTCGTGAGTGTATCACAAAATTAAAAGCCTGATTAATGTGGCCTTTGAGGGACAATTATAATAAAATAAAGTAAAAGCTTATGGGCCAGATGGCCACCTGTTGAGTACCTTGGCTTTATGTCATGTTATGCATTTTATTTTGTGTACTTACCACTGAAATTAGTGGGGCTCAGAGGGATTCTGGGGTTCTGAAGGGATCTCTTCAACTTCTGCACGTACAGTGGGCGGGTTTGACTGTTGATGGGTCCTGGATCTTCTCCCATTTCAATTAACTTGTTTCTGAGTTCCTTGTCGGTTAAGCCACTTACTCCAACATCACCCTGTTTGGGACGACAGCTTTCTTTGTTACGGTCTGGACTTGTAGACCCGAGCTGAAGCGAGCGCCAATCATAAAGAAGTGTGTCTTCAGAGTTACTGGTGCTTATGCTAGAACTGAAGGAGGTATTGGCCGTTGGAGGAACATGGGTCTCAATGAACTTATGGCCCTCTTCAGTGTCAGTATAAAGGTATTCCACAAGTTCATCGCTATCAGTAGTTAAAGGCTGTCCACCAAGTGTACAAGAAAGGTTTGCCAGTGTCTGTCGCGACGAGTGGACTGACAGTCGGCTCATGCTATACCGAGGTGTACATCCAGAGCGCCCTGAATTAGCACATGGATTCTTCTGTGCTTTTGGGGATTCATACTTCAAACTGGAAGGAGATTCTGAGTTATTTACCTGAAATGGCAAAGACCCTTGAGAAGTAAGTCCACACGTAACACAGGACTCTTTGTTTCCAACAGCACTAGGGATGAACTGTGGCGTTTCTGTTGTTGTTTGCTTCACTTCTTGTACATCAGTCAAATGGTCTACTAACCCTTTGTAACGAACAGGAGTGATTACCTTATTACCAGCCTCACTGGCACTCGTTTCCAACTGTGATTCAACACTCCTTTCAGAAATTAAGACTGTGTCAGCCATGCTCTCGGATAACATTTGCGTGTCAGCTTGGCTTTGGCCATCTGAGCTCACAGATAACTTCAGAGAGCTCAACTGCGAGTCAACATCCTCCATATTGCTTTCTCCATTGAAGCCGTCTTCATCAAGACTGTGCTTTGATGTACCATATGGTGACTTAACTGTGTTGCGTCGCAACCGAGTAACGGTGGGTAGCGTCTGTTCAAAGAGGCAAGAGTTGGTTTGTAAGGAGGCTAGTTTGTGGCTCATTCTCTCTGAATGACGACTCAATCTGGACCTTGTTCTCCCAGTGACAAATGGACTTGGGATATCAGTTTCATTACTGGCCACCTCAACTTTACCAGCATTTCCGCTAATTGCAGATAAACTCGCTTCTTCAATATGACTCCTGATTCCTTCTGGCAGGTGTCTGTCTCCATCTCCAACAAAGGAAAGGCGTGCATTTCTAACACTAAAAAATAACCCACTCTGTCCTACAGTCGATTCGGATTTCTGGGCACAGGGTTTGGTCAAAGGAGAATTTCCATTGTCTTTAGTACTGGGCAACCCATTTTCCACAGAACCTTCAGTTGGGCTCTGGTATGGTTCACTGCCACAGCTATTGTACTCGCTAGAGCCACTACTAATGAGGGGCTGGATGATGCTCTTAAATTCATCATCATCGTTATCATCATCATCATCATCAAGTGGTACAGGCCCCACAACAGTCTTATCAAATTCATCTTCCAATGTGTTGACTTCTTTGGAAAAAATGAATACATCATCGGGATACGTGACATCGATTCCCTGATTCTGTAACACAGTAGCCATACGTTTATTATCTAGGAAATCAGGGTATTCAGAAAGATCTAAAGTAAGATCACTAGACTGATCGAGAGAGAACTGCAGATGATCATCTTGTCCCATAATGGGCAAATAATCAATAGTTCCTCTGAAGGTGACACTCCTCCGATTTTCTGGTTGAGAACGAACAGGGATATTCTGAGACTGCAGACCATCACAGTCACTATCTGTGGCTTGATGCTGATGTTCAGATATTAACCCTGGATTGGCCTTATTGTCCACGACAGAAACACAAGTACTGGACAATATGGGTAACTCTTTACAAATTTCACCATTATTCCAAATATGAGAATCTTGTGACTCGAGATCTGACATATCTGAGAGCCAGAAAGCCTGACTTTCTCTGTTCAAAGGTTTTCCACTGTGTCTGGAAAACGAGGACAGTCGTGTGCTGCTCAGTGGGTCTGCTCCAGGAGGAATCAGCACTGACGCTTCTGGACTCAACGAACTGTCACTCATGGACTGGCCAGAAAGGATTGCTAGGAAAAAGGAAGAATACAGAATATTATGATAGTATAATTTGTTCTCCATACACATACAATAGACAAAACAATGTATTATCTTTGACGTTGATGGAACACCTCTTTTAGAACAGTGGTTCCCAATTCTGATCCTGGCGCAATCCCCCTTCACATATTTTGTAAGGGTGCTCCAATCAGGATTTTAGGGGCTGATCACCGATCACTGAAACAAGTATCAACCGATACCCATCATAAAGCAAGCCTTAACTATGATATCAGTTATTGATGTATTTTAAATATCTACTTATTACTAGGCTTATTATTACTAGGCTTATTGTACGTGTGCATTGAACTTTTAAAATGTATCTACTATAATACTTGAATTGAATTAAATGTTTTGGATACCAGCATTAAATTATTGTTGTAAGTATTATTTTACTGACTCGAAGTTGGCACTGTGCATGTAAAATACCCCAAGTAGCAAGGTTTTAATTTATGGGAGAAAAAAGGGCTGTCTACTGGGCCAAGTAAGCCTATCTTTGGATAACTATCTGTTTTTTAGACAATAACGTGTTAAAATAGTTAGGTTAGATACATTTGAGTAGGCCTGTTTTGTTATAAATCAATAGCATTACTTCGGTGCAGAAGGAAGCCCGTGAGCCATGAAGGGAAGTTTGGGGGCAGATTAGGCTAATTTCCGCCTATTACAGCCTAACGTTAGTCAGCTCATCGTTTTTTGTTTTGCATCACTCATAGCTCTTAAACCTTTAAAATGGAGTTTAGGAAGATGTATGTAACCACAGTCGTTAGCTTTGGTTAACTATTGAAGTCTTTTCTCTTGTCAAAAGGCTCAACGCGACCGCAGACTTTGCGTGCAGATTAATTTCCGCCTATTTTAGACAGCCTAGTATTTTGGTATTGCATCACTCATATCTATTAAACATTCAAAATAGAGTTTAGGAAGATGTATGTAACCACAATCATTAGCTTTGAATAGCTCTTAAAGCCTATCTCTTGTCAAAAGGCTCAACGCGACCGCAGACTTTGATGAACACCGGTGTCCGTACCGTTCCTATCAATGACAGCGTAACCTCTTATCTCCCCGCTCCCAAGTCATAAATCTTGTATCTCCCATTAAACATGATTTTGGGGAAATGTTGTGTTAATGTTGGTACACAACAGTATATGATAGCAATATAAGGTATAATACCAACTTTAACGAAACAATGTTTAATAACTAAAAAAAATATGCCTTTTTTTTATTTCCTGAAAAGAAATGGTTTTGGAGAGACGAGGCCTCCGCCCGACAGCGACGACATGCGATTTATTCCCCAACTGTTAAAGTTCACTAAAGAAATAACCGACTGTGTTTAAGGAGAGAGATTCATGAACTGAGCTGCACTGACAGGGTCCCTACGCAGTGCTCACTACATGAGCACGGAATAATATTAGTATACGGAAATAAACGCAATTTGGTTATATTAGATTTTACAAATTATGTTAAATTATTATAACTTTAGCTGGACAATAACTTTATTCTAGAGATGCTATAAAGTCAAAACACTTTACTTTAATTTCCTATTATCAATGTAAAGCTGCTTTGGAACAATATACATTGTTAAAAGCGCTATATAAATGAAGATGACTTGACTATGTTTATTTTCATATTAAACATCGTAACAGACAGTTACCATACAGCACTTTAAAGGGATACTTCACCTCTGGAAAGATGAATGTGTATTTAAATTGGGTCATTTATGTAGTATTTTTGAATTTGGAGCCTTCTAGACTGAGAAAAGACAGAAAATGTATTTTTGGCTTATGTGGATGAAAGACAACAACTCCCAGAATGCACTTGCTTTGCTGCCCTAGGAGGCCATAGATATTATATAGAGACTAGATGCCCTATTGGCCGCTGGGCACTGAGAAATACGGCCGCCATCTTAAACCGGTCGTACTCCTAGTTTCATTGCGTGGCAGCAGTTAAGATGCAAGAGTTAAATAATTTAACATTACCGTACTATTGGTTGTATTTTGTGAATAGAATATTACCAGATAATTGAGAAGGAGCAATGATCTTTGATATTACTGTACTGAAATCGTAGCTAGCTAACGTTAGCTAGGCTATGTTTACTGCACCAGCCGGTGTTCACCCGGCATGGAGAGGTGGGGTAAAGTAATAATAACAAGAGCTTCTCGGTTATTTTAGTCCCATCCGAATGTAATCTCAGTAATCATTACGGACAATGTCAGTAAAGATTACAGCGACTTTTACCTTCTGTAAAAGGTCCGGGAAAATTACCTCAGGTAACGTTTTAATAGACGTGCGAATAGACCCACTGTAAATCAAGTAATTTCGTGTTTAAAAGTAGTTTCCTGTGGTTTTTCAAGTATTGACACGCTTGAAAAGGCATTCAGTTGCGTTCTAGACACTGGGAGAAGTGCATTAGCGTTAGGTTAGGAATTAGGAACTAACCCTAACTCCTTGACAAGTCTGCCCGGGTTTTTGAGATCGCACAAAATGTCCAGGATTCGGCTTTTGCGTTCTACAGTCGCCATTCATCATGTTTACTGTGGCGAGCAGGACGAGGCTGAGGGAGAACGACGCGAGGCCGGTGGCGTGATTACTGATGAGCGACACCTGTGAGACGCACCGGTCTCGTATCTCTCACGGAGGAGCGGGTATTCTCTTAGCAATGGTAAAACGCACATCAACCGATCACTTGTTTAACATCCGTGTAAACACTCAGATGATTTTCCAATCGGAATGAATTCAGTTAGACTGAAACAAAAGGTGTGCATGTAAACAATGAATGGCGACTGCAGAAAGCAAAAGCCGAATCCCGGACATTTTGGACGATCTCGATGGCCGGATATGTCCGGGAAAAAGAGGATGTATGGTAACCCCTACTACTCAGCTTTCTCCACAGAACAAGAGCCTGATAGCTTAGCTTCCAAATAAAAGATGGCTGACACTGTTTGTACATTCTGTGAGTGAGATCCCGCTATGGGCAGGTTGAGAACATGCGGGACAGCTCCTCCTACTGGCTGTAGTCTCTCGCCTCTGGCCAAAACATCCTCTGATGAGGCAAAATGATGATTTTAGCGTTATCTGAGGATTTTTTCCAGACAAAAAATACATAAATCTCTCGTCTCAGGGGGATATGAGGGTGGAAAGCACGGTAATTCAAAAATACTACAGGTTTTCTACTAATACAAAGCTTAATGCTAAATCCTGAAGTATTCCTTTAAATATGACCATTTACTAGGGGGGGTGTAACGATTCACTCATTTTCTCTATGCATCGAATACAAATCCTTATGATGCATATGCATCGATCGTGAAACGTACTTTTGAATTGTCAATCGTTGTTTTCCGTCAATAATCAATTAAAAATGCTAGGAATCAAATTAGTCGCGATTTGATAGCGATTCAGTGCTTTAAAATTAAACATTAAATTATTACTATTTAATTTCTTCCCAACTGCGTAGGGAACAGGGAGCAGTGAACTGTGTAGGGAACAGAGAGCAGTAGGGAACAGTGAACTGTGTAGGGAACAGAGAGAGAGAACAGAGAGAGAGAACTGTGTAGGGAACAGAGAGCAGTGAACTGTGTAGGGAACAGAGAGCAGTAGGGAACAGTGAACTGTGTAGGGAACAGAGAGAGAGAACAGAGAGAGAGAACTGTGTAGGGAACAGGGAGCAGTGAACTGTGTAGGGAACAGGGAGCAGTGAACTGCGTAGGGAACAGGGAGCAGTGAACTGCGTAGGGAACAGGGAGCAGTGAACTGCGTAGGGAACAGGGAGCAGTGAACTGCGTAGGGAACAGAGAGCAGTAGGGAACAGAGAGCAGTGAACTGCATAGGGAACAGAGAGCAGTAGGGAACAGAGAGCAGTGAACTGCATAGGGAACAGAGACCAGTAGGGAACAGAGAGCAGTGAACTGCATAGGGAACAGAGACCAGTAGGGAACAGAGAGCAGTGAACTGCATAGGGAACAGAGAGCAGTAGGGAACAGAGAGCAGTGAACTGCATAGGGAACAGAGACCAGTAGGGAACAGAGAGCAGTGAACTGCATAGGGAACAGAGAGCAGTAGGGAACAGAGAGCAGTGAACTGCATAGGGAACAGAGACCAGTAGGGAACAGAGAGCAGTGAACTGCGTAGGGAACAGAGAGCAGTGAACTGCATAGGGAACAGAGAGCAGTAGGGAACAGAGAGCAGTGAACTGCGTAGAGAACAGAGAGCAGTGAACTGCATAGGGAACAGAGAGCAGTGAACTGCGTAGGGAACAGAGAGCAGTGAACTGCATAGGGAACAGAGAGCAGTGAACTGCATAGGGAACAGAGAGCAGTAGGGAACAGAGAGCAGTGAACTGCATAGGGAACAGAGAGCAGTGAACTGCGTAGGGAACAGAGAGCAGTGAACTGCATAGGGAACAGAGAGCAGTGAACTGCGTAGGGAACAGAGAGCAGTAGGGAACAGAGAGCAGTGAACTGCGTAGGGAACAGAGAGCAGTGAACTGCGTAGGGAACAGAGAGCAGTGAACTGCGTAGGGAACAGGGAGCAGTGAACTGCGTAGGGAACAGAGAGCAGTGAACTGCGTAGGGAACAGAGAGCAGTGAACTGCGTAGGGAACAGAGAGCAGTGAACTGCGTAGGGAACAGAGAGCAGTGAACTGCGTAGGGAACAGAGAGCAGTGAACTGCGTAGGGAGCAGAGAGCAGTGAACTGCGTAGGGAACAGGGAGCAGTGAACTGCGTAGGGAACAGGGAGCAGTGAACTGCGTAGGGAACAGAGAGCAGTGAACTGCGTAGGGAACAGAGAGCAGTGAACTGCGTAGGGAACAGGGAGCAGTGAACTGCGTAGGGAACAGGGAGCAGTGAACTGCGTAGGGAACAGAGAGCAGTGAACTGCGTAGGGAACAGAGAGCAGTGAACTGCGTAGGGAACAGAGAGCAGTGAACTGCGTAGGGAACAGGGAGCAGTGAACTGCGTAGGGAACAGGGAGCAGTGAACTGCGTAGGGAACAGAGAGCAGTGAACTGCGTAGGGAACAGAGAGCAGTGAACTGCGTAGGGAACAGGGAGCAGTGAACTGCGTAGGGAACAGAGAGCAGTAGGGAACAGAGAGCAGTGAACTGCATAGGGAACAGAGAGCAGTGAACTGCGTAGGGAACAGGGAGCAGTGAACTGCGTAGGGAACAGGGAGCAGTGAACTGCGTAGGGAACAGGGAGCAGTGAACTGCGTAGGGAACAGAGAGCAGTGAACTGCGTAGGGAACAGAGAGCAGTGAACTGCGTAGGGAACAGGGAGCAGTGAACTGCGTAGGGAGCAGTGAACTGCGTAGGGAACAGAGAGCAGTAGGGAACAGAGAGCAGTGAACTGCATAGGGAACAGAGAGCAGTGAACTGCATAGGGAACAGAGAGCAGTGAACTGCGTAGGGAACAGGGAGCAGTGAACTGCGTAGGGAACAGGGAGCAGTGAACTGCGTAGGGAACAGAGAGCAGTGAACTGCGTAGGGAACAGAGAGCAGTGAACTGCGTAGGGAACAGAGAGCAGTGAACTGCGTAGGGAACAGGGAGCAGTGAACTGCGTAGGGAACAGAGAGCAGTGAACTGCGTAGGGAACAGAGAGCAGTGAACTGCGTAGGGAACAGAGAGCAGTGAACTGCGTAGGGAACAGAGAGCAGTGAACTGCGTAGGGAACAGAGAGCAGTGAACTGCGTAGGGAACAGAGAGCAGTGAACTGCGTAGGGAACAGAGAGCAGTGAACTGCGTAGGGAACAGAGAGCAGTAGGGAACAGAGAGCAGTGAACTGCGTAGGGAACAGAGAGCAGTGAACTGCGTAGGGAACAGAGAGCAGTGAACTGCGTAGGGAACAGAGAGCAGTGAACTGCGTAGGGAACAGAGAGCAGTGAACTGCGTAGGGAACAGAGAGCAGTGAACTGCGTAGGGAACAGAGAGCAGTGAACTGCGTAGGGAACAGAGAGCAGTGAACTGCGTAGGGAACAGGGAGCAGTGAACTGCGTAGGGAACAGAGAGCAGTGAACTGCGTAGGGAACAGAGAGCAGTGAACTGCGTAGGGAACAGAGAGCAGTGAACTGCGTAGGGAACAGAGAGCAGTAGGGAACAGAGAGCAGTGAACTGCATAGGGAACAGAGAGCAGTGAACTGCGTAGGGAACAGAGAGCAGTGAACTGCGTAGGGAACAGAGAGCAGTGAACTGCGTAGGGAACAGAGAGCAGTGAACTGCGTAGGGAACAGAGAGCAGTGAACTGCGTAGGGAACAGAGAGCAGTGAACTGCGTAGGGAACAGAGAGCAGTGAACTGCGTAGGGGGAACAGAGAGCAGTGAACTGCGTAGGGAACAGAGAGCAGTGAACTGCGTAGGGAACAGAGAGCAGTGAACTGCGTAGGGAACAGAGAGCAGTGAACTGCGTAGGGAACAGGGAGCAGTGAACTGCGTAGGGAACAGAGAGCAGTGAACTGCGTAGGGAACAGAGAGCAGTAGGGAACAGAGAGCAGTGAACTGCATAGGGAACAGAGAGCAGTGAACTGCGTAGGGAACAGAGAGCAGTGAACTGCATAGGGAACAGAGAGCAGTGAACTGCGTAGGGAACAGAGAGCAGTGAACTGCGTAGGGAACAGAGAGCAGTGAACTGCGTAGGGAACAGAGAGCAGTGAACTGCGTAGGGAACAGAGAGCAGTGAACTGCGTAGGGAGCAGGGAGCAGTGAACTGCGTAGGGAACAGGGAGCAGTGAACTGCGTAGGGAACAGAGAGCAGTGAACTGCGTAGGGAACAGGGAGCAGTGAACTGCGTAGGGAACAGAGAGCAGTAGGGAACAGAGAGCAGTGAACTGCATAGGGAACAGAGAGCAGTGAACTGCGTAGGGAACAGAGAGCAGTGAACTGCATAGGGAACAGAGAGCAGTGAACTGCGTAGGGAACAGAGAGCAGTAGGGAACAGAGAGCAGTAGGGAACAGAGTGCAGTGAACTGCGTAGGGAACAGAGAGCAGTGAACTGCATAGGGAACAGAGAGCAGTGAACTGCGTAGGGAACAGAGAGCAGTGAACTGCATAGGGAACAGAGAGCAGTGAACTGCGTAGGGAACAGAGAGCAGTGAACTGCATAGGGAACAGAGAGCAGTGAACTGCGTAGGGAACAGAGAGCAGTGAACTGCGTAGGGAACAGAGAGCAGTAGGGAACAGAGAGCAGTAGGGAACAGAGAGCAGTGAACTGCGTAGGGAACAGAGAGCAGTGAACTGCATAGGGAACAGAGAGCAGTGAACTGCGTAGGGAACAGAGAGCAGTAGGGAACAGAGAGCAGTGAACTGCGTAGGGAACAGAGAGCAGTGAACTGCGTAGGGAACAGAGAGCAGTGAACTGCGTAGGGAACAGAGAGCAGTAGGGAACAGAGAGCAGTGAACTGCGTAGGGAACAGAGAGCAGTAGGGAACAGAGAGCAGTGAACTGCGTAGGGAACAGAGAGCAGTGAACTGCGTAGGGAACAGAGAGCAGTGAACTGCGTAGGGAACAGAGAGCAGTGAACTGCATAGGGAACAGAGAGCAGTGAACTGCGTAGGGAACAGAGAGCAGTGAACTGCGTAGGGAACAGAGAGCAGTGAACTGCGTAGGGAACAGAGAGCAGTGAACTGCGTAGGGAACAGAGAGCAGTGAACTGCGTAGGGAGCAGAGAGCAGTGAACTGCGTAGGGAACAGGGAGCAGTGAACTGCGTAGGGAACAGGGAGCAGTGAACTGCGTAGGGAACAGGAGCAGTGAACTGCGTAGGGAACAGAGAGCAGTGAACTGCGTAGGGAACAGAGAGCAGTGAACTGCGTAGGGAACAGGGAGCAGTGAACTGCGTAGGGAACAGGGAGCAGTGAACTGCATAGGGAACAGAGAGCAGTGAACTGCGTAGGGAACAGAGAGCAGTGAACTGCGTAGGGAACAGGGAGCAGTGAACTGCGTAGGGAACAGGGAGCAGTGAACTGCGTAGGGAACAGGGAGCAGTGAACTGCGTAGGGAACAGAGAGCAGTGAACTGCGTAGGGAACAGAGAGCAGTGAACTGCGTAGGGAACAGGGAGCAGTGAACTGCGTAGGGAACAGGGAGCAGTGAACTGCGTAGGGAACAGAGAGCAGTGAACTGCGTAGGGAACAGAGAGCAGTGAACTGCGTAGGGAACAGAGAGCAGTGAACTGCGTAGGGAACAGGGAGCAGTGAACTGCGTAGGGAACAGGGAGCAGTGAACTGCATAGGGAACAGAGAGCAGTGAACTGCGTAGGGAACAGAGAGCAGTGAACTGCGTAGGGAACAGAGAGCAGTGAACTGCGTAGGGAACAGGGAGCAGTGAACTGCGTAGGGAACAGAGAGCAGTGAACTGCGTAGGGAACAGAGAGCAGTGAACTGCGTAGGGAACAGAGAGCAGTGAACTGCGTAGGGAACAGAGAGCAGTGAACTGCGTAGGGAACAGAGAGCAGTGAACTGCGTAGGGAACAGAGAGCAGTAGGGAACAGAGAGCAGTGAACTGCGTAGGGAACAGAGAGCAGTGAACTGCGTAGGGAACAGGGAGCAGTGAACTGCGTAGGGAACAGGGAGCAGTGAACTGCGTAGGGAACAGAGAGCAGTAGGGAACAGAGAGCAGTGAACTGCATAGGGAACAGAGAGCAGTGAACTGCGTAGGGAACAGAGAGCAGTGAACTGCATAGGGAACAGAGAGCAGTGAACTGCGTAGGGAACAGAGAGCAGTAGGGAACAGAGAGCAGTGAACTGCGTAGGGAACAGAGAGCAGTGAACTGCGTAGGGAACAGAGAGCAGTGAACTGCGTAGGGAACAGAGAGCAGTGAACTGCGTAGGGAGCAGGGAGCAGTGAACTGCGTAGGGAACAGGGAGCAGTGAACTGCGTAGGGAACAGAGAGCAGTGAACTGCGTAGGGAACAGGGAGCAGTGAACTGCGTAGGGAACAGAGAGCAGTGAACTGCATAGGGAACAGAGATCAGTAGGGAACAGAGAGCAGTAGGGAACAGAGAGCAGTGAACTGCGTAGGGAACAGAGAGCAGTGAACTGCATAGGGAACAGAGAGCAGTGAACTGCGTAGGGAACAGAGAGCAGTGAACTGCGTAGGGAACAGAGAGCAGTAGGGAACAGAGAGCAGTGAACTGCGTAGGGAACAGAGAGCAGTAGGGAACAGAGAGCAGTAGGGAACAGAGAGCAGTGAACTGCGTAGGGAACAGAGAGCAGTGAACTGCGTAGGGAACAGAGCAGTGAACTGCGTAGGGAACAGAGAGCAGTGAACTGCGTAGGGAACAGAGAGCAGTGAACTGCGTAGGGAACAGGGAGCAGTGAACTGCGTAGGGAACAGGGAGCAGTGAACTGCATAGGGAACAGAGAGCAGTGAACTGCGTAGGGAACAGAGAGCAGTGAACTGCGTAGGGAACAGGGAGCAGTGAACTGCGTAGGGAACAGGGAGCAGTGAACTGCGTAGGGAACAGGGAGCAGTGAACTGCGTAGGGAACAGAGAGCAGTGAACTGCGTAGGGAACAGAGAGCAGTGAACTGCGTAGGGAACAGGGAGCAGTGAACTGCGTAGGGAACAGGGAGCAGTGAACTGCGTAGGGAACAGAGAGCAGTAGGGAACAGAGAGCAGTGAACTGCATAGGGAACAGAGAGCAGTGAACTGCGTAGGGAACAGGGAGCAGTGAACTGCGTAGGGAACAGAGAGCAGTGAACTGCGTAGGGAACAGAGAGCAGTGAACTGCGTAGGGAACAGAGCAGTGAACTGCGTAGGGAACAGAGAGCAGTGAACTGCGTAGGGAACAGAGAGCAGTGAACTGCGTAGGGAACAGAGAGCAGTGAACTGCGTAGGGAACAGAGAGCAGTGAACTGCGTAGGGAACAGAGAGCAGTGAACTGCGTAGGGAACAGAGAGCAGTGAACTGCGTAGGGAACAGGGAGCAGTGAACTGCGTAGGGAACAGGGAGCAGTGAACTGCGTAGGGAACAGAGAGCAGTGAACTGCGTAGGGAACAGAGAGCAGTGAACTGCGTAGGGGAACAGAGAGCAGTGAACTGCGTAGGGAACAGGGAGCAGTGAACTGCGTAGGGAACAGAGAGCAGTGAACTGCGTAGGGAACAGAGAGCAGTGAACTGCGTAGGGAACAGAGAGCAGTGAACTGCGTAGGGAACAGAGAGCAGTGAACTGCGTAGGGAACAGAGAGCAGTGAACTGCGTAGGGAACAGAGAGCAGTAGGGAACAGAGAGCAGTGAACTGCGTAGGGAACAGAGAGCAGTGAACTGCGTAGGGAACAGAGAGCAGTGAACTGCGTAGGGAACAGAGAGCAGTGAACTGCGGGGAACAGAGAGCAGTAGGGAACAGAGAGCAGTGAACTGCGTAGGGAACAGAGAGCAGTGAACTGCGTAGGGAACAGAGAGCAGTGAACTGCGTAGGGAACAGAGAGCAGTGAACTGCATAGGGAACAGAGAGCAGTGAACTGCGTAGGGAACAGAGAGCAGTAGGGAACAGAGAGCAGTGAACTGCGTAGGGAACAGAGAGCAGTGAACTGCGTAGGGAACAGAGAGCAGTGAACTGCGTAGGGAACAGAGAGCAGTGAACTGCGTAGGGAGCAGGGAGCAGTGAACTGCGTAGGGAACAGGGAGCAGTGAACTGCGTAGGGAACAGAGAGCAGTGAACTGCGTAGGGAACAGGGAGCAGTGAACTGCGTAGGGAACAGAGAGCAGTGAACTGCGTAGGGAACAGAGAGCAGTAGGGAACAGAGAGCAGTAGGGAACAGAGAGCAGTGAACTGCGTAGGGAACAGAGAGCAGTGAACTGCATAGGGAACAGAGAGCAGTGAACTGCGTAGGGAACAGAGAGCAGTGAACTGCGTAGGGAACAGAGAGCAGTAGGGAACAGAGAGCAGTGAACTGCGTAGGGAACAGAGAGCAGTAGGGAACAGAGAGCAGTAGGGAACAGAGAGCAGTGAACTGCGTAGGGAACAGAGAGCAGTGAACTGCATAGGGAACAGAGAGCAGTAGGGAACAGAGAGCAGTGAACTGCGTAGAGAACAGAGAGCAGTGAACTGCGTAGGGAACAGAGAGCAGTGAACTGCGTAGGGAACAGAGAGCAGTGAACTGCGTAGGGAACAGAGAGCAGTAGGGAACAGAGAGCAGTGAACTGCGTAGGGAACAGAGAGCAGTAGGGAACAGAGAGCAGTGAACTGCGTAGGGAACAGAGAGCAGTGAACTGCGTAGGGAACAGAGAGCAGTGAACTGCGTAGGGAACAGAGAGCAGTGAACTGCATAGGGAACAGAGAGCAGTGAACTGCGTAGGGAACAGAGAGCAGTGAACTGCGTAGGGAACAGAGAGCAGTGAACTGCGTAGGGAACAGAGAGCAGTGAACTGCGTAGGGAACAGAGAGCAGTGAACTGCGTAGGGAACAGAGAGCAGTGAACTGCGTAGGGAACAGGGAGCAGTGAACTGCGTAGGGAACAGAGAGCAGTGAACTGCGTAGGGAACAGGGAGCAGTGAACTGCGTAGGGAACAGAGAGCAGTGAACTGCGTAGGGAACAGGGAGCAGTGAACTGCGTAGGGAACAGAGAGCAGTAGGGAACAGAGAGCAGTGAACTGCATAGGGAACAGAGAGCAGTGAACTGCGTAGGGAACAGAGAGCAGTGAACTGCGTAGGGAACAGGGAGCAGTGAACTGCTTAGGGAACAGGGAGCAGTGAACTGCGTAGGGAACAGGGAGCAGTGAACTGCGTAGGGAACAGAGAGCAGTGAACTGCGTAGGGAACAGAGAGCAGTGAACTGCGTAGGAAACAGAGAGCAGTGAACTGCGTAGGGAACAGAGAGCAGTGAACTGCGTAGGGAACAGGGAGCAGTGAACTGCGTAGGGAACAGGGAGCAGTGAACTGCGTAGGGAACAGGGAGCAGTGAACTGCGTAGGGAACAGGGAGCAGTGAACTGCGTAGGGAACAGGGAGCAGTGAACTGCGTAGGGAACAGAGAGCAGTAGGGAACAGAGAGCAGTGAACTGCATAGGGAACAGAGAGCAGTGAACTGCATAGGGAACAGAGGGCAGTGAACTGCATAGGGAACAGAGAGCAGTAGGGAACAGGGAGCAGTGAACTGCGTAGGGAACAGGGATCTAACCCTAACTGTGTTAGAACAAGGCCTGTTAAATTACTTAAACGATAACAACAAAAAAATCTTACAATATTGAAATTTGGGTCCATCATGTTCCTCTTCGGATGTGTGGGACTCATACTCTTGAAGAAGACTAGCACATTTACTGTTCTCCTCCTGTTCTGCCAGATCAGATGGTTTATTCCCATCCTAGAAATAAAGCAGTAAACACTTTTATAAGGTTCCTCACTCAGCAACTGTATAAAAAAAGTATAAATTAAAAAGTCACTTTCAGCTTTCACTTAATTTAAAAAACTGAGTTAAATGTCTAGATCTATACAGATGGCCTCCATCCACACAGGGTCAGCACTGGAGATGTCAATGCACTGAATGCTTTACTTGATCTGTGAGGTTTGGGTCTCCACCGTTCCGTAAGAGTAATCTGAGGTTCTGAAAACACCCCCAAGATGCAGCGATATGTAATGGAGTCAGACCCTCACTACTCCTAAAAAACAACAACAACAACAACAACGTCATCTTCAACACAGCTATGTAGGAAACATTGGTGGACCAGGTGAATGTTCAGCAATACTTCTTTGCCATGGGCATCATTCTATTACTGCACTGAATGGCGTGAATGACCAATCATAGACAAGCATTCCTAGAACGCTAGCGTGTAACTGATATGATCATAGCATGGCCGTGCACCACTCGTGTCTAGCGGTGTAACTGACCTGAGGTTTGGGTCGGCTCCGTGCTGAAGGAGGAGTTTCAGGCAACGCAGTCCTTTCTCAGACTCTTTACCTGAAGATAGATGAACCGCTGCCACGCCGTCCCGGATGATCCCATTGGGATTAGCACCCCGACACAGCAGAGACTCCACACACCTGCAGAACAATAGCAAGATCATGATCATACCTGCGCGTGGCAGCATGTCCAACACAAGTGAACTCACCTTCACTGCAGAAGAGTTAGGGTCTACTGCATGAAATGTCAAATAAAGGTAAATTAAAAGTCTAAATCTAAAGTTTAAAAAGCCATTTTACACAACTTATAAGGCAATATATTCCAGGCGCCTTGGATTTTATTCTCTTCTAAACCACAAAAACTCTTTCCTAAACATCCACATTTCCCTTCGGCTGATCCTGACACGAGTGCAAAGCTGATTCAGTGCTAGTTTGATCTATTATTTAATGTTAATAAGATGTTAATGAGGTCTTGTTAATGAATTTCTGTTTTGTTGAAGGTAATTAAATCCAGTTTTTCAATAACTGAAGAATATCTAGGAGCTGAAGCCACAGTAATTCACACAATGATAAACAGCAGACTTCTACAACTCTTGACATGGCAGGGTTAGATTCAGAGAGTTAATATAAACAATTTAGAGATAATCACCATATTTATAATGAAACCGTCATTTTTTAAATATGTATTATAATCATATTATATAATAATATATAACAGCTATCATGTTATTGTTATCACTGTAAAGCACTTAGGTAAAGTTGGTTTTATTTCCGTATATTCGCACATTCGCGTTAAAGAACTTTTTCAATTAAATAGTCAATAAAGCTATTTTTTTCTGATTCGAAGCAGCTACATGATATTGACAACAAAGATTGTGAACTACAACATTTTCTACCATCGATCAAAATGGGCAAGTATATTTTTAATGCATACATACTTTAGTAGAATATTCAATGTAGTGTGGTAACCAAGATAGGGACCGTCTAAATGTAGGGACATGACAAATTGGGCACCAGGTCAGGAAGCAGACAGACTGGCTAAACCAACCGTCTGCTAGCGGCCTCGCGTCACCCAGGTCAGATAAATCCCATCACATAGAGCCTCTTTCACCTAGCTATCATCATATAGAGACTGTGTCTGTTCCCCGATTTTGGAAATCCAAAAAATGTTTAAACCTATCTAAGGTTAAAAATTTAATTGATGTTCAACAAATAAAAAACAGCTATAATACAGATGAGCAAATGATAAAGCTTGGGTTGCTGAATATTAGATCCCTTACTTCAAAAGCACTCATTGTTAATGATATGATTTCAGATAATAACCTAGATGTGCTGTGTTTGACAGAAACCTGGCTAAAACCAGACGATTACATTACTTTAAATGAGTCCACCCCGCAAGATTACTGTTATAAACATGAGCCTCGTCTGAAACGCAAAGGAGGAGGTGTTGCTGTAATTTATAGTAATATTTTCAAAACCACTAAGAAATCAAGTTTCGAATATAATTCTTTTGAAGTGTTAGTGCTTAATGTAAAAATATATAGTAAAAATGATAAATCACGTTTGAGATTTGTGCTGGCTACTGTATACAGGCCACCAGGGCACCATACAGACTTTATCAAAGAATTTGCGGACTTTCTATCAGAGTTAGTATTGGCTGCAGATAAAGTACTAATTGTTGGTGATTTTAATATACACATCGATAATGAAAAAGATGCATTGGGATTGGCATTTAAAGACATTGTAAACTCAATTGGAGTTAGACAACACGTGTCAGGACCTACTCATCGTCGTAATCATACTCTAGATCTAATAATATCACATGGAATAGATGTTGATGCCGTTGAAATTCTGCAGCAGAGCGATGACATCTCAGATCATTATCTAGTCTCGTGTAAATTACATTTAGCCAAGGCTGCAAAGCCGACTCCGTGTTACAAATATGTTAGACCTATCACTTCTGCTACTAAAGATTGCTTTATTAATAATCTTCCTGATCAGTTTCATCATTTTAGCATCCCGGATAGCTTAGAAAAACTTGATATTGCAACAGAAACTTTTAACTCTCTCTTTTCCAGCACTTTAGACACAGTTGCTCCTTTGCGCTTAAAGAAGATTAAAGAAAATAATCCAATGCCGTGGTACAACGAGCACACTCGGGCCCTTAAGAGAGCAGCCAGAAAAATGGAGCGCAACTGGAAGAAAACAAAATTAGAGGTATTTCGCATTTCATGGAAAGAGAGCTCGATTGCTTACAGAGAGGCTTTAAAAGCTGCTAGATCTGCTTATTTTTCAACCCTATTAGAAGAAAATAAACATAATCCTAGGTATTTATTTGAAACAGTGGCTAAACTAACGAAAAAGAAAGCTTCAAACACAGAAGGTTCCAAGCAGCACAGCAGTAATGACTTTATGAACTTCTTCACTTATAAGATTGATAATATCAGGGATAAAATTATAACTATGCAACCGTCTACTACAGTATCGCATCAGGCAGTGCATTGTAGTCTCCCTGAGGAAAAATTTGATTCATTCATTGCTATAGGAGAGGAAGAATTTACTAAACTCGTTAAATCATCTAAATCTACAACATGTATGTTAGACCCTATACCGACTAAGCTACTGAAAGAGATGCTTCCAGAGGTCATAGATCCTCTTCTTAATATCATTAATTCGTCTTTGTCTCTAGGATACGTACCAAAAAACTTTAAGCTGGCTATGATTAAACCGCTTGTTAAAAAAATGCAACTTGATCCTTCAGAATTAGTCAATTACAGGCCGATCTCGAATCTACCCTTTCTGTCAAAGATACTAGAAAAGGCAGTATCTTCACAACTATGTTCCTTTCTAGAAAGAAATGATATCTGCGAGGATTTTCAGTCCGGATTTAGACCATACCATAGTACTGAGACTGCTCTCGTTAGAGTAACAAATGATTTGCTCTTATCATCCGATCGTGGTTGTGTCTCTCTATTAGTGTTACTCGATCTTAGTGCTGCGTTTGACACCATTGACCACGACATTCTTTTAAATAGACTAGAAAACTATGTTGGCATTAGTGGAATTGCACTAGCATGGTTTAAATCATACTTATCTGACCGTTATCAGTTTGTAGCAGTAAATGAAGAGATGTCTTATCAATCACAAGTTCAGTATGGCGTACCACAGGGCTCAGTACTAGGACCGCTGCTGTTCACTCTGTACATGCTGCCATTAGGAGATATCATTAGGAAACATGGAATTAGCTTCCACTGTTATGCCGACGATACTCAGCTCTATATTTCTTCAAAACCTAACGAAACTTACCAATTCACTAAATTAACAGAATGCATAGCTGATATAAAAAACTGGATGACTCGTAATTTCCTACTTCTAAATTCTGAAAAAACAGAGATTCTAATTATTGGACAAAAAACTTCCTCACGTAATAACCTAGAATACTGTCTAACACTTGATGGCTGCTCTGTTAAGTCTTCGTCGTCGGTTAGGAACCTGGGTGTGCTCTTTGATACCAATCTTTCATTTGAAAGTCACGTGTCTAGTATCTGTAAAACCGCATTTTTCCATCTTAAAAATATATCTAAATTACGTCATATGCTCTCATTGACAAATGCGGAACAATTAGTCCATGCGTTCATGACCTCAAGGCTAGATTATTGTAATGCTCTACTGGGTGGTTGCCCTGCACGCTTAATAAACAAACTACAGCTGGTCCAAAACGCAGCAGCTCGAGTTCTTACCAGAACCAGGAAGTATGACCATATTAGCCCGGTTCTGTCAAAACTGCACTGGCTCCCTATTAAACATCGCATCAATTTTAAAATATTGCTGATTACTTACAAAGCACTAAATGGTTTAGCTCCGCGGTACTTGAGCGAGCTCTTAACGCATTATACTCCTTCACGTCTATTGCGATCTCAAAATTCCGGCCAGTTGATAATACCTAGAATATCTAAATCGACTGCTGGCGGTAGATCCTTTTCCTATTTAGCACCAAAACTTTGGAACAGCCTTCCTACCATTGTCCGGGAAGCAGACACACTCTGTCAGTTCAAATCTAGATTAAAGACACATCTCTTTGACATAGCGTTCACATAATACATTATAGACTTCTATAATTCAATATTAGGCTGCATAGATTAGGTCAGCTGGAACCGGGAACACTTCCCATAAATCCTGATGTACTTGTTACATCATGAGAAGAATGGCATCTACGCTAATTTTAGTGTCTTTGTTTATCCCAAGGTTTTCCCGCAGCCTGCCGGATCCAGGCCGTTTCCAGATCTGATGAAGGACCTTCGCCTGGACCCGATGTCAATGCAGTGCTGAAGGGCCAACTAGTCTCTCCCTATGGAGGATCCCTTTCCCACTCTACAGATAACGCGTCGTCGGGAAAACTCAATTTGCGTATCTACCCCGAATTGATAAAATAAAATAAAATTCTGAATCAAAACTATAAGGAAACACCAGTAATTTGTTTAGGTTTGGTTTGTAGGGAATTCCAAACCTGCACACATATATTCAAACGCACATAACTATAGAACCCGTTCTTAATGCGCATCTGAACGCCATCAGCGTTTCTCACAGGTTCGCGTTTAAAGTCTGTGTAGAGAGAATGGTGTCGTCTTGGCGGCCCTAATTTAAAAACAAATGATCGTTGCGACGGAAGCGAATCAATCAAAACTAACTTTAGCTGGAAAATAACTTTATTAAAGAACCGCTATAAAGCCAAAACAATCTTACGTTATATTATACATTTATCTCTGTGAAGCTGCTTTGAGACAATCTACATTGTTAAAAGCGCTATATAAATGAAGATGACTTGACTTGACTTGACTTGACTAAAAAGTTCATATTGTTTTTCATCGTGTGCAAACAGACAACTACATTTTAGCCAACTGCAGATGTACTGGCAAATATCTCTCACATTATGTGTTGTGATGCTATAGAATGTCCTTTAGCAACAAAACCTGCATTATAATGATGGTGTTTAAAAAGGTGTTTATGAAATAATAATGAATGAACCTGTACATGAACTGTATTTTGGTAACAATCCAGACTGTAGAAAGTGGAAAATCATGTTTAATCTCCTGAACATAGTTAATCGCTACATTTTACAACCGTTTATATTTATTTATTTGAAAAAAAAATGAAAAAGAACTGTGTAAGTGTGGTGGTTTTAATAATGACATTTGATTTATTTCAAAAGGTTTTGAAAAGCATCGAGACGACTGCTACAAAGCAAGTTGGATCATCTTGTCTGGACCCTACAGAACACACTACAGCCAATGTCTTGCTGTTTTCTTCACCTCTGTTTTTCTGTTTTTATCTGTGATAAAGAGTTGAATAAAAAGAATGGCTAAACTCTATTTTATGTTTTCCTGTTGTATGACATCTGTGTTTAACATTGAACTCTAACAATAACACAATTCATGTACATTGATTGATGTTTACAGTCCTGCAGAAATATTACTGTCCGTGGCACTGAATCCATCAGATTATTGACAAGTACTCAGAAAACATGACAGCAAACATGATGTTTATTTACTACAACCATTGGAATATATATATATATATATAAACACTATAGGTGAATTACAGTTTATTACATAAACATATGTAATAAAAACATGTAATAATGTTTATTACATAAATATATTTGATAATTGTACAGTAAGGGAGTTGTTTGTCAAAATTGCACCTGTAGTAAGTCAGTCTGGTCAGTAGGAACATACTACAACCTTTGGAACATGAAAAAATCTCTTTGGTGAATTACTGTAACTTTTACATAAAACATTTTTGCGTACTGTATGTACAATAGCCTACACAAAAGTACACTAAAGCAGTCTAGGTGAATACGCAGCAAATATCTAAACTGAAACTATTTTTACCCTGGTTGTTTTTTTTTTTTAACTTGACTATGTTCATAGTGAAGGTCCTACATGATCAAGTCTGCAACTTGGGTAAAGTTGCTTATTCGCTTCGCATATTTGCGGAGTTCCGCGTTCAATATCTCGTGAGCTGAATATTGTTACTACACAAATAACATTGTTTTAATATTTTAATCTCCTCAAAACGAGCTTTCCTTCGGGTTTGCACTTTACAGATGGTCCCTTCTTAGCAGCCTGCGCATAGAGATCAATGTATTTTGTCCAGTGCGAAGGAAAGATTGTTTTGAGGAAATTTATGTTGTAGCTTCTGGTGTTTTATCTGTAGTTATATGTGATAGGTGTTGTGTGTAGCAACAACGTTTAGTTCACGAGTTATTGAACGCGGAAGTCCGCGAATGTGCGAATATGCGGATATAAAACCAACTTTACCTAAGTCTGTAAAGCCATATTACCTTTGTTTATAAATTACTTTTTAATTTATTTAAAATAAACATACTTTAATTAAGGTGTTTTTACTTGAATAAAAATACTTTTATTTTATTTATTAAAAGAAACAGAATAATAGTAGCAAAAAAATAAGTGTTTTGATCAAGCATTAACTTTAATTAAGGATTTGTATCAATAATGTCAATATTATCTCATTTGCTTCACCAACTCATACATTTCTTTTCCAAAAAGGGTTTTTCCATCAGAGTTCAATAAAAAGACACATTGAGCTCCATTACATCCCATTTCAAATGTACAAAATTATAATGACTTTAAAGTAAAATAATTATTACAGAGCACAAGCAATTCATGAAACCACTGAACCCGATTTCTGTTGTTTTGGCCATTAGAAATTAAAAATAATTTGTGTTTCGATGACAGCTTGATCCTAACATGCCATTTCTGAAAACAAGCGTGTTCTTCGTTCTGTTTTAATGATTATCTTACTGTAAGACAGCGTGGTTTTATTGTTTACTTGTTTATTTTTTACAAATCTACAAGGACACTGGAAGTTTAAGTTATCCTAATGTAAGAGTTAGAACAATGTGAACAATGTGAACAACGTTATAGTTACTGAGATACAGCCCTTGTGACAAATAGAAACTTATATTTAAAGTGCAAAAGTCCGTGTTTACCTGGCGTCCGCCTCACTGACGGCATCGATCAGCAGAGCCTCTAACTGCGCCATTACTGCGAGTTAAACTGCTTCCGCGCCATGTTTCTACAGTCTAAACACTCAGCGAAAGGACTCAAAAAGGTTCTTAAACATTTTTGTCTTTGTTTTGATGAAGTTTCCTCTGAACAAGAATGTTTATCCTCACACCGCTGTCATCCACAACAAAATTCCCTCCATTCACTGTTTTTCCGCTTCGGCCAAATGACACAGCGCCATCTGCCATTGCGGAGGTGTAGTGACTCACAGCGCCCTCTGCCGTCGCGGAGGTGTAGTGACTCACAGAGACTCACAGCGCCCTCTGCCGTCGCGGAGGTGTAGTGACTCACAGCGCCATCTGCCGTCGCGGAGGTGTAGTAACTCACAGCGCCATCTGCCGTCGCGGAGGTGTAGTGACTCACAGAGACTGGCGCCTCAGCATTTCAGGTTTCGTTTCTCTGTGTTGAAGTGCAGCGAGTGAATCTGAGAGTCTCTGCCACTACAAAATAAATCTTATAGCATCCAGCAAAAGGCACAAGACAAACAAATGCTCATAAAATTGAATTGAATTAAAGCTACGATAAAACAATGCTGCCCTACAAAGCTAAAGAGCAGTATCAGCAAAAACGCCAAACTGAGAAAAACAGCTTTTAGTGTTTTTCTTACACCAAATATAAGCATCCAATTAAATGTAACAACAAAGGGTACAATTAGATAGATCAAAGGGAGGTGAATATTAAAGCAGCACTCAGTAGCTTCGGGATTTCTACGCTGTATTCTCGCTTTTTGCTCGCAGGTTTCTCTCTAGAGCTCCCCCCACAGCTTCGGAATAGATATTTGACAACACTGTTGTAAAAACTCTTTAGTGATTCTCAGACACCAGAGGCTAGTAGATCAACGACTTCAAAGCAGATGGGACATTCTTTAAAACGTCTTCTTCATTCAGGTTCGGACAGCGTGAGGGAGCGCAATAATGACAGCATTTTAGCAGATTTCTTTTGGCCGAAAAGCAGTTGTTTACACCGCGAGACCTAATATCACGCGAGACTTCCTGACGCGGCGGCCGGCGGCCCGCCCCAAAATTGCAAGTGCGTATTTTCCGCTCACGGGCACCAGGGGGGTGCGAAACGAACACCATTCAACCCGAAATAAATATTATAACCATTCCAATGACTCTGAAGCTGTTCAGTTAAGGTAAAAAAGTTACTTAGTTCACCTTTAAACATTTAGTTTTTTGACAGTCAGGCAAAATTTGCTAGTTTTATAGGCTATACTGCGCTTTGCCTTTGCATTACTGCGTAGGCTATACTTACATGGCCATACAATAACATATAGCAGTAAGTGTAGCAAGTGATCATAATCACTTGCTTATATCATAAATCATAAATCAAATCATTTGTTATTAGCCTACCGTGAGTCTGGAGAGGAGGGGGCGGGGGAGACGACTCTCTCCAGTATTTAGAATTTGTACTGCAGTAACTATTTTAAACACTAGCTGTTAGTATTACACATTAATTTTGACCTTTAAGGTAATTTCTCTAAGGTATTCCCCAAGGTATTGTTGCTATCCCAATGCTGTAAAAAAGCTAATGCTAGCTAGAAAGAGCTAAACAGACAAAATTGACAAAAAAAGGGTTAAGAGGTTTAAAACTTAGCAATTTTTGGTGCCTTGTTGTTTAAGGCAAGTTTCACCAGCATTTTTCCACGTAAAAGTGATGCCATTTTGACAGTTCCTTTCTTGTCTGGGAGAGATTTTATAGCATACATACTGTATGCTACCCATGCCACTTAGCTAATTGCAACAATGTTCATGCTGACACGAAGGCAAACTGCAGTATCATAGTGAAACCAAGGCAGTACGGGCAGATACTGCATTCTGCCTTGGTTTCACTCTACTTTTCTATACAAAACTGCAAGTAAAAATGTAAATTTATATAAGAAATTTATTAGGTAGCCATATGAAATTTTAACAGATTGAAGAGCAGATCCTGCACTTTTTATTTGTGCAAAAAGAAAAATAAATGTTTTGAAAAATTGGAGATACTGCTCTTAGCCTTTATAGGGCAGAATGGGTCAGCATAGAGAAGTGAGGACATCGTGGACATATTTTGTATTGAGAAAAGAAGAGATACAGGCATGAATTAATCGTTCAGTAATGCATTGCGGAAGTAAATATATTTAATGTGCAGACACAGTTCAGTTAGGCTATTTTTGTTATTTTGTTATTGTTGTATTGCTGTTTATCGTTTATGTAATCTTTGTGACTGTCAGCAGAGGGCAGCACTTTCCTCTCACCATCAGATCCACACAGAAATACCAACGAGAAAGAACACAAGCGACCCATAATGCACTGCAACCCGTGAGAATTGCCAGTCATCTTCTGTATTAGTGTGTGTGGTGTGGATTCAAGCTAGCTTCTTATTTACATGCCGGATTATCGCATAACGAGCCCGAACTCCAGAATCTGAGCGCCAACATGAAAGAAGCGACGGCGAAGAAACGCGAGAAAGCGCGCGCGGATAAAGATGTGGAAGATGTGGAGATGAAGGAGGACGAGCACGAGCAGCGCGCGCCCCGCGAGCAGGACCAGCTCACCCTGGACGGTCTGAATATTACTTATTATAATCATAACCAAAACCCTGGACGGTCTGAACGGTCTGAACATGACCTGTCATAACCATAACCGATCTCGCTTTATGCCATAACAAGCCTAACCTCTGATCAGTGACGCCTCGAGCATCAACACAACACCGGCTTCTGCTGTAATCTGGCGATATTGCACTGTTATTATGACTAAAGCTGATCACTAGTTTGGTCCAGTAATATACGTTAGCAAAGCTGTGTGTGGACGAGCGCATAAAAGCAGAGCTTTCGAGAAACGCCATTAAAACAATGTTCACTCACATTAGAATAACATGCTCGGTCAGTGAAGTCCTCTATTAATATCTAGAAGAGTATAGCGTCAGTTCAGTGATGGGTCATTTTTGTTGTAAAAAAGTTATTAATTTAGTTTAGTTTTATATATTCAGCTCTGGAGAAAACCGTGATGTCATCGTCCAGCTCAGTTCTCATATAGAGTCAGTGCAGGAGATCAATAATAGTGTTGGATATTAAATACCCAGTGGATGTCATCATTAATATGCACTGCCAGGCCAGTGTCTGTCCTCATGTGTTCAGCTGACCGAGTTACTGAAGCAGAGCTCCACCGATTCATGTAATCTAACTTAGTGCTGAACTTTATTACTCAATAAACAATCATTTCAACAAATATAGCAAAAATAATTGTAAATATAGCTATGCTTTAGCACAGTTTTTACACTTATTTTTCAAATGGCATTGAATATTGCATTATATAACCATAACCACAGTGTGCTTACATCACAATAATAATGATTGTTTGGCTCTGTGTTCTTATAGAGTTGGTGATGTCAGGTTAAGTCAGAGTCAGGGTTAGGGTTAGGGTTTAGTTTTACCCTCTAGTAATCGTGAAGGCATTGATTAGCTTGATCTGGTGTAGGTTAGGGTTAGTGGCCCTTCAGGACCCACGCTGATGTAGGCTGTGTTAGGGTTAGGGTTAGTGGCCCTTCAGGACCCACGCTGATGTAGGCTGTGTTAGGGTTAGGGTTAAAGGCCCTTCAGGACCCACGCTGATGTAGGCTGTGTTAGGGTTAGGGTTAGTGGCCCTTCAGGACCCACGCTGATGTAGGCTGTGTTAGGGTTAGGGTTAGTGGCCCTTCAGGACCCACGCTGATGTAGGCTGTGTTAGGGTTAGGGTTAAAGGCCCTTCAGGACCCACGCTGATGTAGGCTGTGTTAGGGTTAGGGTTAGTGGCCCTTCAGGACCCACGCTGATGTAGGCTGTGTTAGGGTTAGGGTTAGAGGCCCTTCAGGACCCACGCTGATGTAGGCTGTGTTAGGGTTAGGGTTAGTGGCCCTTCAGGACCCACGCTGATGTAGGCTGTGTTAGGGTTAGGGTTAAAGGCCCTTCAGGACCCACGCTGATGTAGGCTGTGTTAGGGTTAGGGTTAGTGGCCCTTCAGGACCCACGCTGATGTAGGCTGTGTTAGGGTTAGTGGCCCTTCAGGACCCACGCTGATGTAGGCTGTGTTAGGGTTAGGGTTAGTGGCCCTTCAGGACCCACGCTTATGTAGGCTGTGTTAGGGTTAGGGTTAAAGGCCCTTCAGGACCCACGCTGATGTAGGCTGTGTTAGGGTTAGGGGTAGAGGACCCTAGGCTGTGACGACGTGTATAAAATGTAAAAAAATTAAATAAGCCTTATATTATGAAACAGCTTGTTTAGAATTAGAAAAGCAGTTTAAGTCAGTAAATTAAAAGAGGTGATGATGATGTAAACCAAAGCAGAATGTAACTGAGTTAGGGTTACATTTGATTAAAGGGAATCGCAGGAACACATATTCACTGTGTCTTCTTCCTGTAAATGCAGGAGACTCGTTGTCTAGCGTGATGGTGAGCAGGTTAGGGTTAGCCCAGGGTTAGAGCACTGATGGCTGACGTTAGGGTTAGACTCTGTGATGGGTTAGGGTTAGCCCAGGGTTAGAGCACTGATGGCTGACGTGTGTGTGTGGTGTCTGGTGTGTGCAGATATCAAGGAGCACGTGAAGCAGATCGAGAAGGCGGTTCTGGGGAAGGAGCCGAGGTTTGTCCTGCGCGCGCTGAGAGCTCTGCCCTCCACCAGCCGGAGACTCAACCCTAATGTCCTCCACAAGGCCGTGACGGGCTTCTTCACCTCCAACGCCGCCAGCAAAGAGTTCCTGCTCAGCTTCCTCCCTCAGGTGCACACACACACACACACACCAGCATCTCTCTCACACACACACACACACCAGCCTCTCTCACACACACACACACACACCAGCATCTCTCACACACACACACCAGTATCTCTCTCACACACACTAGCGTCTCTCATACACACACATTTACATTCGGACCGGATTACGCTCTTCAGTGAGTCCAGCTCTGCCCCTTAGTACCGGATTACGCGCTTCAGTGAGTCCAGGTCCGCCCCTTAGTACCAGATTATGCTCTGCAGTGAGTCCAGCTCCGCCCCTTAGTACTGGATTATGCTCTGCAGTGAGTCCAGCTCCGCCCCTTAGTACCAGATTATGCTCTTCAGTGAGTCCAGCTCCGCCCCTTAGTACCGGATTACGCTCTTCAGTGAGTCCAGCTCTGCCCCTTAGTACCGGATTACGCGCTTCAGTGAGTCCAGGTCCGCCCCTTAGTACCAGATTATGCTCTGCAGTGAGTCCAGCTCCGCCCCTTAGTACCAGATTACGCTCTGCAGTGAGTCCAGTTCCGCTCCTTAGTACCGGATTACGCTCTGCAGTGAGTCCAGCTCCGCCCCTTAGTACCGGATTACGCTCTTCAGTGAGTCCAGCTCTGCCCCTTAGTACCGGATTACGCACTTCAGTGAGTCCAGCTCCGCCCCTTAGTACCGGATTACGCTCTTCAGTGAGTCCAGCTCCGCCCCTTAGTACCGGATTACGCTCTTCAGTGAGTCCAGCTCCGCCCCTTAGTACCGGATTACGCTCTTCAGTGAGTCCAGCTCCACCCCTTAGTACCGGATTACGCTCTTCAGTGAGTCCAGCTCCGCCCCTTAGTACCGGATTACGCTCTTCAGTGAGTCCAGCTCCGCCCCTTAGTACCGGATTACGCTCTTCAGTGAGTCCAGCTCCGCCCCTTAGTACCGGATTACGCTCTTCAGTGAGTCCAGCTCCGCCCCTTAGTACCGGATTACGCTCTTCAGTGAGTCCAGCTCCGCCCCTTAGTACCGGATTACGCTCTTCAGTGAGTCCAGCTCCGCCCCTTAGTACCGGATTACGCGCTTCAGTGAGTCCAGCTCCACCCCTTAGTACCGGATTACGCTCTTCAGTGAGTCCAGCTCCGCCTCTTAGTACCAGATTACGCTCTGCAGTGAGTCCAGCTCCGCCCCTTAGTACCGGATTACGCTCTGCAGTGAGTCCAGCTCCGCCCCTTAGTACCAGATTATGCTCTGCAGTGAGTCCAGCTCCGCCCCTTAGTACCGGATTACGCTCTGCAGTGAGTCCAGCTCCGCCCCTTAGTACCGGATTACGCTCTTCAGTGAGTCCAGCTCCGCCCCTTAGTACCGGATTACGCTCTTCAGTGAGTCCAGCTCTGCCCCTTAGTACCGGATTACGCGCTTCAGTGAGTCCAGCTCCGCCCCCTAGTACCGGATTACGCTCTTCAGTGAGTCCAGCTCCGCCCCTTAGTACCGGATTACGCTCTTCAGTGAGTCCAGCTCCGCCCCTTAGTACCGGATTACGCGCTTCAGTGAGTCCAGCTCCACCCCTTAGTACCGGATTACGCTCTTCAGTGAGTCCAGCTCCGCCCCTTAGTACCGGATTACGCTCTGCAGTGAGTCCAGCTCCGCCCCTTAGTACCAGATTATGCTCTGCAGTGAGTCCAGCTCCGCCCCTTAGTACCGGATTACGCTTTGCAGTGAGTCCAGCTCCGCCCCTTAGTACCAGACAACTGTGCTGGGAACCTCAATGGAAAGGTCCAAAAAAGTGGTACGGTTTGGTATTATTCACAGCTTCTGACAATCGAAACTAATTTCGTACTGCACTGTACTGTAAGGCTCTGTGGAAACGAGCCATAAATTGACCCTAATCAAACACACCTGAACACGCTGATCAATGTCTTCAGGATTACTGAGGGGTTTTCAGGTTTGAAATCCAACAAGTGTTAAATAACACAGCAGTTTCTCAGAATATCTACTGTGTGTCATTAATTCATTGATTGAGGTGCTGTCTGTTTTTCCCGTGGGAAGTTGGCAACTGTGTTTTAAATTGCCTAGTAGTAGCCACACACACATATTTTTTGGTGCTTTAGATACGGTGCAATTACTAAAAGCGAAACATTCAAGGTATTTGGGATAAGATGCCGATTTTGTCCATTTTTTCATTACACGCACATGCCAGAGCATGAACTGAATGTTTCTCCACAGCAGTTGCAGCATTACCCTGCAGGCACTTTTAGACGGGGAGTAAGAGTGGTTCAGCAAAATCATTGAACAAACAAAATTGACACACCCAAAGTGAAATGGCTACAGCTCTACGGGAGCCATCCTGGTCTCAAGCAGACACTTGAAGATTTCTTTTTCTTTTTTGATATTATATCCTCACACTTTCAAGATTGCAAATAAAGTCCATTGGACAAAAAATAGCTGGAAACGCTTAACATTGAGCCCAGAGGTTTATTGCAACCCTAAAATGAAACTTGAGTTGCTGTTGATTAGTAACAGAAGTGTGTGTCCTCCAGCCGGTGGAGAACGAGGGCGATGTGCAGTTCAGGCCTCGCACCGGTAAAGCCGCCGCTACCCCCCTGCTTCCCGAGGCCGAGGCCTATCTGCAGCTGCTCATGGTGGTCTACCTCACCAACAACCAGCGCTACGCCGAGGTGAACACACACACACACACACACACACAGCTCATCTGTTGGAACTGCAATTATTCAATCGTCCAAATAATCAGTTGCAGCTCTAAAATGCTCTGATTTCACCCATAAACAGGCTCAGAAAGTCTCGGATGACCTCCTGCAGAAGATCGGCTCTCAGAACCGTCGGGCTTTGGACTTAGTGGCTGCCAAGTGTTACTACTACCATTCCCGTGTGTACGAGTTCCTGAACCAGCTCGATGTGGTCCGCAGGTGAGCCGTTCTTCCACAACAACTCGAGGTTCAGCTTGAGAAGAGTGTGTTTCATGCGATTGTGTTGTTGTGTTCCCCAGTTTCCTGCACACGCGCTTGAGGACAGCGACGCTGCGCCGTGATGCTGATGGTCAGGCCACGCTCCTCAACCTGCTTCTGCGCAACTACTTACAGTACAACTTATACGACCAGGCTGAGAAACTTGTGTCCAAATCAGTGTTCCCCGAGCTGGCCAATAACAACGAGTGGGCTCGCTATCTGTACTACACAGGTGAGTGAGGGCCGGCGTCGTCAGCACACCAGCACAGGGCTTTCTCCGGAGTGAGGGATTAGGGTTAATGAGAGGGAGAAACTAGAGTCTGGGTAAATAAAAAAATTAAAAACTTGAACTAAGGCAATTAAATAAGTCTAAATCCCAAATCAAATGCAGTGCTTTACCGTCAAATGATCATTTCCATGAGACAAAATAGTGTTTGGCTGGTTTCAGGGCGGATCAAGGCCATCCAGCTGGAGTATTCAGAAGCCAGGAGGACTCTCACTAACGCCCTGCGTAAAGCTCCTCAACACACAGCAGTGGGCTTCAAGCAGACCGTGAGTGTCTCTCTCTCTCTCTCTCTCTCTCTCTCTCTCTCTCTCTCTCTCTCTCTCTCTCTCTCTCTCTCTCTCTCTCTCTCTCTCTCTCTCTCTCTCTCTCTCTCTCTCTCTCTCTCTCTCTCTCTCTCTCTCTCTCTCTCTCTCTCTCTCTCTCTCTGTCCTGTGATGCTGACCGTGAGTGTTCACCCCTCTCTCTCTCCGCTGTGTGTGTGTGCAGGTTCATAAGCTGCTGATCGTGGTGGAGTTGTTGCTGGGTGAGATTCCAGACCGTCTGCAGTTTCGGCAGCCGTCTCTCAAGAGATCTCTCATGCCCTACTTTCTGCTCACACAGGGTAACTCTTCACACCCTTCACTCGCTGCACACGCTTAAGCAAACATTCACAAACATGTGTCACTGTCTGTGTTAGAGACTGGATTTAAATGTTCCTTCTGGGGGTGTAACTACATCGCGTCATGGATATGAAAAATGGATTGCGATATAATGCAAAAAATAATGATAAAATATCTTACTTGACTTTTAAGTGTGTAATCAGCTTCTCTTCAATTTTAAAACTTAAATGCTAAATGTGTGAGATCAGTGAAGTTGTGAAGGATGTATTTTAGTGTAGGGTTTCTCTTCTGGTGAATGGCACGATTGAACAAGTCCATCCCTGATCTATTAGATCACTTTACACTTTCATTGACATTTACAAGTAAAAGGAAAAAAAAACGTTTCCATTTATATTACAAGTAATTAAGCTTCAAATTCTTAACTTCTGGCCTATCTAGCGGTGAGAACCGGAAATCTTGCCAAATTTAACCAGGCGTTGGATCAGTTTGGAGAGAAGTTCCAGACCGACGGCACTTACACACTGATCATCCGTCTGAGACACAACGTCATCAAAACCGGTGAGTTCTGCTTCTGTCTTTACTTCCATTCTTTATGAGCACGAGTACAGACTAGATTCTCTTCCGGCTGCTTACTGAAAAAGATGCTTAGTAATGATAGAGAATCATTTCATAAACGTGAATAAGAACAGATTCTGTAGAATGAGTTTAGAATGTAAAAGGCTTAGTTTCATTCGTGTTTCCGGAAGACCTTCGTCTAAAGCAGACCAACTGGGGCTCAGGGTTACTCGACTGAAAACACTCAGACAGTTCTGCCAACATTTACATCTTCAGATTTGTCAATATTTTATTTCAGTTTGGAGAGTTCGTTTAAAGGGGTTCAGTACTGTGGAATTAAAATTGAGAATCAGGAAACATGTAATTCTTTTTCCTAAATAAACGCATGACAGGGCCGGATGAGTGTCCAGTGGACTCTCAGGAGTTAGCGTTAGCTCTCTCGTGTGTGTGAAGGGAATGCTAAATTGGATTTAATAAATAGGAAGCAAATATAGCAGACAATATAATCAGGACATGGAGGCGTGGCGCGGACACTTGCTCGTGAACTGGAGCGCATCTCATCATAAATGACCGAAACTCAGCGTATGCCTCACAGACGTGAGAAATATCTCTAAAGAAAGCCTGAAATGTCTTTAAATGATACAATTCAAAATGAAAAGAAATAGGCAACTCTGGTTATGTAATCCGTGATGTGCATTTCTCTCTGCGCGTTCACTACGGAGATGGCGATCGTCAACTTCATCTTTGCAGCCGACACTGACACAGAAAACACTAGTTTAGTATTAAAAATCAATGCACGCATCACCGGAGTTACAAATGCACATCTTGCTTGTTGCACGCACACATATTATGTTGAAATAACATTATTAATAATAATAAATCTTTAATAATATTTGATTGAATGCCGAATGTTGTTGTAATAATTGTGATAATTAAAATAATTGAATATTAAATATTAAGTGGCCAATTTTTGCTCATTTATTAATAGCACCCCCTCAGCACCTGCGTCCGCCCCTGGATATAACGGCCCACGTATTTAAAAATGGTCGGGTTTAAATCGGGCTCGGGCTCATAATTACAGTGAATGTGTCGGGCCGGGCTCGGACACAACGGGCTCAGACAGGGTCGGGATTGATTATTTTTATTTTTTTATTTTTTTTGGGCTGGATCTAAGCTCTAGCCTGTATTTAGGTAGCTGGGTTAGGGTTAGGGTTAGCTCTCTCGTGTGTATGAAGGGAATGCTAGCCTGTATTCAGGCAGGGTTTAGGCAGCTGCTGGATCCCTAACGCTGTGTGTCGTGTGTGTGACGTGTTCCCGTGTGTGTGATTGTGTTTGCTGTAGGGGTGAGGATGATCAGTCTGTCGTACTCTCGGATCTCTCTGGCGGACATCGCTCAGAAGCTGCAGCTGGACAGTCCTGAAGATGCCGAGTTCATCGTGGCCAAGGTCAGTGACCAGCATCATGTGTACACACACACACACACACACACACACACAGTGCCGTCACACTCTCTGACTCAGTGTATCTCCAGGCCATCCGTGACGGTGTGATTGAGGCCAGCATAAACCACGAGAAAGGTTACGTTCAGTCTAAGGAGACCATGGACATTTACAGCACTCGAGAGCCTCAGCTGGCCTTCCACCAGCGCATCTCCTTCTGTCTGGATATACACAACATGTCTGTCAAGGTAGGACAAACGTAAAATAGCTCATTTTAAAACAAGAGAGACCGGGTTTCTGCGGGGCATTAAAAGTCATTAAATGGATTTTGTGAAAATGTAGGCATTTTCATACACAGTCTGACCACCACACATCGACGGTTAAAGGCAGACAGCAATAACTGTGTGTAGTAACTTTCCCTCATCAGCTCGACATCCGCTGTTAAAGCTCACTCTCTGTTTGTGCAGATGATTTGTTGACATGCAATGTTTTGTCACAGCACTGTCTCTTTAGACTGACTTGAGTGGTATAAATGTTGATTACTGTCTGTGTAGTGGCTTAAAAAAACTTTATATATATATATATATATATATATATATATATATATATATATATATATATATATATATATATATATATATATATATATGGCTGTCAACATTAACGCGTTAATGCATCTGTTAATTTTTGTCATCCTTTGGGTACGGTTACATTATATGATCCCGCTCTTATTCATGCAAATGCTTTTAAACGCGCTGCCTGTGAATCTCCTGTCTATGTGACACACACTCACACAGAGAGAAAGACGCGCGGCAGAAAACGGTTCTCTTTCGCGCTCGAACGAACAAAAACACACAATTATGCGAAATTTTTTTTTTGTTTTTTCAGTTTTGTAGAGTATCCTCTCACATAAGAGCATTCTTAAATCAGTGAAATAAAGTCTTAAATGAACGCAGAGTTGTGAGAGAATGAGGCGCGTGTGAGGTGTGTCGGTCAGCAGCGGCTGCTCTTAAAGGGACAGCAGCCAATAAAGCTTTCCGTCAGTGAAGTTAATCACAGAACACAGGGATCAGAGAAAATTACTCACTGCTACTGACTAAAGAACTTTTGTAGCTTTAATAAGGATAAGTCTATATTTAATTTATAATTTATAACTTTATTCAATTTCTGTATAAGTCCTACCTGTTAGACAGGAAGGCCAAAGGTAAATATGACATTTATTATAGGGTTATGTGAGGATTGTTTAAGTTAACTTTCAATAGCTTTCATTTACACTGTAATGTTGGATTGGCTATAATGTTTAAAATTAGGGGGCAAAAATATTTTGTATCCAGTCATCAATAGCAGTCATCAATCAGTGAGACTGGCCTTTATGTTGTCTCTACATTCATTTGTAGATTAGCTATGAAATTATTACATTATAAACTAATATAAACCTATAAAACTATAAGTGTTTTTAATAGTGATTAATCACAGAAAAAATTGGATTGAGTTATTTTTTTTAATCGATTGACAGCACTAATATAATATATATATATATATATATATAATTTTTTTTTTAAAAAGCATTAAATTGAAACTGAAGATCCCTGCAGAAACCCTGGAAAGAAGTGTGTACTGTATAGTGTCCTGAGGAATCTCATTCACCGACTGCCTATAATCTCAGCACTCGAGCTTCTCCCATAGCTATTAGTCACAAATAATTGCTATTATATAGTATATAATATTTCTATTATTAGTAATGAGTTCCTTAAAATATCTTGAGCATGTAGGTGGATCTCAAGCGTTAATTTTCTGAATTTCCACCCATTGCTGAGGCTCAAGCCTGTGAAAGGACATGTTCTTATAACACTCATGTTCTAAAGGTTGATTTATTACTTTGATAAACTTGAAGTTCGCTCTATGGGGATTAGAGTTCTGTTAACTTTATCCACACGATTCTGTGCAGGCCATGAGATTCCCACCGAAGGCGTACAACAAGGACCTGGAGTCGGCTGAGGTGAGGGACGCACACGCACACACGCACACACACACGCACACACACACACAGTAGGTTGACCGCTTGTCTGCATGTGTTGACAGGAGAGAAGAGAGCGGGAACAGCAGGATCTGGAGTTTGCTAAAGAGATGGCAGAAGATGATGATGATAGTTTCCCATGAGTCTCGTGTCCTTTTTTCCTCATATCTTATTGTGTTTCGTTCCCGGATCTTTGCAAATAGCGTCTGTTCCTCACAGGTGCTTCAGCTTTGCTCTTATTGTAATCCATGAATGTACTGTGTGATGTAACATCATAAACGCATCAGTTCTCTGCTTTTGAAAATTAATGGATGCTTGTTTTTTTTTTCACCAATACATAAATCAGTTTTATACATGTGGTTTGCAGCAATAAATCTCAATTAAACATAATAGTGTCTTGTTAGAAAGTGTTGAATTGAATTGTGAAAACCAAATTAGCTTTACCAAATTAGCAAAATGGACAATTAAAATAATTCATTTCGAAAAGGGTGGAATTTACTCAACATTTATTTATAAAGCACTTTCAAACCTTAAGAATGGACCAAAGTGCTGTACAGAGATAACATTAAAAACATACAATGCCAACACAGCATGACACCAATATGAATCATACATGAAATCACTCGCATTAATCCGACCCAATCAAACGCCAAAAGCCTGATCCGATGAAGGAGTCTTTAAGTCCCGTAGACATTATCCATAGTCATGGTCTCAGCTATCATTATGATGCCGATGACATATCAGCTCTCAAGACTTTACAAGTTTACACATCAGCTCGCTCCGTCTCTGCTCTTCCTCTGGACTTATACCTGTATTGCTGACATTAAATTCTGGTCACATTGCAAAACTGAGGTTCTTGTTTCCGGTCCGGTTTGAGTTTATCTATTGATGGCGCCACATTAATTCCATCTCATATTGTTAGAAATCTGGGTGTAATTTTTGATTCTTCGTTTACATTTTCATCTCATATAAGTTCTTTTGCCAAACTGCGACCGGCTCTCAGCACTGAAGACACTGACACTATAACCCATGCTTTAATGAGCTCTCGTCTCGACTACTGTACCTCGCCTGCTAACCCTAACCCTAACCACAGTATGTTCAGAATTCATCAAGCAAGTCACTAAACCTGATCACATGACCACTCTGTTCTATAATCTACATTGGTTACCTGTTCCTCTCCACATTCAGTATAAAAATATCTTTTTAACTTTTAAATGTTTTCATGGACTTGCTCCCAGGATTTATCTGAACTTCTGCATTATTATTCTCCAGTCATCTGACTTGCGGACTGTTCCTCGTTCATCGATGTGTGGAAGATCGTTCAGTGCTGACGCTCTGAAACCCTGATATTCTCTTGCTCTAACCCTTCCGGACACTTCTTCTATATCCTCATCCTAACCCTAACTGAAAACCTTTCTTTTTTTTACAGTATTTCCAACCCTCCTCTGTTTAGTGTTCTGGGCCCGTATTCATAAAGATTCTAAGAATCCTCTCAGAAAACTCCTAATTTAGCTTAAAAACTTTTACGTAGGAGTCTTAGCTTAAGAGCAATTCGGGACCAATCTGAGAGCAACTCTGAGTAAGGAAAAGACAAAAACTTTCATCTTAGGAAGGAGGCGGGGTTGACCCCGTTGCTATGTATGACGCAATCTTTTGAAGACTGTGATTGGTTGGTTGTCCAAGAAGGGGAAAAAAAGTTATTTTAAGTATAGGGTCTATTCTAAGCCTTCACTTTGAAATTACATGCATAATTTTTCCTATTTGACCGTTCTCACACACACACGCACACGCACACACACACACATTATATATATAAATCCTTTTTTTTATTTACCATGCTGTTAATTTCCTATAAGGTATGCTTTGCTTAGAATGATAAAAGTTGTTCCACTCTTTCCAGTTACACTGATTGCTGGCATGTCTATTTAGGTGGTGGTTTGAATGTTGGTTTTAATGTATCAAACATGGAATTTTCCCAGTTGCCAAATATCGCAGTGGTATCGTAGTTGCCATATATATGTAGTGATTACTTTCATTTCAGGCGCTATATGGCATTTCTGTGCTGTGTTGGAGGTATTAGCGTGTCTCTAAAAAGATCTGTCACAAACATGATCCCTGCATGATCTAATCTATAGCGTCTTATTAACTCACTGTCATCCATTGTCTGCAACACATTTCTTCTCCCTCTTCATCTTTCTGCCATGTTCTCCTCTGCTAAAGAAACTCTTAAGCCTCTTAAAAGTCCTCGTCCGTGCTCCTAACAATTTTGACCTTAAGTCCTCTTTTAAGGGTTAAGATGCTTTCTGAATTACTTTTGTCTTTACTAGGATTTTTTTCTTTAATTTTAAGAGTAAACGCCCACATTTCTAAGAATTTTCTTAGAATTTTGTCACTAGGAGCTACTCTTTGCATTAAGATTCTTTATGAATATGGGCCCTGCTTTTTTGTTACTGTATATTGTTATATGTATATTTACTATGTGAAGCATACTAATGTTATATGCTGTGTTTTTGTTATCTTCTTGTACAGCGACCTTGAGCTTGGGAAAGGTGCTTTATAAATAAAACATTATGTCCCTTCTAAAAATGGCCATATTTGAAGATTTTATGAATCGCGGCAAGGCATTCCACAGTGTAGGAGGCGCAAGGAAAAGGCCTGGGCCCGTATTCTTAAAGCTTCTAAGAATCCTCTCAGAAAACTCCTAATTTAGCTTAAAAACTTCTACGTAGGAGTCTTAGCTTAAGAGCGATTCGGGACCGATCTGAGAGCAACTCTGAGCAAAGAAAAGACTAAAACTTTCATCTTAGTGAGGAGGCGGGGCTGACCCCGTTGCTACATATGACACAATCTTTTGAAGACTGTGATTGGTTGGTTGTCCAAGAAGGTTTTAAGTATAGGGTCTACTCACACACACACACACACATATGTATATAAATCCTTTTTTTATTTACCATTCTGTTAATTTCCTATAAGGTTGGCTTATAATGATAAAAATTGTTCCACTCTTTTCAATTACACTGATTGCTGGCATGTCTATTTAAGTGGTGGTTTGAATGTTGGTTTTAATGTAGAAAACATGGAATCAAAAACAAGAAGGACGAGAAAGCCCGACTGGACAGAGGAACAGTGTTTACTGTTAGCCCAGTTAGTGGATGAACACAAGGCCATCCGTAAAGGAAGATTCGGGCCGGGAGTCACAGCGCGGGGCAAGAAGCAGACGTGGGAGCTGATAGCGCACATTATTAATGGTTCATTCCCCCTGATTGTGCGCACCAGGTTATATTCCTGCTATATTCATAAATGCAGTTTTCTGAGCCTGCAAGGTGGGAATGTCCAGTGGAAACGAAATGAACTGCGACACAATAAAGAGGTTCTGAAAGTGCTGTAATTGTGTGTGTGATCTGCTTCCAGAAGGCTGTGACACAGACCCAGATCATCACTGCTGCATTGTTGCATTTTCCCAGTGGCCAAATATCTTAATGTAGTGATTACTTTAATTTCTGGCGCTACAACATTCCTGTGCTGTGTCGGAGGTATTAGCGTGTCTCTAATAAGATCCGTCACAAACATGATCCCTGCACGATCTAATTTATAGCTTATTATCTCACTGTCATCCATTGTCTGCAACACATTTCTTCTCCATCGTCTTTCTGCCATTTTCTCCTCTTCTAAAGAAACTCTTAAGCCTCTTACAGTTTTTCTCGATTGCTAAACGACAGTGGGCACAACTGGAGTCACATGTGCTAAACTCTAACTACAGTCTGTACAGCAGCAGCTCATGTGGACCAAACTCTAGTTCGTTCTTCATTGCTTGAACACAGTTTTCAAAACTCTACACACTTATCCCATGACTTTAACCACAACCTGCACAACACTGTGGATTTACAGCACTTTGTTCTAATGCTAACACACTGCTGTCAAACCTGTGAACCACACATTCACAACAGAAGAGATTTCAGCCTTGTGCCTTTCACACACTGCGGACTGCAGCTTCAGCTGAAAGGCTAAGCAGGCGTCTTGTTTTAGACTTGTTAGTGAACACACACACACACACATACATATATATATATATATAGGTAGAGCTCAGAAAGACTAGTTTTGGAAATGGAACAAGGTAGACGGTTCTGATGGGATCTGATGTTGATGAAAGCCTGTGGCCTGATGCTAGAGAGAGGCAGGATTAGCCACTCAATTATTTGTTCGGATTACAGTATGTACTTTTAGTTTCTACCTTTTTTTTCTCATTACTGTAATTCCGTAAATTACTACAGACTATTGAAGCAAACTGCTAATTTTCATTTACCTTAAAGAATTATGTTCTAAAAATTTAAATAAATCATGTGAAAGAATGTCACTCTTTTCTTTGAAGAAAATATTACTTTGTATGAAGTCACTGAAATTGTTCAAACTGTAAAGATGAAAAGTGTGTATTTTCTGTATTGGTGTTTGAGGCTCGTGTGTTTCCTCTCAGTGTGTTCTGAGTGCCAGTGTGTGTTATCTCAGTGTGTTCTGAGTGCCAGTGTGTGTTATCTCAGTGTGTTCTGAGTGCCAGTGTGTGTTATCTCAGTGTGTTCTGAGTGCCAGTGTGTGTTATCTCAGTGTGTTCTGAGTGCCAGTGTGTGTTATCTCAGTGTGTTCTGAGTGCCAGTGTGTGTTATCTCAGTGAGGGTTGTGCCAGTGTGTGTTATCTCAGTGAGGGTTGTGCCAGTGTGTGTTATCTCAGTGAGGGTTGTGCCAGTGTGTGTTATCTCAGTGAGGGTTGTGACAGTGTGTGTTATCTCAGTGAGGGTTGTGACAGTGTGTGTTATCTCAGTGAGGGTTGTGCCAGTGTGTGTTATCTCAGTGAGGGTTGTGACAGTGTGTGTTATCTCAGTGAGGGTTGTGCCAGTGTGTGTTATCTCAGTGAGGGTTGTGACAGTGTGTGTTATCTCAGTGAGGGTTGTGACAGTGTGTGTTATCTCAGTGAGGGTTGTGCCAGTGTGTGTTATCTCAGTGAGGGTTGTGACAGTGTGTGTTATCTCAGTGAGGGTTGTGCCAGTGTGTGTTATCTCAGTGAGGGTTGTGCCAGTGTGTGTTATCTCAGTGAGGGTTGTGCCAGTGTGTGTTATCTCAGTGAGGGTTGTGACAGTGTGTGTTATCTCAGTGAGGGTTGTGCCAGTGTGTGTTATCTCAGTGAGGGTTGTGCCAGTGTGTGTTATCTCAGTGAGGGTTGTGACAGTGTGTGTTATCTCAGTGAGGGTTGTGACAGTGTGTGTTATCTCAGTGAGGGTTGTGACAGTGTGTGTTATCTCAGTGAGGGTTGTGACAGTGTGTGTTATCTCAGTGAGGGTTGTGCCAGTGTGTGTTATCTCAGTGAGGGTTGTGCCAGTGTGTGTTATCTCAGTGAGGGTTGTGCAGTGTGTGTTATCTCAGTGAGGGTTGTGACAGTGTGTGTTATCTCAGTGAGGGTTGTGCCAGTGTGTGTTATCTCAGTGAGGGTTGTGCCAGTGTGTGTTATCTCAGTGAGGGTTGTGCCAGTGTGTGTTATCTCAGTGAGGGTTGTGACAGTGTGTGTTATCTCAGTGAGGGTTGTGACAGTGTGTGTTATCTCAGTGAGGGTTGTGACAGTGTGTGTTATCTCAGTGAGGGTTGTGACAGTGTGTGTTATCTCAGTGAGGGTTGTGCCAGTGTGTGTTATCTCAGTGAGGGTTGTGCCAGTGTGTGTTATCTCAGTGAGGGTTGTGACAGTGTGTGTTATCTCAGTGAGGGTTGTGCCAGTGTGTGTTATCTCAGTGAGGGTTGTGACAGTGTGTGTTATCTCAGTGAGGGTTGTGCCAGTGTGTGTTATCTCAGTGAGGGTTGTGCCAGTGTGTGTTATCTCAGTGAGGGTTGTGCCAGTGTGTGTTATCTCAGTGAGGGTTGTGACAGTGTGTGTTATCTCAGTGAGGGTTGTGACAGTGTGTGTTATCTCAGTGAGGGTTGTGCCAGTGTGTGTTATCTCAGTGAGGGTTGTGCCAGTGTGTGTTATCTCAGTGAGGGTTGTGCCAGTGTGTGTTATCTCAGTGAGGGTTGTGCCAGTGTGTGTTATCTCAGTGAGGGTTGTGACAGTGTGTGTTATCTCAGTGAGGGTTGTGACAGTGTGTGTTATCTCAGTGAGGGTTGTGCCAGTGTGTGTTATCTCAGTGAGGGTTGTGACAGTGTGTGTTATCTCAGTGAGGGTTGTGCCAGTGTGTGTTATCTCAGTGAGGGTTGTGCAGTGTGTGTTATCTCAGTGAGGGTTGTGACAGTGTGTGTTATCTCAGTGAGGGTTGTGACAGTGTGTGTTATCTCAGTGTGTTCTGAGTGCCAGTGTGTGTTATCTCAGTGAGGGTTGTGCCAGTGTGTGTTATCTCAGTGAGGGTTGTGCCAGTGTGTGTTATCTCAGTGAGGGTTGTGCCAGTGTGTGTTATCTCAGTGAGGGTTGTGCAGTGTGTGTTATCTCAGTGAGGGTTGTGACAGTGTGTGTTATCTCAGTGTGTTCTGAGTGCCAGTGTGTGTTATCTCAGTGAGGGTTGTGCCAGTGTGTGTTATCTCAGTGAGGGTTGTGCAGTGTGTGTTATCTCAGTGAGGGTTGTGCCAGTGTGTGTTATCTCAGTGAGGGTTGTGACAGTGTGTGTTATCTCAGTGAGGGTTGTGCCAGTGTGTGTTATCTCAGTGAGGGTTGTGCCAGTGTGTGTTATCTCAGTGAGGGTTGTGACAGTGTGTGTTATCTCAGTGTGTTCTGAGTGACAGTGTGTGTTATCTCAGTGTGTTCTGAGTGACAGTGTGTGTTATCTCAGTGTGTTCTGAGTGACAGTGTGTGTTATCTCAGTGTGTTCTGAGTGACAGTGTGTGTTATCTCAGTGTGTTCTGAGTGACAGTGTGTGTTATCTCAGTGAGGGTTGTGCCAGTGTGTGTTATCTCAGTGAGGGTTGTGCCAGTGTGTGTTATCTCAGTGAGGGTTGTGACAGTGTGTGTTATCTCAGTGAGGGTTGTGACAGTGTGTGTTATCTCAGTGAGGGTTGTGACAGTGTGTGTTATCTCAGTGAGGGTTGTGACAGTGTGTGTTATCTCAGTGAGGGTTGTGACAGTGTGTGTTATCTCAGTGAGGGTTGTGACAGTGTGTGTTAT
>JAJAQA010000013.1:39854760-39977260 GCA_021464565.1 Rutilus rutilus | reverse complement strand
GCAAGTGTATGACATTTGGTATAGAAATAAACAATGGTAATTAAGTGCTTTTCCTAAAAATGAGAAAGAAATACAGGGTATTAAAACAGTATGAACTACAAATAAAGTCAGTATGTGAGGCTAAATAGATGTGTTTTAGTCTGAATTAGGTAAGATGTGTGCTTCCATTTCAGTTTCAGCAATCCCTTCACTCGATTGGGATGTTCTCTTTTGTTCTGGGCGGCAAGTGCAGTAACTGTAACATCGGGCATATTTTGTAGTATTAAACACATATTTATACCGACTTCATCAGGCTCAGAAAATTCTTCACAAAGAATGGCCTTCTCAGCTGCCATAGTTGCAACTCTTGCGTCATCAGAACAGTGTGTTCAACGCATCACCGCTTCTGTTTAAAAAACGTTGTGCAACGTTTTGTAGGGGCTGAACACAGACCTGGGCTGTGTTCAGCCCCGACAAAACGTTGCACAACTGTTGGCTCTCATCCTCACGTCCTCAGGCTGTTGAGCGATCGCAACCTCCTCCTCCTGGCGTTCTATTTCCAAAGCACGCAGCTCCTCTTCTGAAAACTCTGGTTCATAGAGGTAAGTTATGGTTCTGGATCTTGACTGTCTGAGAAGTCACCCTCTTCGTCTCTCACAAAATCAGCCATGTTCATCGCCATTCATGTACTGTAGGAAAAATAGCCAGCTACCATTCACGCCGGTGTGTTGACGGAAGTTGTGGCATTTCATGTGTTGCGTGATATCTCTGCGCCCAAGTAGCAGTGCTTCCTGTGTTTCCCCCTAATATAGTCCCAAGTCACTATCTGCCTAGGAAATTGCCTAGAGTTAATCTGCATCGCTATTTGTACTCGTTGTGAATACGCAGGCCACAAGAAGTTATTAGGTGGTTTTTTTTGTTCGTTTTTTCACTTTTACTCAGGACATGCTAGCTGGCAACAAAGGATTCCATTCATTAAGCTAAGCTAAGCTAGCGCCGACCCTGTCAAACTAAAACAATGCATGCACTGAGACAAAAATGCATTTGCCCACCTATCTAAATGTAGGAAAGAAGTGAATAAGCCCTATTTCAAAAAACGGTGGAGTGTTCCTTTAATTAAAAATATTCAGTCTTGTTCTTCAAAATTTAAACCCATAACAAATAAGTTTTAGCTTTAAATTCTCTTTTTCTGTTCCAGCATATTCAAATTATTGCATTCAAACGCTAATTTTTATTATTATTTATTATTTGTTCATTTAAATCAATGTAAAACCAGTGTTTAAATATTGTGTCCATTATAAAAGGCAGTCCAAACTAACCTTTACAGTGAAGTTCTATATTAGACAGAAAATAAGAACTAAAGATGCTTTGAACTGCTATGATCTCATCCGACAGCTCGTTCTTATTAACTATTATTTATTCGGTTCTTATTATATAAGAATAGGTTATTTCAAAGTGGTGGATCAATGACGAAAGCAACTGAATCAGAACAGCAGATTTCTCCATTATTTAGAATAGAACTGAGGAAGTAATGGAGGACGTGTTGTTAGGCTTTATATTCATTATGATGTTATCAAAGTTTTTTTTTATTTTTTTATTTAATTTTTTTGACGCTTTTAGGAGAAATATATCTGATCGTTTGAGAAAAATGTATTCTACATGGGAATAAACAGGCACAATTAGCCTAATCATAATTAATAATGAAATTGTGTTTTATAACTAAAAGTGTGCTGACTAATATAATTAATTAGTTGTGTAATTCATTTAGTTCCTGAGCAATTATTCTTATTGTCTCCTGAGACTTCTTGCTGAACTGGCAAAGATAAAAGAACGAAAATCAAAGAAGTGAATCTTTTTTCACCCATCGCAATGTTGAAGACATTATATTTCTGATCTATTCTATTCCCACTAAGAGTGTATAGATTAGGGTTAGGGTTTTAACCTAACCCTGTGCAGGAAACACCGAATGGGAAATAACGAATTGAGCAACTATTAACCACTCAGTGACGCTGATAAAGGAGTGGTTTGGGTTTTTGTATTGTTCTTCCTGCAGTGACGAAACTGAAGAATTCCCGTGAGCTGCGCGTTTGTGTGATATTTAAGTGTTTTTTGTGTCATGTTAAATGAGTAGCATGCGTGTAATATCCCCCCTATCCCAACATCCGGAAGGGTTAGAAATGCCTTTTTTCCTTAGGCCTATAGTTTTTTCGCAACGCATGTCATACGGCAGTGCACACGCAATCCACAAGTGGATAACTCATGGAAGTTTCCCTGGTTGAACAATCTCAATGGGTTTAAATAGACTAGAAACCCACTGCAACATATTAGATGCACTTCGAACCACAATGAAGTTCTACCTCAGTAAGTAGATCCTAACCCTTTTTAGAAAATATTCTTTAACACATTACGAATAATGCTTCAAATTAAGATAAAAAAAAAAGATACATTACAACTTTGTCAGATGTGTTCGCTGTGCACTCAGTGTGTGTGTGTGTGTGTGTGTGTGTGTGTGTGTGGAGCGTTGGTTCCGTCAGTGTTTGTGATGTAGATTTCTGATGTTCTGATAACACTGTTTTCTCCAGTTCTCGTCGCGCACTGCTGTTTGACGCTGGTCAATAACGCGCCGCTCCGCGGGCACGAGCTGACGCGCACGGTGGAGAACGCCATGAGTTTAGCGAAGGAGATACTGAGAGACATTCGCGGAGCGCACGACGCGTGCGTCACATCAGCGGTGAGCAGGCTTACCTTTACTTGGGACATTAATGCACTGCCAAATTAGGTCAGATCTTACATTTCATGGACAAACTTTAGATCAGCACAAGCTAATAATAGCCTACATTCCTGTCAAACTGATCATATTTTATCTTACATCTGATTACACGATGCATTTTAGTTCACAACAGTGATACAGAATACAGGAGTAAACTGTGTTTATTTGTTTGCAGGGTTTGACTCTTTCCAGTGAAGCAAAAAGCTTGGAGTATTTATTAAGTGACATTGGCATTCCTGCGCCTCCAGTGCTCAAGTCAGAGGAGCTCACCATGGTAAATACTCTCTAGCATGGTAAAGTGTGTGTAAGCATGTTGAATATAGAACTGGAAGAAGCATATAATAGTATAATAGTTATACTATTGAGATGCATGTTGCTATTGATGATTGTAGAGCCAGTAGAACATTTTGATATAGATGAAGCATAACTGTGTTGGAGCAGGACAGCAGCTCTTCTAATTTATGGATCTAATTCTGAATCAAACCTGCAGATGTTGTTAGAAGTCGAGTTTAAACACTGGCATCACCTCAAATCAGTCCTATTTAGATGTTTAAATGAATGAAGCTTGCATGTTAAACATTTTCAAAGAGGTGTTTAACAGTTCTTGACTGTTTGTTTTGACCAGGAAACGAGTTTAAACCATATTGTAAGCGGCCTGGAGCTTCACCACAAACTTCTGGAGGAAATCGGAGTGGTCTTGAACTCCCCAGAAGAGCTGAAGCCTTTGCTCGCGGGCGTCAGAGATCTGTGTGGTCAGGTGAAAGAGGTATTTCTCACGCTTCAGCCTCTCCAACACCATCACATCAGTTCTGCTTTAGATGGAATATTGCAGTTTATTCTAAAGGATTTATCATCATTTCAATTCACATGCCTTGTAATCTTGAATCTAAATATATTCCCAACATCTCTTCCCTTCTCTGAAGACGTTTACTGGCGCGACTTCTGTTTCATGCCGACTTTAAGAACATATAATGTTAGATTATTATTATATGTGGCTGAATACATACCATTTTAGAGTAATTGCAATTATTATAAAATTAAATAATGCTGCCTATCGTATTATGTTTGAATGAAAAAAAAAAGTACAAAACTTAGGGCCTAAAGTGACATGAAGAAAATTTCATGAACATCTAAAAATTCACCCGTCTTTCCCATTTTCTTGAAAAACCTACAGTATTGCACACGTTACATTTCACTGAGCAACACTCAGCATTTCTTTCTAAAACGAGCTGATCTTAGATTATTAATGCTCTCTCTCTCTTCTGGCTCAGATGCAACGGCTGGCCCAGATTCCCAGTCCAGAATCCCAGGATGGGTTTCCAGGGCTTTCCCTGCAGCGCCTCAGTGATTATCAGGTCCAAGTGGCGGCTCATCTTACCCTCCAGCAGCTGCGGAGCTTCACCCAGGACGTGTTTCGGACTCTTCGCCACATCTCTGCGTCTATGGCTGACCCGTAGTGACCGAACCAGGCCAACAACTCAATGTCCTAAAGCTGACCCATAGTGACCGAACCAGGCCAACAACTCAATGTCCTAAAGCTGACCCGTAGTGACCGAACCAGGCCAACAACTCAGTGTCCTAAAGCTGACCCGTAGTGACCGAACCAGGCCAACAACTCAATGTCCTAAAGCTGACCCGTAGTGACCGAACCAGGCCAACAACTCAATGTCCTAAAGCTGACCCGTAGTGACCGAACCAGGCCAACAACTCAGTGTCCTAAAGCTGACCCGTAGTGACCGAACCAGGCCAACAACTCAATGTCCTAAAGCTGACCCGTAGTGACCGAACCAGGCCAACAACTCAATGTCCTAAAGCTGACCCGTAGTGACCGAACCAGGCCAACAACTCAATGTCCTAAAGCTGACCCGTAGTGACCGAACCAGGCCAACAACTCAATGTCCTAAAGCTGACCCGTAGTGACCGAACCAGGCCAACAACTCAGTGTCCTAAAGCTGACCCGTAGTGACCGAACCAGGCCAACAACTCAGTGTCCTAAAGCTGACCCGTAGTGACCGAACCAGGCCAACAACTCAGTGTCCTAAAGCTGACCCGTAGTGACCGAACCAGGCCAACAACTCAATGTCCTAAAGCTGACCCGTAGTGACCGAACCAGGCCAACAACTCAATGTCCTAAAGCTGACCCGTAGTGACCGAACCAGGCCAACAACTCAATGTCCTAAAGCTGACCCGTAGTGACCGAACCAGGCCAACAACTCAGTGTCCTAAAGCTGACCCGTAGTGACCGAACCAGGCCAACAACTCAATGTCCTAAAGCTGACCCGTAGTGACCGAACCAGGCCAACAACTCACTGTCCTAAAGCTGACCCGTAGTGACCGAACCAGGCCAACAACTCAGTGTCCTAAAGCTGACCCGTAGTGACCGAACCAGGCCAACAACTCAATGTCCAACTGGATAAACTTGGTATTTTCTGTAACTGTATTTTTGGAATACAAAAGTTAAAATGGGTTTTCTTGGCAAAGTTAAATTCAACTTTGGAATAATACTATTGTTTTAACTGGATATAATTTTATATGACTTTGACATATTTATTTATTGTAGTTAGTATTATTTTTATGATGTTATTTATATCTACAGAAGTTGTACCCTATGGGTGCGGTGTAGATTTATATTTAATCTATAACCAGATTTGTATTTATTACTGATTATAAATTATTTTTTACTTGTGAATAACTATTAAAATATTTCAGAAAACAAATGCATTTTTTTTTAAAGATTTTGTCTCTGTCAAATATCAAAATGTTGACATATTTATGAATAAAAAAGATTCAATGGTCATAATTTAATAAATGCCTGAAAGATCCATTAATATCTTTATAAAAAAGCCGTCTTTATGTGAATACCATACTTCAGAAAGCTATATGCGTATATTATTCTCATGGTATATAACATTACAGTAAACTGTTCCCTCATTTTAACAGTTCTTTCCCTGTCATGGGTGTAAAGTTAGTTTCTCAGAGAATGACCACTTATTGAAATTTTAATGTTTGAAGTATGTTGGATCAGCATTTACATTTTTATGAAAGCCATCAGCACACATCGATGGTGATAGTGACATAGATCTAACATTGATTTATAATAACCACAAGATCTGGCAAGTTTATATCTCTGAAAAAACCAAGTGGCCTTTCAATCAGTGCAGCGTTTTTCCTGCTTTGCTCTGATCCAGTGGCTCTCGACCCGGCTTTCTCTTTCTTCAACACTGCTCAATTATTAAACTCCATGTGAACTCTTCTCGAAAATGTGCCAAGTTGAAATTAATAGCTTTTCAAACCACGTCTGAACCCTACCTGACGTATATAGAATTCAGTGCTGATTGATTCATTCAAGTAATTACCTAATGCCAAGAAGTGAACAAAATAATTCTGGAGGAGGATATTTCACAGCTGATCATCACAAAGCACAAATACAGAGATTCTGTTAGAAACAAACCTGGGCAAGAAAGACATCTACTACTCTGGAGAGGAAAATCATCAGAATGGTCAACAAGAATCCCCTGTTGCTGAACTGGCCTCTTCTGGATTTGAAGTTAAGACATGAAGGACTTCGAGGTCGTCACCCAAGGAAAACACCATTGCTCACATAGTAAATATTCATATGGATAAGCAAAAACTGATGCTTCTTTTCAAAAAAAGATCTGGGTTCCTAAAACCCTACAGATCTGACCATAACCACCATGCAAAAGGTCATCTGTGTCCATGAACGTATGTGAGCCTCTCTCACTCACACACACATACACACCCGTCTCTGCCTCTTTCAAACCTGGAACCCTTCACTGAAGCATGCATGAGAAGGCCATCAGTCTGAGCAACACCAGACGCAGACACGTGATGGAGCTGGTGGTGAATGATGGAGCTGGACTCTGGACTCACATGTTTGCTGTTGTTCTTGACCCTTCTCTAACTGATGACCCTTGACCCTTGGGTTGACCCAGCTGCAGAGCTGACTGGTGAGGTAGAACTTCATGAAGCTGAAAATTAACTTGAGACTTTAGTCTAGCATCACAGTTCCAGAATTATCAGCAAAAATGTAAATACGCCTGTAAATTTGTCTGATAATGTTGTAATTAGGGTCACATTGATGCGTGCCAGATTTCATTCATATCAGACCAACAGCCTATAGGTGACCAGAGAAACTATACGTTGAGAAAATCGCTTATTGTGGTAAAATTGCAGACAGAAATGAAATCAGAGATACAAAATTGCCTCACATTTAAAGCTGTTCTAAAGTTCATGTTTATAACCCTCCTGTCAATCCTACAGACGAAGGGCATCTCGGGAACCACACTCCAATGGTTCAAGTCTCACCTCTCAGGTAGGTCCTTCAGGGTGTCATGGAGGGGTGAGGTGTCTAAGACCCATCATCTAGCTACTGGAGTGCCTCAGGGCTCAGTGCTGGGACCGCTTCTCTTCTCCATCTACATGCCATCACTAGGATCTGTCATTCAGAAACATGGCTTTTCCCATCACTGCTACGCTGATGACACACAACTCTACCCCTCATTCCAGCCTGATGATCCAACGGTTGCTGATCGCATCTCAGCCTGACAGACATTTCTGGCTGGATGAAGGACCACCACCTTCAACTAAACCTTGTGAAGACAGAGCTACTTGTGGTCCCGGCCAACCCAACACTTCATCACAACTTCTCCATTCAGCTAGTTTCATCATCCAGAACTCCATCAAGGTCAGCCAGGAACCTTGGAGTTGTGATTGATGATCAATTGAACTTCACAGACCACATTGCTAGAACTGCCCGGTCCTGCAGATTTGCCTTGGACAACATTAGGAGGATCAGGCCCTTTCTATCAGAGCTACACAACTCCTTGTCCAAATGCTAGTTCTATCCAGACTGGACTATTGTAATGCTCTCCTGGCTGGTCTTCCAGCATCACTGTCAATCCTCTGCAACTGATCCAGATGCTGCAGCTAGAGTGGTCTTTAAGGAGCCGAAGAGAGCACATGTCACTCCTCTCCTCACTACATTGCACTGGTTTCCAACAGCCGCTCGCATCAAATTCAAGTCACTGACGTTTGTCTACAGAACAACCACTGGCTCTGCTCCCTTTTACCTAAACTCATTACTTCAGACCTACGTGCCATCCAGAAACTTGAGCTCTGCAAGTGAACGGCGTCTTGTGGTGCATCATCTCAAAGAGGCACTAAATCTCTTTCTCTGACCTTCACCTGGACTGTTCCCTGCTGGAGGAATGATCTAACTCAGTGGTTCCCAAACCTGTCCTGGAGTACCCCCAACACTGCACGTTTTCTTTTTCTCCCTTTGTGAACTTTGTGTGTATTTGACAGTTTAAGCGCAATAAGACGTGAAAGAGAACTTAGTTTAATACTCACGGGACAGCCAGCTCTCTGTGCACGTGCTTCGGATGTGTTGCGCTCAGAAAACCATGTTTCAGAAGTTTACACTAAGAACTGCAATGTCCTCGATAGAGATGATAATCAAAACCAAACAGATGCTTTGTTAGTTTTTGGCAGAGTATCAGAGGAGGCACGATCTGTACAAGCTCCGCCTTCTTCTTCAGCTCATTTGCATTTGAAGATACATGCACGAAACCAGCATGTTTTCTTGCAAAATTGTCATTTACAACATGGTATAATAAATTATCTGTGGGGTATTTTGAGCTGAAACTTGAAAGACACATTCTGGGGACGCCTGAGACTTGCATTACATTTTGTAAAAAGGTGCATAATAGTTCCCCTTTAAGGTAATAATGGTGCACACCAAGACCACGGTTCCACGCATCTCATATGGACACATCTAGCAGGCAATAAAGAAAAAAGAAAACCATGCAGGAAAGCATCAGCATGAAACACCAAACTTTTAAGTGGCTCATTTATTCGGTTTAAAATGACTGATAAATGCACAAGGTGGCTTGAGAGTTTACGTGCACGTGACATCCATCAACAATTAAACTGCACCAGTGTTTCAAATCAGGCTCTTTTATTTAACACCAGTCATGCAAAATCTGTTGGCCTTTACTCTTAACCCTTGATAGAACACCTTAGAATCACACTGACTTTATGAACCACAAAGTTCCCAGTAAAGACCGATTCTTGAGTTGAGTTTGCCAACAGCTCTTGCAGCGTCTGCTAGTTTCTGGAAAGCTTCCCATTACACCCTCATTAGTTAAGTCTATAAAACTTAATGAAGCACATTTCAGAACAACGTTGAACATCAACATGACCCACATACATGTGGAAAAGACATCAGCAGGATAGGCCCGAAGGCATCCGAAGGCCATTTCTTCGACACATTAACGGTGTCAATGCCATTGGATCCAGTGAAGATTCTGTAAGACTGGGCTGCCTTGATGGGAATTAGGACTCTTTGCATTACAAGGACATTTATCAGAAGTACAAACAGAAAGGTTTAATTTAACTTTATTTTCATATCAATGGAAAAATATAACCTCATACAAATGTCTAATTCTGTCCATTGTCTCTTTTTAAAAGCTCGGTGAATGACTCCAATTAAGTGCCGCAAGAAACAAATAAAAAAATTACAACCAAAGCATATCAATGCAAATAAATTTGTGACATTGTTGACATGTTTATTTTGCATCTTCTACATGTTAACATATTAAGCTCAAGTCCATTGGTATCCGCAAGGATTTGGCACTCAATTTCCTGCAAAACAAATGGAGAATAAAGTAGGATGTGGAAGTGTGTAATTCCTGAACCCTTCGAACACGGAGCGCTCCGCTAGAACTTCCCCCTCGAGTGGCGAAAGTCTTCCCTTTCCTAGGACAGATGAAAGCTCTGCCTCTCTGCACCATCCATACTAATAAGAGAACCATTTATTTTTATTTAGTAAAAAAAAAAGGGGAAAAATTTATACTGCAGCAATTGACTTTCAGAAAAGCATGACGAAGCTCAGCGCCAGTTCACCCGAGTGCTGCCCGTCCCCGACTACTGCCGCTCTCCTAGGTTTACATAAGTGCATCTCACGGAATTTGCAAACAAGATATTTATCATGTTTATTTATTATTGGTTGAAATAGTAAGAGGGGATGTGGAAACAGCGTCCCCTCCGTTCATTCACACACTCACACTCCAGTCACGCCATTATAAACTCCAGCAGCAGCATTTCCTTCTCGTTCACATCTTCTGACAAATGAATTGTGTGATGGGGAACAATCTGCAGTCGCAACACCTCAAAGATGAACTCTGCAGATCAACAAAACTGTCCTTTCTTTAGCTGGCAAGTCTGTACTAATATGATGCACTAGCTTTTCAAACACAAGTGTGTACAGAATGTAGATCATTTTTAATAATTTTTTGTGGGGTCAGAGACACGTTCTGCACACGGAGAAGAGGTGAAGGTCGTGGGCCACTGAGTTTCTGCTGGCAACTGCTGGAGTTGCACTCTGAAGGTGGTGTGATGTCTCTCGCACTCGTTCTCACTCGCTCACATTCTCAGACACTCATCTCAGCGCACACGTCACTTCTGCTTCGACTTCTATGTGTAAAAGACAGAAGAAACCTCAGTGGGTTTGATTTCCATTATTCTTGGTAGAATTTCCACAGCCAGTAATCTGAAAACAACAAGAACACAGTGGCTGAGAAGAAATCTACAGTAATAGAGTAAAACTGACCATTAAGTGGCAGACTAGGGACTTTGAGGACCTTAAACTATGGAAAAACAAATGCAAGACAAACACGTACATGGCACATTTCTCCCTCAAATGAATGGGCTTCACTTTTCTCTATGCATCTAATATTTATGACCAGTCCAGGCCTGATGAGCAAACACATCTGCTGTACTTCCACACTCTGTTAGAGAATGAAACTGCTTTTTCATTCAGCACATCTGGTGGGTTTTCCAGCACTGGTCTAAACATAATCGGACGGACGTTTCGTGCCAAACATTCATGTTGGTGTGAACAGGCCTGAAGACTTGCTCAGCAGTCATAAAACCAGAAGCCTTCATGTGTGCACATGCGAATAAAGCCCTGCAGAAACACAGGTCTGATGAGTAGACACATACCAAGCTTGGCTCTTCAGCTTGCGCAGCTCCTTCGTGGCCCATGTGGCTAAAGTCTTGGTCTTGGTGATCTTGGACCTCCGGCCTTCAGTCAGCAGGTCGTTGATCTGAGGTCGAACCTCTACCAGCTTCATCACGTCTTTCCCAAAAGTTGTACACAGGTCACTTTAGGAGGGGGGAAGAAATGTCAACTTGCATGCTAGAGCAACAGAAGAAACATGCTAATCAAACAAGCTACAGGATTAATAAGAATCACCCAAAAAAGAAAACTAGTGTCCTTCTAAACCCAAAGACTCGCGAGAGCAGAAGAAGGCTGAATTCAGTGTCTAGTCTACACTACAACCTCTCCATAGACTAGTGTTCTTGGTGAATCAAGATCCTCCTGCTGGAGCTCTGAACCATAATGAGCCCAAAAGGGTGAAGACTGTAATAATGAAGAAAAGACTGGCCAATTTACAGACTACACCTAGTATTGTTTTAGTCACCGGTCCAGGGCTCGACAACATGGCCAGCGTGAGACACACTCAGGACCGCTGACCTCAACACTACTGTTAGCCCTAGCAGAACCACTCAGAGTCTAGATGATGAATGGGAAAACACTGGCTTGTCATGCGTTTCTGTTCTTATTTTATTCTCTGGAATTGAGAAGTGTGAAACTGCACTTGGTGAGAACACAAGGTTATACTGGTCAGTAACAACATCCAGCGAGAGCCTGAAGCACTGGCCCGTCTGAGCTCTTACCCTATGAGGCCGACAGCGTTGGCCACGACCCCGTCAGAACGGTCTTCATCCTCAGCAATGTGTTGGATGAAAGACAAGATAAACTCGACTCGAGGCTGTACCAGCATTACATCGGCTGCACAGATTGAGGGAAACACAGGGTTTATACATGAATCTCTCTCATCTTCACAGTTACGAGATGGATAAAGGTAAACTTACGGTGTACATTCTCCTGGTCTCCTTTCAAGCCCTGGATGATCCCAGTGTAAGCTTCCAGACAGCCTTCTCTCAGCTCATTCAAATAGTCCACCATATCATAGTCTGTCTGAAACGACATAAGCAGCAACTAGTTAATCTCCCAGTTAGCCTGGGTTAGCTTCCAGTTTGAACGAAGAGAAGAGAGGAAGCAGTTCAGGAAAAGGCCAACTTCATTTCCGGCATTGATAACGACCCCGGAGGATGGGTTAATGTCCTCTGAGGCAAAACGACAACCCTTTTAAATGCACTATACACCCCGTATGGCCAGCTGTTTTACACGTGTGCATGAGGACACGAGAGTGATGTGGAAGCCCAGACTCCATCACTTCTGGAATGAGCTTCACAACAGTTACCTGGAACAGTTAGTACGACAGAATCGATTCCTATTGACGTCTGAGGCGTCTGTGCACACGCTTCGGCTCTGTCAGCGCGAGGAACATCGTCTTTACATCAGCATGAGTTTCAAAATCACATTTCATTGGTTCAGACTCATGTCATTGAGGATTCGCGATGAATATTCACAAAGTTGGAATACTGCGCTCTAAAACCAAACTCGTGCTGAGGGGAAGCACTAGGGAAGAACAGAGAATAGCAGCACTTTTTCATGGACAAAGGAAAGTACTCCTCTCAGAAAACACACAAATAAAGATTGAAAACTAACTCTACGAACATGGAAAAGAGATAGATGGAGCTCTTCTTTACGCAGAGGAGAAAAGCCAACGCAACTTTAAGGGGATCAAGAGAAACATGATTATGTATTTCTGCTCAGCAACACTGGACAAACACACGGCATACGCTAATAACTTTTCATATACTGTCTTTCTATGTATACCAGTTCTAATTAGGGATGTTTAAAAAAAAAAAAAAAAAAAAAAAAAAAAAAAAAAATAATCGATTCACCAATTCTGAATCGATTTTCATATTAATTTCTAAAGATCGATCCGTAACTCAGAGGATCGATTTAATAATAGGCCTACATTTTCCCCGTGAACTTTAACTTGCCGCATCATTGAATTCACGCATGCACGCGAGGTGGAAGGACATTAAAACACCGAACATGGCGGTCAGTAACGTTAAGCAAGCGGTTGCTTTGAAAACTCCAGAAACGCTCAAAGCCGTGATCTGGCACCAGTGTTTCCCACACATAGACTAATTCGTGGCGGTGCGCCACAGAATCAACACCGGCCGCCACATATTGCGTTTCGTTATAAAAAAAAATGTTTTACGCTATTTAAAACACGCAGCGTATTTATTCAGCTGCATTTCCTTTCCCTGCTCTCCCTCCGTCTCTCTGTCACTCACGCGTCTCTCTCACAAGAGAATTTTTGTCTCGCCAAAGTCTTATTTGATCGGTGAGTGATGATAACTGCTGCGCTCGCGATAGGGCGTATTGCTGAAAGAACGAGCAGAGAGAGAGGCCCGGTCGCGCGCGTCTTCAAACTGCCTTGATCTCTCGCTGCCTCGCGCATATTAATCAAAATCACGATGGTAAAAGATCGGAAGACCAAAGTTTCACGTGGAGCATTCGGATATTTTTTCCCTGAATTACCGCTGGGTGTGAATTGTGCTAAAAAGAAAAATTCGAAAAAAAAATACGTTGCCTTATCTTCTCTGAAAAGATTCAGCTGACATAAAAAACACTTTCAATAAACAAAACAAAACCTATCCAATGATGAATTGTTTCCTGTGTTGACAAATCTTGTGTGATGTCCTAACTGCCGGCTGGGATAATCTCACAACGCGTACAAGTCCGCTAATGACACGTCCGATTCGCAAACTAATGACTCCTTTGAACCGATTACATTTAATGAATGGTTAAAACAACTGATCAACTACTGATGAACTCTGAATCAGTGTATAACAAATCGGTAACACTTTACAATAAGGTTCCATTTATTAAACTCTAGTTAACTACATTACTTAACATTAAATATTAATGCACATCTACAACATTAATCAATAGCTTGTTTGCATATGACGTCACCTCACTGCGTTGCCATGGCGCGAAATGCAGATGGAGGGCAGGAACTGATTTGCTACATTTAGAACCACTATAACAAACTCAAAATGCCTATGTTTTGCGTCGTTTATGGTTGCTCAAATCGATGAAACCACGAGGAGTTTTTATCGAGTACCAAAACTTGTTGTTCATAAGGGGGAAAAAGGCAAGAAATTGACCGAAAAACGCCGGAAAAAAATGGCTTGCAAACCTACGTCGGAAAATGCCTGTGTGTGCAGTGATCACTTTGTCAAAGGTGAATTAACTTATGTGGCTATGTTTGTGTAACGTACCAGTTTCTGAACTTTGTAAAGTCAAAGTAATTGTTTCTTCTTTTCTTTGAGTTTGTAAGTTACCCCTGTAACTGAAGACAAACTCGTAACGTTACAGGCAAAATCTTTCAATTCAGTTGAAAAATCGCTCCTCTTCATAACGTAAGGATCACGTCCAACATATGTTTAGATTTTTTTGTTGTATATTTCTCTTGTAATAGCGTCAAAAGTAGTCCAGTACGGACTTTCTGCCATCTCGTCCATTCCGCTCTTCACTTCCTGCCCTCCATCTGAATTTCGCGCGTCATCACAATCACGTGACTGCAAACCACCTATTACGTTAGTTAGCCTAATGCACTGTGTGAAGTAACAATAAAAATACAGCTGTTCACTGTTTGTTCAACTAAGACTAACAAAGATTAATAAATACAGTAACAAATGTATTGCTCGTGGTTCATTAGTTAGCCTAATACATTAATGTAAACAAATCAAACCACATTTAACACCTCTTAAAATGAGAATGTAAGTGTGCTTACCCCATTTTTTAGTAAGTGTTTAGCAAGATTTAACCTTTACTGTATTTTCAGGTTATCTACTGTATATGACTGTGTAGAACAATTAGCAAAACAATCTTTTAGTTTAGACTGTTTGCGTAAATGCAGTTGGTTGTCGAAGTCAAAACTCTAAATAAGCTGTGAATCAAATAAACTTACTATAAATAATGTTGTCTAATTTTTTTTACTCTTACACTGAATGTTTGGATTTTGTGAAGGTGTGAATCATTTTTGATTAATATTTAATATAATAAAGTTCTGTGTAACGAATTATTAATGAAGGACCCCCGCCCCGCCCCCCCACCACCACAAATTGCTTTCTAATCTGTAGGAAACACTGGGCACCATTTCGGGTTCAGAAGCAATGCAGAGAACGAGCTTGACAAAAGCAAAGCAATTTGCTAAGCCTGTCATTTTTAATACATCAGGTTCGCGTCTAAATAATCGGTCTACTGCTGCTGATATACCTCTGCGTCCTCTGTCGTCTACACCAGTGCAAGTTTGTGAAAGCAGTTGTATCAACACTCTGGAAGGGGGATTGTTCTTTACAACCATCAATACTCCATTAATTTGCAGTTGAATGTCTATAATAATAGTATCAATATGTTGCATAACTACAGTACTGTAATTCAGGTAACAGCTGGAAAAAAAATGCTTTTTTCAAAAACACTTATCTAAATCTCGAAGATCGGATCAGATCGGATCGAATCATGATAATCGATTCAAGATCTTGAGAATCGGAATCGAATCTTGAAATTTGAATCGAAACCCAGCCCTAGTTCTAATAACGTATTAGACAGGACTGTTAGAAAGATCGTAAACTAATGAATGCGAGCTCTGTTTCCTCAGGCTCTGCCGTTCTCAGCGCCGTCAAAATAAAAGTCACAACAAGCGCGGCTTACGTCACTTCCGAGTTCCTACTGGCGCTGCGAATGCAACCAGAAAACGTTCCTATGGGAAGCATTAGTTCTTGGTAGGGCTGCACGTTTTCAAGTTTTTCATTAACCGTTAACCGAGGCCCTTAGCGGTTAATACTCGGTTAACCATAGTGTGCGCGCCGCAACCCCGAGATAGGCGTAATTTGCGGGTGAGACATATCCCCACGACCCCACCACTATTTTCTAAGGTCGATATTGTATTGTCCCCACCACTTTTGAAACATCTCGCGGCAGGAATACCAATACAAATAAACAAAACATCTCCAGTTAACTAGCAGAGCATTCATTTCGTTCGTTTTTTTTTTTTTTTTGGCGATCTAGCGCTGAAATGTTTTGTTTTTTAAATCAAGTGATCAAAGTGCTCGTTGCCGCTGCGATCGAGAAGGGTCTTGTAAAACGTGCGGAGGTATTATTAATTCGTGGCCACGAAACAATTCACCTGAATATTCACCCGTTCACACACACACACCAAAAAAAGGAATAAAAAGCTGTACGAGAATAGTCGGCCTTCACTGAAGAGCTATCTTCACAGGTAAGAAAAACAGTTTAATAATTATTATTAATTCGTGGCCACGAAATAATTCACCTGAATATTCACCAATTCACAAAAAATAGGTCTTTAGCATTCACTAATTAATAGTATCAAACTGTTTTTGGCCACGTTGTAATTCGTTAAATCAAAATGAGGGAGGGAATTTGTTCAACGTGTCCACGATTTATTAAAACGAGGGAACAAATAAGTCGTCGTAACAACTAATTATTTAGATCAGTGGACAGGGAGCATAAGAACAAACAGTGAGAGAGCCCCGGCCGCGCGCGCGCACTCTCACCGCCTTCAAACAACACGAGCGCTGTATTGCTCTCTCTCCCTCGCGCATATCAACACAATAGTAAAAGGTCGGAAGACCGATTGTGTTTTATAGATTAGTAGTTTGTTTGTTCAGATAAAGTGTTTGATTAGCAAGTACATGTTTAGGAAATGCATAATACAAATTGTATGGGTTAATGTAACGGTAAACGGACTCTGCGGGTAAAACTGTTGTGATGAAATTGCGCATGCTCGAGGTAAAACTGCTGGGGTAAAGCTGTGGCTCTGCGGCTCTGCAGACAGATATTATTGTGCTGCCATCAGTGGCGCGGATACTATGTTTGTTTCTGGCTCGCGCACAGCCTTCACTCTCGCACAGCCTTCACTCTCGGACGCGCGCTTTCTTTGCCCGCTTCATATTAGAAAACTGGTCTAGCGGTCTCTGGTGGTGCAAAAATGTATTACAACTAAATTCAGTGCACGCCATTGACGCCACTTAACCGAGCAAAATGTTTCACTCGGTTACGCAATTTTTAACGGTTAATCGGTTAATCGGTTAACCATGGACACCCCTAGTTCTTGGGGAACCACCTGGTGGCTAATCCTAGAACTGTCCGGTGCAAAAGCCCCAATAGTTTAGATGTATAATTGCTATTTGGAGCATTGGGATCGCTAGACATTTCACTCGTTAGTCTGTAACCATTCCCACTCATTTGGCCAGCACGGGTCAAACATAAACTATATAGAGAAAGCGAGATCATAGACATTATCACTGAAGCTGTTCATTTCTTCAGTTCAACAATGTTCTTGTGAAGACTCCAGTTTTAATCAATGAAGTTACCTACTCTACACTGTGCAATGAATCTCTTACTGTGGCTCTTATTCACTAATAGTGTGTGTCTGAGCATGACGTCACCATCGACCTGAGTGACTGCAGCTACACACACACACCGAGAGGCAGAAACACTGAGCTGTGCGCGCACTGGTAGTGTTTTGGGGAGTGCGTGTGCGCGCGCGTGTGTGTGTGTGTGTGTATTTTTACCTTGTCCACCTGTGCCTGCGAGGCCTGCTGCAGTGTGTCCAGCACAATGTCCAGGTACTTCTTGAATTCCCCTCCAATGGCAAGAGCAATATCACCAAAGACAGACAGGATCTGGGGTTTCACAGACCTGTGCACATTCTCGTTCTGCAAAGACACATTATAGCATTACTCTACCGTAAACCCAGCCTTGCTCTACCGTAAACCCAGCCTTGCTCTACCGTAAACCCAGCCTTGCTCTACCGTAAACCCAGCCTTGCTCTACCGTAAACCCAGCCTTGCTCTACCGTAAACCCAGCCTTGCTCTACTGTAAACGCCGGCCGCCTTGCTCTACCGTAAACCCAGCCTTGCTCTACCGTAAACCCAGCCTTGCTCTACCGTAAACCCAGCCTTGCTCTACTGTAAACGCCGGCCGCCTTGCTCTACCGTAAACCCAGCCTTGCTCTACCGTAAACTCCGGCCACCTTGCTCTACCGTAAACTCCGGCCACCTTGCTCTACCGTAAACGCCGGCCGCCTTGCTCTACCGTAAACGCCCGCTGCCTTGCTCTACCGTAAACGCCGGCCGGTAAACTCCGGCCACCTTGCTCTACCGTAAACCCAGCCTTGCTCTACCGTAAACGCCGGCCGCCTTGCTCTACCGTAAACGCCGGCCGGTAAACTCCGGCCGCCTTGCTCTACCGTAAACGCCGGCCGCCTTGCTCTACCGTAAACGCCCGCCGCCTTGCTCTACCGTAAACGTCACTTTTTAAATTTATTTATCTGAAACGTTGCAATTTATATACTGTAACACCAAGCATGCAAACAGTCATTCGGAACCAGTACTAATGTGTGCACGAGTACGCAAGCTCAAGTTTATTGGTATATTTTCTCACATGCAGGAAGTTCAAGGTCAAATAAATTTAAAACGAAACTGGTCGTTTATAATGAATGCTGCTATAATTTGCTATATACATATTTTTCCATTTTAGTTCTGACTTCCACTAAATTAAGGATATTTTGTGAGGGCAGTAAAATGTGTGACAATCTTTTCCCCTCTCAATGCATTTGACCAGGTGCATCTTTTCCAGAAGATATGGTGTCACATAGTATTATAGTAGTAGCGCAATACCAGTCACATTGTACAGATGCGTGATTTCAGAGTGTTCTGTTGCACATGCGCGCACACACACACACACACACACACACACACACACAAAAGGTGTCTTTAAGGAAATGGCTATTACTTACACCCAGGTTTTCCAGCAGTAGCTGCATCATTTCATCACAGTGAGGCAGAATATTGGCCATCAGCGCTCGACACAGATCACACACCAGCCCCACCGCAGCCAGACACACCTGCACACACACACAAGCAATGCATCGCATCTGTGGGACTCTTCAAAGAACTTTACATTGGCCATGCAATTTTAACACACCCTACCATACCATAAATCAGTGTAAACAACTTCGTTTTAAATATGAAGCTCAAGGTTATATTTTAAAATAGAGATTGTTTGGGTTGTGTGGATCGTCCACTAAAGAGCCTCTCAGTGGAAGCTCCTGTAGTTGTAGAGTCCCGCAATATCCAGCGTGGCCACGAGACCGCAGGGTCGGCACACGCCGGGTGAAATAGACTCGCTTTCTCTGTGATGATTCAAAATCCTGAGCTGCAAATCCTCAAAGCAGCAGGAGGAACAATCATCAACACACTCTGGTGCTTCGGCACAAGCGTTACCTGATATTCTGCGTAATTCTTCAGCCCGATGACCAGGAACGGCTTGAAGGCTTCCATGTATTTCAAGAAATCACTGCCCAAAACTGGATTGGAAGGAAAAGGGGAAAGTTAATTCATTCACAGCGGTAACTAGACACTGATTAAAGCGTGTGAACTTCACTTATTTTAGTCCTGAAGGCTTCTTAAATGAGTTTAGTCAAATTTTAACTTATTTGATCACATCCTACATCACCTTCTTGCAGGGGTCAAGTGTCACACACAAACATGATCAAAATAAGAAGCAATGTTATGCAGCTCAAACGAACAGAAAGAGCCAAAAGAAAAGGATAAGATTGTCAGCTGTAATGCACTGGAGACCCGATCAAAACCACCGGGGGAACCAACGCCAGAGAACGTGTGCCGGTATTTACTATGTGGCTATTTGTGATGGTTTCCAGCATAATGCACTTTAATTCCAGCAGTAACCAGAGCCGATAGCTGACGCGAGCACTGGGACATGCAGGCCTCACCTTCCACTAGCGTGCTGACGGCCATGAGCGCGTCCTCCTGAACGCCTCCAGAACCAGCCGTGCTCTGGAACATGCGCAGCAGAGATGCCATCACCACATCTGAGATCTGCAGCGCGTCCTGGTGCTGAACCTTCCGCAGCACGTTCTGTTGGAGGACAAGAGAGCTGAGAACACACACACATCAGACACACACACTCACGGTCAGGTGTTCGGAGGTCTGACCTGCAGGGTGGCGCACAGGAGAGACTGCAAGTCATTGAACTGGATCCTGTCTGACGTGCTCTGGATGTGAGACTGGACAAAACACAAGCATTCAATTACATCAGCTCAACACTAGCATCATCCACATACACTGCTGCTATATCCAGAACAAATCAAGCTGCGTCTAAACATCTCACACACGCTGAACTATATTTTAATCTATTCTCATTTTGTTGAAATACGGATTATTAAATCTCAGAAAATAACCAAGCTTTTAGTCGGTGCTGTTTTCTTACGTCACATTTACCTCAGAAAAGCCATTCAATGACCCTAAACTTGAAAGTTAGCTAGAGTAATAACTACAGAAGCATTTTGGTAAATATATGCACCATATTACATACATCTTTAACTCTTCGTCAATATTTAATGTTCGTTTGAATAAATTAGTCACCGTTTTGTTCATATTTATAAAAATAACGAACTTGGGGTAGAAACAATTGACCCTTCGCTAAGCCACGCCCGAAAACCACCACTGGCCAATCGTGGCTTAGCAACCGTGACTAGGCGCGGAAGGTCTGGCAAGCTTTCGAGCGAGGGAAACATGCCCAAGCGTTGTGCGTATGGATTGTGCAAATCTGATACCCGGTATCCTAAAAGTTTGGACGGGGTGCTGGATTTTGTTCCCTTCCCGAAACCTAAAACCCAAGGGGAGAAATGCCGGGCGTCATCTTCATTTATATAGCGCTTTTAACAATGTAGATTGTTCCAAAGCAGCTTTAATAGATAATAGGACATTAAAAGTAAAGTGTTTTGGCTTTATAGCTCTAGAATAAAGTTATTGTCCAGCTCGTGGATCAAGCAGTGTGATTAAAGGCAAGACGGAGGCTCACTGACATAACGTTACTTAAAAATATATTTCAGCATTTTGTTAATCGACGGCTAAACTAGTACCCCAATCCGATCGCGACTCTCCCGGTGTTAGGTCTAGTAAAAGTAAAAGGTAGTTAGTAAAAGGAAGGAACACCAGGGGGCTTGCCGGAGATCTCCAAGGAAAAGGTTGGTGTGCAAACTTAATCAGTTCATAACAGTAACGTTAGTCGCATGTGACCCACGACGTGTGAGCTGTAGCCTGGCGTGCTAAAAATATAAGCAGGAGAATGTTATCATTGCAAAGTGGTCAGGCTTATGTCTTGTGTTTATTCCACAATACTTATGGATAAGCTGTTTGATTTATAAATATTAGATTTTCAAATTTCACTCACCCTGCTGTGCACGCACATAGCTGTTCCTCAGTGTGTGTGTTTCCCATTTGAATGGTCAGTGTACGAGGCGGCTGCTGCTTGCGCTGGGACCTACAGGCTTTATAGCTTCAATTTTGATGAAATTATTCTCTAATCGGTTGCATATTATGTGGTGGATATATCCCTCGAATGCACATACTGCAGTCCCTTTTGTCTTGCTCTCTCAGATATTTCACCTGTTCGCCAAAAATGACTAATTATCTCCTTGGGAATGTCTGACACCGGTGCATACATACTGTAATAGACGTGCCAGGCGCAGCAACCGTAACTAAGGAGGGTGGGGCTTAGCGAAGGATCAATTGTCTCAAAGTTATTATAAAATATTATATTTATTAAATATAATATATTTGTTTAATATCTTGTGTAATTTGAATGTCTGTATACAAATCAGTCAGTTTTAACACTAATGTAGCCACTGACAGGGTTAGGGTCAGGAGAATCAGAACTGAATGGGATTGCAAGCTTGTGAAAGGAAACCGAATTGAATCATGTGATGTCTGATTCCCCAGCCCTACTCAACATCATTCCCATGAGCAGCGAGCGGCTCTTCACCTCCATTTGCAGGACCTGCTGCAGTCGCTCCATGATGACCAGAGTGGTCTTCTGCACCGCTGGGTAACAGTCCTTCGCACTGTTCTTCACGATCTCCATCAGGGCCTCGTACGCTGCACTGCGCAGGTTATTCTGATGCCCATCGGGCCTGCACAGAGAGACAACACGCCGAGCCTCAGAGAAGAGGATCACCACAGAAGAAGAGGATCACCACAGAAGAGCTCAGATCATATTCACCAACACTTTGGTGGACTACTCCTTATGTAGATATGATATTATCTAATATCTTAAATCATGACACCAAGTAATAACATTACTGGCCCTTTTTACACCAGGTATTATTATTCACCGGTTTTGGTGATCGGGTCACAAGAGGTCATCACTAAATACAGCTGGAAATGGGCTGATCAGATCTCTCAAACCACAAATGGAGGCATTTAAAGATGGATGTGAACACATGGCACTGAAACGTCCTGAACGTGTTCTGGACAGCAGTGACCCTGACCCGACCCTTACCCGTTCTGGACAGCAGTGACCATCAGCAGTGACCATCACCTGACCCTAACAGCTGTGACCCTGACCCGACCCTTACCCGTTCTGGACAGCAGTGACCATCACCTGACCCTAACCTAACAGCAGTGACCCTAACCTGACCCGTTCTGCACAGCAGTGACCCTGACCCTAACAGCAGTGACCCTGACCTGACCCGTTCTGGACAGCAGTGACCATCATCTGACCCTAACCTAACAGCTGTGACACTGACCCTAACCTGACCCTAACAGCAGTGACCCTAACCTGACCCGTTCTGCACAGCAGTGACCCTAACAGCAGTGACCCTAACCTGACCCGTTCTGCACAGTGACCCTGACCCTAACAGCAGTGACCCTGACCTGACCCGTTCTGCACAGTGACCCTGACCCTAACAGCAGTGACCCTGACCTGACCCGTTCTGCACAGCAGTGACCCTAACATGACACGTTCTGCACAGTGACCCTGACCCTAACAGCAGTGACCCTAACCTGACCCGTTCTGCACAGTGACCCTGACCCTAACAGCAGTGACCCTGACCTGACCCGTTCTGCACAGCAGTGACCCTAACATGACCCGTTCTGGACAGCAGTGACACTAACCCTAACAGCAGTGACCCTAACCTGACCCGTTCTGCACAGCAGTGACCCTGACCCTAACAGCAGTGACACTGACATGACCCGTTCTGGACAGCAGTGACCCTGACTCTAACAGCAGTGACCCTGACCCTAACAGCAGTGACACTGACCTGACCCGTTCTGCACAGCAGTGACCCTAACCTGACCCGTTCTGCACAGCAGTGACCCTGACTCTAACAGCAGTGACCCTAACCTGACCCAGGGTTTCCCCAGGTTTGATCACCCCAAATTTAAGACTTTAAGACCTTTTTAAGACCACTTTAATGAAAATTAAGACCTACATCGCACCCATTATGCAGTCGTAAAACACCAGATCAAATCCCAATAATGACTATTACTAACAAATGTTTTAATTAAAAATACATTTATTATTAAAAAAAACTCATTCAACAACACACTGCAAAGTGATGTTTTTGGTAAATATCAAACATTCATAACAATAAACAGATAAACTAACTTTACAAATCGTCTTAGTAAAGTTTCTCAGCATTCAAATTGCTTCAACCATTGCTTCAGAGGGGTAGACAGATAGGTAAGAGAGATATAGATAGTAGGGGTGTAACGGTTCACAAAATTCACGGTTCGGTTCAATACGATACACTTGTGTCACGGTTTGGTACGTTTTCGATACAGCAAAAATAAATAAATGCCAGATAATTTTTTTTTATTATTATTATTTTTTTTTTTTATTAAAACTAACACACTTTGACCAATGATGGAGCTATAATAGACTCTTCTTAGGAGCATAAACAAAACAGCACCTTGGAAAAAAATGAAATGTAACCTAATATTGTAGTAGTTATAAACAAAGGTCTATTTTTAGTTCAGATTAAAATTTGAGGGCAGCAATTGTATTCATAATGTCAAAATAAAACCAACGTAATGTTACTTGAAAGCATTATAGCCTACTATTCCTGCCAAACTTCCATGGTTGCAGTTAGTGTTACTACAGTAAATCCATGGTGAATGTTGCTGATCTGTGGACGCTCGATAGTTCATTCATGGCACAATGTTTCTTCCTGGCTTCCACGCGCTGTTTGATCCGTTAATAACGGAGAAATGTGAATGTTTCTCACGCGATGTTATTACTTCTGTGGCGAATTCAAATGATTTATTTACTGGATCTCTTATGACCGCTGTGTAACAGTGTCGCTTGATCAAGATCGCTCGCGCTGCACTGGTCCAAACTGATAAGCGGTCCTTCAACCACACAATAACGAGTAGCCCAGTTTCGTTCCGCTTACATTACGTTTGCACATTTGATGTTGGACAATGTTGTGGTCGCGCCGGCGTCTCTTACATTATGAGCGCGCTTGCCACGCGCAACGCGCCTACATTTGAAATAATGAAATTTTGGTCGGCAGGAAAAATGGTCCAACGAACCGTTCGGTTTGAAAATGCATACACCGAACCGAACGACACTTCCCCATGATGTCTCTCCTCTCGACTGATTGATTAGAATGTTGTTCCATTGCCGCCGGCGCGAAAACCCAAACTATTGTTTGAGACGTTCTCTGACGTTACACTGTTGAATTTTTTGAATAAATAGGCTAGTATAATGAAATTTAAGACCTTCGTTAAAAAAATTAAGACTTGGACAACGGAATTTAAGACTTTTTAAGGCCTTAATTTAGGAACATGACATTTAAGACCTTTTTAAGACTTTAAAGACCCCGCGGCTACCCTGTGACCCGTTCTGCACAGCAGTGACCCTGACTCTAACAGCAGTGACCCTGACCCTAACAGCAGTGACACTGACCCTAACAGCAGTGACACTGACATGACCCGTTCTGGACAGCAGTGACCATCACCTGACCTACAGCAGCAGGTGTTATTTAGGAAACAAGGTACAAGAAGGTGGAGCTTCTGCGCTTCCTTTCCCTAACCCTTTACTGAAAGAAAATAAGAGTTAAGAAGTTTATGTTGCACAAGTGAATGAGCCGCCTCTGTCAGGTGTGTGCTGATATTTACCTGTCTGTGGTCTCCAGCAGCTTCTGCACGATGAGCTCGAAGGACGAGGACAGGCAGTAAGTGCTGGGCTCCTCCTGGTCCTCGGCGGCGTCCGTGGCTTCATACGCAGCTTCAGCCAAACTAGAGAAGGCCTGAAAACAGCATCTGTCAGCTCCAACACACCGATCACACTCTACACTGGGTGTCTTCAACTAATACACACGCTTTAGAAAATACAGCATTTGATTCAAAGGTAGACTGAACAAATTTAGCACATTTCTCACCAGACTGACTATTGGTGCTATAGAGGCGATATCCGCTTAGGGGTTAGGGCTCAGGGGTTAGGGCTCAGGGGTTAGGGCTCAGGGGGTCAGGGCTCGGGGGTTCAGGGCTCGGGGGTTAGGGCTCAGGGGTTCAGGGCTCGGGGGTTCAGGGCTCAGGGGTTAGGGCTCAGGGGTTAGGGCTCAGGGGTTAGGGCTCGGGGGTTCAGGGCTCGGGGGTTCAGGGCTCGGGGGTTCAGGGCTCGGGGGTCCAGGGCTCGGGGGTTCAGGGCTCAGGGGTCCAGGGCTCGGGGGTTCAGGGCTCGGGGGTTCAGGGCTCGGGGGTTCAGGGCTCGGGGGTTCAGGGCTCGGGGGGGGGGGTCAGGGCTCGGGGGGTCAGGGCTCGCACAGAGTCATGGCCAACAGCGTAATTACATATGCAACTACATGCACACTTTATAATGCAACATTTATATTGCACCAATATTTATGCAAATACAGAGGTTTGGTCTAAACATTAGTTGCGTTAGATTCAGAGCCAAGTAGGGCAGTCGCGATAACCACAATACTGTACTACTGCGATACTGACAATCCCACCGCAGAGGAACACAAGCAACCGCGATATTCACATTCTTTCATAAGGCTATGCCCTTCTTGTTTTACACGTTGTGCATGAGTATTGAAAGTTAAATAAGTTAATAAGACTGTTTATGGTGATTTGGACAGAGGCTCCGTGGATTTGCACTTAACAAGCCAAAACAGACAGTGAATGTGAGCGAGAGGTTGAGAGAGTGAATCAATGCCATTGATCTCTATGAAGTAAAGCATTAGCTTCAGTGTTGCTCATACGACACATTGCTAGTCAGCTGAGCCTTGTAAAGTGGTGCTTTAACAACTTGTTTCATTACATCGATCTTTGAATGAATCAGCGCTTTTGAATGTGTTAGTTGAATGAACGGTTTAATGACTCACTTAAAGAGTCCGTTGCTGCCTAGTGGCGTAACACTGTAACTGCACTGTGCCTGTGTAGAGCACGCAGAGACCAGCAGTGCGGATACTGGTGACATCAGCAGAAAGGGTTAGGGTTAACCTCTCGTCTCTCTAAGCCTCTCGTCCAGGCACATTTAAGAATCGGAACTGCTATAATCTGTAATGTGGACCCTCATTCTGCTCACTTTAGTTCCCGTTTCAACACGTTTAGTTTCATTGGTTCCTTGTGTCCTCGTTTTCGTCCCTGCTGACCACATTGTAACCCTTACTTTTACAGCAATAAATACATAAATGGCGATGATATTGCATATTGTGATGAGCAATATTGAGCCACTCACTGGGAAACTCCTTCACCCCAGTGCAAAGCTGCTTCAGTTATTCCAACACCCCAATACAATGAGCACACTCACATGCACACTGAAAGCTCACAAAACCAGCTTATTGAATTAACATGTTCCGGTTTACATGGCAAACAACGGCCCAGGAAAGCAAATAAACCACACTTACAAACCATTAATCCGGTTATTTCCGGGTGTGATGTCAAAACCCAACCATTTGTTTATCTACTGCGAACATTTCATTTATGCGAAATGTGATGTTTAATAAACACGCAGTATTTTGACTGAACTGCTACTATTTCGGCTGCACGAGATCAGAACACATTTGATAATCTCTTGGGTAAAGAAAGAGTCAGTTTCCGATATATATTTCCTACTGCATCACATGCACACTTCAATAAGCTACAGAATGCTGGTTAATGAGTTTACATGCCAGGTGCAGGGTTTCTGCAGGGATCTTCAATTTAAATTTAATGCTTTTTTTAATGCCATTTTTAATGCCATACACGACCCATGACTAACCACGGATATTTTATATATATATATATATATATATATATATATATATATATATATATATATATATATATATATATATATATATATATATATATATATATATATATATATATATATTAGTGCTGTCAATCGATTTTTAAAAAAAATTAACTCGATTAGTCATACATTTTTCCCGCAATTAAAAAAACACCTAAATTTGTATAGGTTTATTTTATATATTTTATAACGTAATAATTTCACAGTTAATCTACAAATGAATGTAGAGACAACTAAGGCCAGTCTCACTGATACTAATACAGCTATTGATGTCTGGATAAACATTATTTCTCCCCCCTAATTTTAAACATTAATTATAGCCATCCAACATTAGTGTAATTGAAAGCTATAAAAAAAAATTAACATTAGGCTTAAAAAAAAAAAAAAGACAACTTTTAATTTAAGTGAACTTAAACAATCCTCACATAAATCCATAATAAATGTAATATTTACCTTTGCCCTTCCTGTCTAACAGGTAGGACGTATACAGAAATTTAATAAAGTTATCAAACAGTCTGCAAAGCATAAATTATACATTAAATATATACTAATGCTTATTAAAGCTACAAGAGTTTAGTCAATAGCAGTGAGTAATTTTCTCTGGTGCCTTTGTTCTGTGATTATCTTTACTGACAGAAAGCTTTATTGGCTGCTGTCCCTTTAAGAGCAGCCGCTGCTGACAGAAACACGGATCTAACGCGCCTCATTCTCTCACAACTCTTTGCGTTCATTAAAGACTTTATTTCACTAATTTAAGAATGCTCTTATGTTATGAGGATTCTCGACAAAACAGACATTGTGGCATAATCGGTTCAAGCGTGAAAGAACCGTTTTCTGGCGCGCAGTCTGTGCGCAGGATACTGACGCGCGTCTTTCTCCCTGTGTGTCAGGACATTCACAGACAGCGCGTTTAAAAGTATTTACATGAATAAGAGCGGGATCATATAATGTAATGCTACCCCCCAAAGGATGACAAAAATTAACGAATGCTGCAGTTAATTGCTGTCTGCCCTTTTCCGTCGATTTGTGGCTGTCAAGACCGCATATGAGATTTTACGGCGTTGATTCCCACTGATCCTACCCAACTTAAATACCTTTTTACAAACACTGCAAAATCCTTCTTTATTTTGACCACCAACGGGACGCAACCATGTCCTAAATTGTTTGTCTTCCTTGCACTTTCCCATTTTTTGGTCTAGTTTTATTCCTGTTGTTCCTGCTGTTCAAAATGCCCGCGTCATCTCAGCATCACAGCAATTTTCAGACAATCACAGCAAAACTCCGGCCGGAGTCCATCACCAAACTGGTTCCACATGTTTTTAAAGGCTATATTCAAATAAATTGATAATATAAAAATTCCTTAAACGTTTTTAATGCCTGTAGGATTACAATTTAATGCTTTTTAATGCCATTTAAGGCCTTAATTATCGCAAAATTCATTTAATGACTTTTAATGCTTTTTAATGCCCCGCGGAAACCCTGCAGGTGCTGATTGGTTAATTGAAATTGGTTAAGAATAAAGGAAAACTGATACTAACACATTTACATAACCAGATTATTCAGATGATGACATGTACGTGGTCAAGACTGTGCATGTAAATGCGCTCACTGCCAGTGGTCATCATGAAAGCAGTCATGTGACAGAACATGAAGGTGTTGTTACCCAGCAGACGTTGGAGGCCACGCGTGGTTCGGCCCCGAGGCCCTCGATCAGGCACTGCAGGAGCGGGGCCAGATACACCTCATTAATCGCAGCCTCGGGGAGCAGGTCACAGATGCGTCCCAGCGTCCAGGCCGTCGTGTCCCGCACCACCACACTGGGGTCCTTCATCAGCTCGATGAGCGTGGGCATGGCCTGACAACACACGAGAGCGTCACACACACACACCTCCAGTCACACAGGTCAACCGCTGCATTAGCCTCGAGTGTGAACCCTTACCTGGATGACGAGTGGTTTGAGCTGGTTGAGTTCGGGACCCTCCAGAATGGACCCGAAGGCCATGACCGAGGCGTCCCGGTAGCGCCAGTCGGGGTGCTTGATGTGCTCTTTGATGAAGGGCAACACGTGTGGCACCACATCGTCCTCACAACACGTGGCTAAAAGCATCAGACACACGCCAGCGGCCTTGCACGGGTTCCAGTCGTCATCGTCATCATTCTCATCCTTCAAACAGCACAGATAGACTCAGTAACATTCCCATAGAATTCAGAGAATTAACTCAAACACTATATAGCAGCAAACACTATCATTTCTATTTCAAAGCGGTTTTTCAATGCATATGAGTGGAAGCCAGAGCTGGTCCTCTGTATATGAGCTGCTCCATTACATGATATATGAGGAATATAAGTGATAATACAGCACAACTAATTCTATAAAGCTGATAGTTCTGGTCCTGGAGGCTGAATACAGACAAACCAGCTTTACAGAGGTGAACTGAATGTAACAATACTGTACATGGCACTGCTTAAAGCCCAAAGTATACTTCGGTCGTAAGCATACGTGTGCAACCTAATTTTCTGGAAACAAAGTCCACTAGATAGTGCGCACGTGCCGAACGAGTCTGTGGCCGCACTCCTGGCCAAAGGAGTATACTAGTAAAGGCGGAGGGAAACGTGGAAAATGAAGTATACCCAGGACTTTAATTCAACAACTAAATCATACATGACCATAAAAGTAGAACTACTACATGAAACATCCGTTGACCTAGCATCTGTTTATTGTGCAGCATAAAGGCCAAACTACTAAACATGTACTGTATATACAAGTTACAAAAAGTCTGTTCATGAAACCGATAAGCTACTGTTATAGTCATGGTCATACTGTTAAATGGAATAACTAAATGCAAACTAGTTATTTAAGACAAGTTTATAAGCACACCAAGTATAAGACTTGAGTTGGTTAGTGAATGAGACTCAGCGTATTGAGTGTGTGTGCCACTGTCTGCCAGTGATCATCCAGGAAGTTCCTGCTCACACACCTTACACCTGGGAAAGCCCCAGCCATGACTCCAGCTTTACCTGTTTGGTGAGCGTCTGCGTGAGGATGGGCACCAGGTACTGTAGAGCTCCTTTAGCATAGAACTTGCTTGTGTGCTCTGGAGGACGACCCTGTTCAGAGGCCTGAGAACAAACGTTAACAAACATCAAAAACTAAAGCATTTGTTTGACTTGCAGATTGCAGATGTAACGCCAGCATCACCTCAGTGGCTTCAATGGCCAGATCCATTTCCTCGTCACAGACGTTGGACCAAAACTCAATCCCCTGTAAGGCCACTTCATCAATGTCGCTCTTCATGGCCTCTATTGTGATCTGAACACAGAGAAGCTGGTGAGACACTGACAACATCACTGGCGTTCAACTATCCTCTGCAGAGGAGACGAGTGCTGACGCTTTCACTGCTCCACAATGCCTGTCATTTGAGTTCTGCTGTCATTGTAGTTTAACTAATGATTTCAGCACTGTTCCTTAATATTTTAAATCTACATTCAATTTATGTCATCCTGTTTTTAAACTACAACATTCCCTACAAAGGTTTCATGTTTCTGTGCCGTTTTCTTCTGGTCTGATTTGGTAATAGATGTGGCCTATTAAGAAAGAGTCATGTGCACACAGACCCAAACCGGTCTCAATAACAGCGCTTCAGATGTCTCCCTATCCAACACACTGACAAGCTGATGAGCTGAGCCAGGTGTTTTAATTAGCGAGACATCTAAAGCATTCTGGGAGGTTCGCACCAAAAGCACACGCACCAAAGCAGTGTTTATTTCATATCTCTCTTTATTCTATTGCATTTATTTGTGCTGTTGTTTGCAATTTGTTTGTTCTTATTTTAGACTTTTTTAAATAAAATTTTGCACTGAGGAAAAGTTGATTATGTTTGTATTAGGCTTGGCACGATAGTCGGTGTTACTGGTGTAACTGAAGTTACTGGTTTCATCACTTGCCCAACGCAGCACCGCCAACTTTTTTTTTTTAAAGCAACTAGTTGCCTAGCGTTGTATGATCACGCTCAACCATTCAAGCGCGACGAGTGTCCTCATAAGAGTAAATTATTTAAATATCATAAATTAATGTAGAGATTTGTGAGAAAATGTGACGCGTGTCAGATGGAGTGTCATTAATGTTAATCAAAGAACAAAGGTAAGAGAGTAAATTAGGCCTACTCACTCAGACCCGGCGCCAGGAGGATTAGTATACCGGTAGCCTTATAATCATGAATCTCGTGCGCATGAATGAATCTTTTAACACATCTCTGGTGAACGGCTTCTTCACGCAAAAGAAAAACTCTTCATAAAGCGCAGTGAAATTCATGTGGCGTTTCCTGATGGAACGAGGTTGTTCATTAACTTCATTTTATACGTGTAATTCACACCAGCTCTAAACGAATGCGAGACTGCTGCGATTAGTCAAACTTTATTAATGAAACAAAATCAGAGGGAATAGTTTCTTTAATTTATTTTTTACCGGTTGGCCGGTCACACGGCTTTCATAGTTTTCAGTTAGGCTAGTGCGGAGACTCAGGCTCTTAAGAGCGCTCTCTATGTGCAAGGTTACGAACGCTCGCCGCAATTCCACGCGCGTTTCCCAAAAATGCACTTAACATGAATGCGCGAGAACGCGTTCGTGTTGAGAGTCGCTGTCCATTCGCGAAGTGCTGAAATATAACCTTATATGGAATCGTATTCTGAACGTTTAACCTAAAATAGAGGACACTGACAACGCGCTGAAAGACAGGACCGAGCAGGTAATATTTAATATGAAACAAAGTCTCAACTTTCAAATTTGGTCAGTCAAACAAAAATAAAATAGGCCTACCGTTTGTTTTGGCTCTTTAATGTGTCGTGTGACAGATGGCCTCAGTTAAAGCCAAGTTCAAATCCACCGAAGTTAATCAATAACCCTTCTGACTGCTTTGTCGCACAAAAATGGTGGAATTTGATTGGTCAGATCGCATGTCAATCAAACTCAATACGAATGATGACATCACTGTAACACCCCCCACGATGAAACCGGTGAGGTCACAAGTCGATTAACCGGTGGGAGAATATTATCACCGTCACAGCTCTAGTTTGTATATGCTGTTCTATAGTTCTTAGAAGGAAAATCAAAATATGTATTGGCAGATCACTTACAAAAACAAAAAAAGATTCGGCCAAGAAAATGACAATTGGTGCATCTCTAATTAACAGACAACGCCACTTTCGGCTGAGGTTTAGTTACAATAGCTGGCCTAATAACTGCCCAAACATTAGTATTCCATGTCAATGAATCACAGTTTTGGGACTGACTCAGCTTTCATTCTCACACAGGCTGTCAGTCACAAGAGAATCTTTGAAGCTTGTACGTCTCATCATGAACCTGAAGGTATCAGGGCATGAATACAAGTATTATTCAACATCCTCATCTGCAAACTTACAGCAAACAATGCAGGGCCCATGTACGTCTCCATGTACTGATAATACAAGGACATGATCTTCACCAGGTTCTGTAACGCAGCCACTCTCACCTACAGAAACACAGAATTAGACACATGTACAGCTTCCAAAGCATCTTATATCATTAAACACACTCATGGACACTTAATTGTCAATCTCAATGTCTGTAAAGGAGTTAATCAGAGTTAGATGGACACGTTCTGCATGTTAAACGAGAGGAACGCACCCTGGTGTCCGGACACTGTGTGGCTTCACAAACGACCTGCATGATGAAGTGTCTCTCAGTCTAGAGAAAGAGAAAGCGAGAGATGTAATGCCCGGTTACTGCACCAAGCCTTCTAACCGCACCGTCACTGGCAGTACCTCCTTATCAAAGTTGGCTTTTGTGAACTCCAGTGAGTTGAGCAGTGCATTAGTGGCGGCCAGCTTGACGTTGTTGCTGGGCTCCTCCTTCCTCATGCCCTGGATGATGGCGGTCAGGATCTGGTTGGCGTTGTCCTGAAGGTGCTCTGGGTCCTGAAAGGGTTGGCCAGGTTACATTAAATGGGCATCATGAAACAGTGCAGTAACAGGGTTATGATTATGGGTTATGATTATGGCTGAGGACTCACGATGTCCTGGCAGAGTAATGGTTATGATTATGGTTATGGCTGAGGACTCACGATGTCCTGGCAGAGTTATGGTTATGATTATGGTTATGACTGAGGACTCACAATGTCCTGGCAGAGTTATGGTTATGATTATGGTTTTGGCTGAGGACTCACAATGTCCTGGCAGAGTTATGGTTATGATTATGGGTTATGGCTGAGGACTCACAATGTCCTGGCAGAGTTATGGTTATGATTATGGCTGAGGACTCACGATGTCCTGGCAGAGTTATGGTTATGATTATGGTTATGGCTGAGGACTCACGATGTCCTGGCAGAGTTATGGTTATGATTATGGTTATGACTGAGGACTCACGATGTCCTGGCAGAGTTATGGTTATGATTATGGGTTATGGCTGAGGACTCACGATGTCCTGGCAGAGTTATGGTTATGATTATGGTTATGGCTGAGGACTCACGATGTCCTGGCAGAGTTATGGTTATGATTATGGTTATGGCTGAGGACTCACGATGTCCTGGCAGAGTTATGGTTATGATTATGTTTATGGCTGAGGACTCACGATGTCCTGGCAGAGTTATAGTTATGATTATGGTTATGGCTGAGGACTCACGATGTCCTGGCAGAGTTATGGTTATGATTATGGGTTATGGCTGAGGACTCACAATGTCCTGGCAGAGTTATGGTTATGATTATGGGTTATGGCTGAGGACTCACGATGTCCTGGCAGAGTTATGGTTATGATTATGGGTTATGGCTGAGGACTCACAATGTCCTGGCAGAGTTATGGTTATGATTATGGGTTATGGCTGAGGACTCACGATGTCCTGGCAGAGTTATAGTTATGATTATGGTTATGGCTGAGGACTCACGATGTCCTGGCAGAGTTATGGTTATGATTATGGGTTATGGCTGAGGACTCACGATGTCCTGGCAGAGTTATAGTTATGATTATGGTTATGGCTGAGGACTCACGATGTCCTGGCAGAGTTATGGTTATGATTATGGTTATGGTTATGACTGAGGACTCACAATGTCCTGGCAGAGTTATGGTTATGATTATGGCTGAGGACTCACGATGTCCTGGCAGAGTTATGGTTATGATTATGGTTATGACTGAGGACTCACGATGTCCTGGCAGAGTTATGGTTATGATTATGGTTATGGCTGAGGACTCACGATGTCCTGGCAGAGTTATGGTTATGATTATGGTTATGACTGAGGACTCACGATGTCCTGGCAGAGTTATGGTTATGATTATGGTTATGACTGAGGACTCACGATGTCCTGGCAGAGTTATGGTTATGGTTATGATTATGGCTGAGGACTCACGATGTCCTGGCAGAGTTATGGTTATGATTATGGTTATGGCTGAGGACTCACGATGTCCTGGCAGAGTTATGGTTATGATTATGGTTATGACTGAGGACTCACGATGTCCTGGCAGAGTTATGGTTATGGTTATGATTATGGCTGAGGACTCACGATGTCCTGGCAGAGTTATGGTTATGATTATGGTTATGACTGAGGACTCACGATGTCCTGGCAGAGTTATGGTTATGATTATGTTTATGGCTGAGGACTCACGATGTCCTGGCAGAGTTATGGTTATGATTATGGTTATGACTGAGGACTCACGATGTCCTGGCAGAGTTATGGTTATGATTATGTTTATGGCTGAGGACTCACGATGTCCTGGCAGAGTTATGGTTATGATTATGGTTATGACTGAGGACTCACGATGTCCTGGCAGAGTTATGGTTATGATTATGTTTATGGCTGAGGACTCACGATGTCCTGGCAGAGTTATGGTTATGATTATGGTTATGGCTGAGGACTCACGATGTCCTGGCAGAGTTATGGTTATGATTATGGTTATGGTTATGACTGAGGACTCACGATGTCCTGGCAGAGTTATGGTTATGATTATGGCTGAGGACTCACGATGTCCTGGCAGAGTTATGGTTATGATTATGGTTATGACTGAGGACTCACGATGTCCTGGCAGAGTTATGGTTATGATTATGGTTATGACTGAGGACTCACGATGTCCTGGCAGAGTTATGGTTATGATTATGGCTGAGGACTCACGATGTCCTGGCAGAGTTATGGTTATGATTATGGTTATGGCTGAGGACTCACGATGTCCTGGCAGAGTTATGGTTATGATTATGGCTGAGGACTCACGATGTCCTGGCAGAGTTATGGTTATGATTATGGTTATGACTGAGGACTCACGATGTCCTGGCAGAGTTATGGTTATGATTATGGCTGAGGACTCACGATGTCCTGGCAGAGTTATGGTTATGATTATGGTTATGACTGAGGACTCACGATGTCCTGGCAGATGTATCCGATGGCCTCGAGCGTGGACTCCTTCATGTGCTCAGTGCTGCTGGGGTCCGTCACATTGGCCACCAGCTGAGGGATGAGCTCGGGCCACTGGTTCACTGGGATCTCTGCACACGCGATGCCAGCCACACACTGGGACGCTGAGCTGGGCCGATAGGTCTCCGTACCCAGAGTCTGCAGCACCTACAGCACACGAGACCAACACACAGAAGTCAAAGCTGGTGAATGACGAATCGACTGCCTGTTGACCCAACGATGGACAGCCCTCCTGGAGACCCGACAAACAACATTCCAAGCTCTTCTAAAGCCCAAAGACTCATGCGAGTGCTGTGGACTCTGAACGTGAAGGGTTAACACACATAAGTAGAGACGCTTGTGATACTGATGTTGTATCGAAAGGCACGATCCTTAAATACTGATAATTAATTCTGCTACATATTTAGTGTGACAGTTAACCCTTTTGCTGCCCATGATGGAATTTCCCGGTTTTCCACTGTTATACGGTAGGGGGCGCTATTAGGCAACTTCTGAAAGAGAACAGAATCTCCTGATCAAAACACAGAAGAAACAGAAACAAGCGATAACATGTAGGCAAAAGCATGTGTAAAATAATGCGATCATCAATATTAAACAGCATTTAAATCTAACCTGCCTAATGTTACAGAATGAAATGTGGAAGCATCAAGAGGAAACGCCTGAAGCTTCGAGTGTCGATGGACTCTGTGATCATCGTCCTGAATCTGATCTGGATGTAGTCTTCGACAAATGAGATTCTCAGCTATTTTTTTAACCCTTTACTCAAAATGTTGCTTTTTTAAATGAAACTTACATTAAAATGTTGATGAAACAAGAATGAAGCTGAATAAAACTGTTTTTGTTTAAAAGCAGAGGCTCTATTCTTTCTTTTGATACACTGCATGTTCAGATATTCATACAGCACAATATTCTGGGGGACGTGAAACTTTCGTGATAATGATCACATGCTGGCGGCTTCAAACACGCTGGCAGGGAAAGAGTTAAGGAGTAAAATAAGTTTAGAAACACAGAGAGACAAGAGTTTCACACTAAATAAAGCTGCATAGAGTGACATTTATGATCATGGATTGAATGAATTATATTAAAATTGGACATTCCATTACAATTAATAAATTGTTAAGTCAGTAAATATTTAAAAAGAATGGCATAGTTATAATTTGAGAATAAAATCAGCAATTAAAAGTAGTATTTCAGTATGGGTTATGACACTGGCCTTGATTATTCAGACTATACTGTCTTTATGCTGATTGTACATTAATATGAGGATTCATTGAGCCAACACATCTATCAAGTTTTAATGTAAGCCACAATTAATTATGAAACAAAAAAAATATATATAACCCTATATACACAATATAATCCTGTACAAAGTTTATTTTTTAGGGAATGCCATAAGGGTTAGAGAAGTCCGAATACCACAAATCTGTTCATTTTACACAATTTAATGAATCCCTTCAGTCAGTGAATATTTGCTCAATCACTAGACCTGCATTTCCTGACCCGAACCCTATGGCTAAAGCTGTGAGCGACGTCTGAGCGGTGCAGTGACCCTGATCTATAGTGTCCAGGGTCATGTGCGCACTGAGGGAAGGTGGGCTTACGTAGTTCTTGATCTCCCTGCGTGCGCTGGAGTCGATGGCCAGCCATCTCTGCTGGTTCTGGGTCTTCACATCCGGGTCCTTCGAGGTCAGGGAGTTCTTCACCTGCAGACCCGCTGCCACTCGGGCCACCTGTGTGTTCCCGGGATTGGCCAGCACCTTCGACAGCTCCACCAGGAACGTCGGCTGAAACAGACCGAGACGTGGGTTTAGACCAGCCCTCACACTGGAGGAACATCAGATGATCAAGAGCAATCTAGAGCTCTCTCCGTCACCTCGACTAACACACACAGTGAAGCATGCTAACGCCCTGTGTTCAGATATGGCTCTACCTGAGCTGATCATAAACCTGCCAGAGTCTCAGGGCTCATGATGGCCACTGTAAAGGACAGCGAGGTTCGTGTCATTTCATGATTACTGGTTGTATGTCTCTACTAACACATCCTGATCCAGCTGGAGTTACAGCAGTTTCCTAAAGAGGCACATCTATACAGAAACTGACATCACTCTTAAAATAAAGGCTCTTTTAGAACCAAAACGGGCTTTTCACTGCCAGAACCTGTACTTTAGAGAGAGCAGTCTTCAGTGTGACAGACATCAGAGCTGTGTGTGTGTGTGTGTGTGTTGTGCTTCATCACCAGGTTCTCGATGGCCGCCTGCTCCAGAAACTTCTGTGCCGCTTCCAGCTCATTTCGATCTGAAAATCAACCACAATCAAGAAGAAACTCATGATCAATCACGAATGACACGCATGAAGCATCACAGCTTTCCTCTCCCGCCAAACACCCGCAAACTCACGCGTCTCAATCACTGTAGCAAAACTGCACACACACACATGCTGGGATCGGCTTCATTCCCGCCTCACACTCAACAAAAAACCCACTCGCTCACATTCCTGCAATTTACATGTATTAAAGAGCGAGAGAAATGGCGGACACTAAAACCGAGCTTGAACTTAGAAACTTTCTGAAGCAGATAGCAATGACTGAGAACTAGCCATGCTAGCACCTAGCCACTTCCTGAGTAGCATGCTAACCTGCTAATAACTTTATCGAGACTAACCTGCGCACGCGACAAACCTCGCAACATCAGCACATGTGCGGGAATATGAGGAAGAGCTTTGAGTTATTATATTTACTCTGATAATCGCATTCTCCGCCCGTGAGAGACTCGCGTCGCCGCACAGGCCGGCAAACGCCGTTTACAAACGCGACGCGCGCAGGCTTTGACGGCTGACGCGCGCGTTTGCTGTTCTCGTCGACAGTCTTTAGAAATAAAGTGCAGCTTTATGCGTTTCAGCAGCTGTTCACACAACAGGACAAGCGTCGAGAGGCCTTCGCTATATTAGCCGCCCGCTAACACACACACAAACCCTTCAATCTAGGATCGCACGCGTGAGAAACACACACATGTGTGGATCCGACGCGTGCGGGCGAGGCTCGTGTACCTGGAGACACGGTTTTCTCGAGGATTGTGATCAGCTCCATCCTGACGCGCGCAAACGCGACGAGATCTGCAGTGACGGGAACGAGGAATCGGTCGTGTAAAGTCAGAATCGCGTCCACGCCTAATAACGAGGACGAGCAGTTCTCGCGGGTATCCGCTTCTTCATCAGCCGCTGTCGCGAGGAAAAGGCCGCGCGGAACTCCCGCCTGCGAACGATATCACGCGCTGACGTCACGCGCGGACGTCACAGTCTCCGCCCATGCGCAGCATCACGATGCTCGCGCGGTCCGTGTCACAAACAGCATCGTTAGTCTTACAGTTTTTCACAATTGCTAAGACATTTCGTTTTCCACAGTTGCTAAACCTCATTCTCTGAACCAAATTCCCAATAGCCTTAACCCAATTGTTGAATAGATCACTCTTTCTTTAAAACCTTAAACAAGTTCAGGCAGTTAGACACCTTTTTCTAATCCCATGCACTCTATTTAGAAAAATTCTACACACATTCAGTGTTTACACACAACAGGCCAAAATTGTTAACACTTACTTCTAACGATGTGATCAAACCAACTGTATGAAATATGTTGAGTATAACATATGACAAGTGTACAGGTGCACTGACTGATGATATAAACAATAGATGGAAACAATCTGAGAGGCAGAGGAGGAAGAGTATGAGTAAGAGGAGGAAGAGTATGTGTAAGAGGAGGAATAGTATGTGTAAGAAGAGGACGAATATGAGTAAAAGGAGGACGAGTATGAGGAAGACGAGGAAGAGAAGGAAGAGTATGAGTAAGGGGAGTAAGAATATGAGTAAGAGGATGAGTAAGAGGAGGAAGAGTATGAGTAAGAGGAGGAAGAGTATGTAAGAGGAGGAAGAGTATGAGTAAGAGGAGGAAGAGTATGAGTAAGAGGAGGAAGAGGATGAGTAAGAGGAGGAAGAGTATGAGGAAGAGGAGGATGAGTAAGAAGAGGATGAGTATGAGGAAGAGGAGTAAGAGGATAAGGAAGAGGATTAGAAAGAGGATGAGGAAGAGGAGGAAGAGGATGTGTAAAGGGAGGAAGAGGATGAGTTAGAGGATGAGGAAGAGGAGGATGAGGAAGAGGAGAAGGATGAGGAAGAGTATGAGTTAGAGGAGGAATAGTATGAGTAAGTGGAGGAAGAGTATGAGTTAGAGGAAGAAGAGTATGAGTAAGAAGAGGACGAGTATGAGGGAGGAAGAGGAGGAGGAAGAGGATTAGCACACTACTGTACACACTACTGTAACACTACTGTAACACACTACTGTAGCACACTACTCTAACACTACTGTAACACTCTACTCTAACGCTATACTGTAACACACTACCCTAACGCTATACTGTAACACACTACTCTAACACTCTACTGTAGCATATTACTGTAACACTCTACTGTAGCACTCTACTGTAACACTACTGTAGCACACTACTGTAACACACTACTCTAGCACACTACTGTAACACACTACACTAACACACTACTGTAACACACTACTGTAGCACACTACTGTAACACACTACACTAACACTGTACTGTAACACACTACTCTAACACTCTACTGTAACACACTACACTAACACTGTACTGTAACACTCTACTGTAACACACTACTCTAACGCTATACTGTAACACACTACTGTAACACTCTACTGTAGCACGCTACCGTAACACTCTACTGTAACACACTACTGTAACACTCTACTGTAACACTCTACTGTAGCACACTACTGTAACACTCTACTGTAGCACACTACTCTGACACTACTGTAACACACTACTCTAACACTACTGTAACATTCTACTGTAGCACACCACTGTTGCACACTACTCTAACACTCTACTGTAGCACACTACTGTAACACACTACACTAACACTGTACTGTAACACTACTGTAACACACTACTGCAGCACACTACTGTAACACACTACTCTAACACACTACTGTAGCACACTACTGTAACACACTACACTAACACTGTACTGTAACACTACTGTAACACACTACTGCAGCACACTACTGTAACACACTACTCTAACGCTATACTGTCACACTCTACTGTAACACACTACTCTAACACACTACTGTAACACACTACTCTAACACTCTACTGTAGCACACTACTGTAACACTACTCTAACGCTATACTGTAACACTCTACTGTAGCACACTACTGTAACACTCTACTGTAGCACACTACTGTAACACACTACTGTAACACACTACTGTAACACTCTACTGTAGCACACTACTGTAACACTACTCTAACGCTATACTGTAACACTCTACTGTAACACACTACTGTAACACTCTACTGTAACACACTACTCTAACACTCTACTGTAGCACACTACTGTAACACTACTCTCACACTACTCTAACGCTATACTGTAACTCTACTGTAACACTCTACTGTAGCACACTACTGTAACACTCTACTGTAGCACACTACTGTAACACACTACTCTAACACACTACTGTAACACACTACTCTAACACTACTGTAGCACACTACTGTAACACTACTCTCACACTACTCTAACGCTATACTGTAACACTCTACTGTAGCACACTACTGTAAAACTCTACTGTAACACTCTACTGTAACACTCTACTGTAGCACACTACTGTAAAACTCTACTGTAGCACACTACTGTAACACTACTCTAACACTACTGTAACTTACTACTGTAAAACACTACTGTAACACTCTACTGTAACACACTACTGTAACTCGCTACTGTAACACTCCACTGTAGCACACTACTCTAACACTCTACTGTAGCACACTACTGTAACACTCCACTGTAACACTCTACTGTAACACTCTACTGTAGCACACTACTGTAACACACTACTGTAACACTCTACTGTAGCACACTACTGTAACACTCCACTGTAGCACACTACTGTAACACACTACTGTAACACTCTACTGTAACACTCTACTGTAGCACACTACTGTAACACACTACTGTAACACTCTACTGTAACACACTACTGTAACTCGCTACTGTAGCACACTACTGTAACACTCTACTGTAACACACTACTGTAACTCGCTACTGTAACACTCCACTGTAACACACTACTGTAACTCGCTACTGTAACACTCCACTGTAGCACACTACTGTAACACTCCACTGTAGCACACTACTGTAACACTACTGTAACACTCTACTGTAGCACACTACTGTAGCACTCTACTGTAACACACTACTGTAACACTCTACTGTAACTCGCTACTGTAACACTCCACTGTAGCACACTACTGTAACACTCCACTGTAGCACACTACTGTAACACTCTACTGTAGCACACTACTGTAACACTCTACTGTAACACACTACTGTAACACTCTACTGTAGCACACTACTGTAACACTCTACTGTAACTCGCTACTGTAACACTCCACTGTAGCACACTACTGTAACACTCCACTGTAGCACACTACTGTAACACACTACTCTAACACTACTGTAACACTAGTGTAGCACACTACTGTAACACTCTACTCTAACTCACTACTGTAACACTACTCTCACACTACTCTAACGCTATACTGTAACACTCTACTGTAACACACTACTCTAACACTACTGTAACTCACTACTGTAACAGAGCTTAAGAGCTTTCCTGGAGTTCAAACAGTAGAGCGTTGGGTTCAGTTATGGGTTTGATTCCCAGGGAAAGCAAGAACTGATAAGAATGTAAATGTGTAGCTTGAAATGCAATGTAAGTCGCTTTGGATAAAAGCGTCTGCCAAATGCATAAATGTAAATGTAAGGTCTTAACTTATTCTTACTTGAGCGCTCATGTGTGAGGCAGTGCAGAATATACAATCGTCAAATACGTCCATCAATGCAACAGAGAAAACACTGGACAAGTAGCAGTGAAACGCAAAACCATAATGTGTGTGAAGCCTCCACGTTCTCAAGCCTTCAGGAGAACACGTGTGTGATTCAGGACACACACTCAAGCTCCCGGGATCATGTTTCTCCCAGTTTCTGACTCGGACATAAACTAATTCAGCGCTTTGACTCCGCCTGGAATCGGATTATTCAAAATCACAAATGAATCATTCAATGCAATCTGTGAACTGGTTTATTTATAAGAATGAGCACAAAATAATAATTCTTCATGAATGGACATCAGTCAGGTCTTGTGGCGGGTTATGATTTGTGCTGATGTGTGTATGAACAGTAAAAGGTTAGATATTATAAAGAAAAGTAATTGTTTCTCATAAACAACAACTGCAGGGCAAGACACATTTAATGCATCCTCATTTAGTTCTTACTGGAACCCAATATAGTGTTTTTCCATGTTATTTCTATTAAACAACACTGACACCTTAAGTATATATGGTGATATATATATGGTGTATAATGGAATAAACATTTCATTAATCATTTCATTCTAAACCAATGCATCAACAACTTTTTTTAAATGTTAGGCTGTTTGTACATTGGCCTACACAGATATGATGATGAATCTGTTGATTAGAGAACAGAAGGAAACTGGAGGGAAAGAGCATCTGAATGTTGTCAGTGACGGTTCTCTAGAGCCAAGCGTTTCTCCATGTTCTCAAACGGGTCGTTCCTGTAACCCACATGTGTCAAACTCCAGTCCTGGAGGGCCACTGTCCTGCAGAGTTTATCTCCAACCAGCTCCAAAAACACCTGCCTGGAAGTTTCTAGTAATCCTAAAGACCTTGATTAGCTGGATCAGGTGTGTTTAATTAGGGTTGAAGCTAAACTCTGCAGGGTTGTGGCCCTCCAGGAACTGAGTTTGACACCCCTGCTGTAACCGGTCCTTCATCATCCAGCGGGTCGTTACTGTAACCGGTCCTTCATCATCCAGTGGGTCGTTACTGTAACCGGTCCTTCATCATCCAGTGGGTCGTTACTGTAACCGGTCCTTCATCATCCAGCGGGTCGTTACTGTAACCGGTCCTTCATCATCAGTGTTCTCCATCATCCAGTGGGTCGTTACTGTAACCGGTCCTTCATCATCCAGTGGGTCGTTACTGTAACCGGTCCTTCATCATCCAGCGGGTCGTTACTGTAACCGGTCCTTCATCATCCAGTGGGTCGTTACTGTAACCGGTCCTTCATCATCCAGCGGGTCGTTACTGTAACCGGTCCTTCATCATCAGTGTTCTCCATCATCCAGTGGGTCGTTACTGTAACCGGTCCTTCATCATCCAGTGGGTCGTTACTGTAACCGGTCCTTCATCATCCAGCGGGTCGTTACTGTAACCGGTCCTTCATCATCCAGTGGGTCGTTACTGTAACCGGTCCTTCATCATCCAGCGGGTCGTTACTGTAACCGGTCCTTCATCATCAGTGTTCTCCATCATCCAGCGGGTCGTTACTGTAACCGGTCCTTCATCATCCAGCGGGTCGTTACTGTAACCGGTCCTTCATCATCAGTGTTCTCCAGCTCTTCCTCTCTCCTGCTTCTCAAACGCTTCAACCTTCTAATATCACCGAAACATGTCATCCTGAGTTTCTCTGACAGATTTATAAAACACAATGACAGAAGACAATCAGAACTTTTTTGGAAGTTTCCAGAAAAAGACCCAAATATTGAAGACTTTGTTCACAGTGCAGAGGAACAAATCTTAAATAAATCTGATTTATTTAATGGCCGCTAATAGTGTCCTGATTTTTCCTGAGGACCTGTGGCTTTCGCTCGCACATTCACACTGGATATCGAAGCAATATGTAAAACTGTTAGAAAGAAATGTGATTTTTACAGCTTTTAATTAATGATGACACAGCAAAACAGAGCGTTTGGATTATCACATGAACATATGTATGATTTTTTTCCTATCTTAAAGTTAATAATCAACATGATAATCCATGTTCTGACATGCAACTGTCTGTCCTGATGCAGAGGCACTTTGGTCCAGGTCAGATAAAACATTTTATTGTCGTCGTTGTTGTTGTTTAAAGACAATCTGCTGTTGTAGTTTACACTAATCTTCAAATGTAGGCATTCAAATCAATATTTTATTTAACATAATTCATATTGCAGTCATCGTGAACAACTGGGATTTCAATATACACAACAGAATTGTAACATTTTACGTAACCATTCCTAACCCTACGTCTTACCCTTCCCTCCTCAAGAAAATCCAAGCCCACCCATTCCCAACCAGGAAAACTATAGCAAAACATCTTAAGGTCTCCCAAGCTCACAACAGCCCAATTTGCAGACGGATCCTGTGGATCTCGTGTTAACCAGTCTCCAGGCTCAACGGGTTATCAATTTGTCAATACTATCAGAATTGGTCAGATGCGATGCTATACACGTCTTTTTTTTTTTTTGCAAACATAAAAATTAGTGACTACTAAACACAGTTGAATATGTGCGACGCGAGGCAGGATCCCCGTCGCTGACGCCCAGAGGAAATCAGTCCTCAAGCCTTCATAATGGAATACAAGAGAAGTGAAATGACGTCTCGCTCTCGGTTCATGTCTGTGAGTGGGAGGATAAGTTAGCATGTGAATCTCAGCAAAAATAAACAGTGGGTACCAGCATAGTGGCAAAATACGACTGAATTCTCTGAGCAACAATCACTGACCAGCCTTTCCCAGCCTATTCCTTAATAACCCCCCCGCGCTCCGGTCAGTGTGTCGGTCAGTGCATCTCAGCGCATGTAAACGATAAATGCATTCTCGGACGTGAGGGCCGGCGCGCGGGACTATTTCAGACAGCGCTCGAAGTACGTAGCGCCCACGTATCCGCCGCGCAGCGAGCGCTGGACGTTCTGCTCGAAGAGCCGCCGGTTCGTCTGAAGGACTTCGGCTGCTTCTTTATTCAGCGGGTCTTCGGGATTCGGCTCCTGGAAGCGGAAACACACGGGAACGATTAGCACAGGGCTTGCTCACAAGCGGCACCAATCAACGGCATGCAAATTGGATTTTCATGTCTGTAAATGACACACTATTCACCAATTAAAGGATAAGTTCACTTTAGAATTTCCAGATAATTTACTTATAGTGGATATAGTGGACGTCAATGGGGTCCAACGGGTCGAAGGTCCAGATGTGAGTTTCAGTGCAGCTTCAGAGTCTCGACACGATCCAGCCGAGGAATAAGAGTCTGATCTAGACAAACCAGCGGACATTTTATAACAAAAATAAACATTTATATACTTTTAACCACAAATGCTGGTCTTGCACTCGCTGTGATGCGACACACATTACGTAATCAGGTTGAAAGGTCAAGCGTGACGTAGGCGGAAGAACAGACCCAGTGTTTATAAAGCGAAGGTGCAAAGACTCAGTCAAACGCCATGTACAACGGTAAACCAACGATGTCGGATGATTTTGAAGTTGGAGGAGAAAATTAGTTTTTCGCCCTTCCCTAAATCTTCCGCTTACGTTAGTTTACCACCTATACTTTCCAACGAGATTACTTAATGTATGAAGTTGTGGACGTGCAAGACCAGCATTTGTGGTTAAAAGTATATAAATGTTTATTTTTGTTATAAAATGTCCGCTGGTTTGTCTAGATCAGACTCTTATTCCTCGGCTGGATCGTGTCGAGACTTTGAAGCTGCACTGAAACTCACATCTGGACCTTCGACCCGTTGGACCCCTTTGACGTCCACTATATGGAGGAAATCCTGGAATGTTTTCCTCAAAAACCTTCATTTCTTTTCGACCAAAGAAAGACAGACATGAATATCTTGGATGACGAGGGGGAGAGAAAATTATCAACAAATTTAAATTCTGTGAACTACTCCTTTAAACTGTAAGAAAACATGAGAAGAAATAGATTTCATCTACGGGGAATGGACTGCATCTAAACTAGGGCAAGCAATAGATCTCCTACCAGTGAAAAAACACAATGAGGTTAAAGAATAATTAAATGAATCGACGTGAACCTCACACGTCATGAAGTTTGGCTTCGAGGTTCGTGTCACCAAATTTGGGGAACTCTAATCAACATGACGCGCAGTGATTCGACATTCAGGAAACGTAAGCTGAACTTACGAGGAACAGATACTGTAGTCCGTATATGATGGAGTTAATCGTCAAGACCGGCTTCCAGTCTTCTCTGAAACATAAAGAGTCAAAGTGCTTTCTCAGTTACACTCTCATAATTCATCATGTCTATTTCCACTCATCTGTACAGGATCAGCAGCAAAAAGCACTGCTCAATCCCAGGACCATCTAACACACACACACACACACACACACACACACACACACACACACACACACACACACACCCAACTAAATGTTAGAAAGTATTTTGGAAATCATGTAAAAAAAAAAAAAAAAAACATGTTTGAGACAAATTATTAAACGGAATCACTTCAAAATTCACAAACCTGTCATTATTTACTCAAACCCGTAAAAATGTACTCCACAAAAGCAGACATTAAAATATTAGAAATAAAAGCGTTCTAGATCAAGCAACAGGACCATTTGTCAAAATCTCTCTGATTGTGTCATGCAGAATAAAGTAAGATTTTACAGTATTTAATATTTCTTATATTTTAACAGCCAGTGCTAAAGATCTAACAGTGTGTGTGTGCTTGTGTACAGTTCTGCTCTAAACCGGGTTCGCTGGTCTATGATGATAAACGTGAGGAAAAGGTGCACACAATACCTCAAAATATTTAGACAGACGTTTCCTTCGAGGTCGATGTTGGGGTGATAAACCATCGTTTCACATTTGACTTTCGGAGGGTCATGAGGGTAGCCCTGTCCTACCTGAAAGAGAAGAGCATCTGACCTTCAGACACGCTTCAATCATCATTTAACAAGCTTTTAGAATTGCTGGTAGAAGGTAATTTGCAAGGACTAGTACCAGTTAGTTTCCGGTACGAGTATCTTCCTTTCAAGCAAAAATAAAGCCATAAAAACATGGAAGTGACTAAACATGTCAGCTCATCGTAAATACATTTGTACATGGCAAATTAAGAAATAAAGAAAAGGACAAACAAACTGTAAAGGATTAAGAAGATAAAGACAGCACAAGAAAGTTTACACCGTGAGTAGGGCTGGACGAGACACCATCTCCCGCTTCGGTACGATCACGATACTCGGCTGCCGATACGACATGTATTGCGATTTCTTTAAGAATTGCGGTTCTACAAGTATTGCGATTGAACACTAGATCATCGGAAAAGTTAAATCACACACTTATACAGACTGTACATAATGTATAAGATGAGTCATATTTACACAAACAAATCATCATATCTTTCTGACTTACTTCAGAAGCATCACACAGGACTACATTCTCTCCAATACATGAATCAATAAATACATTTTTTAACAGTCACTTGTCGCCGCTTAGTGTAATGTAATCGATAAATGCGTTTTTTAAAGCACCAAGTTTCTATCAAAAGCTGATTTCGATCGCTATCGTAGACATCAGTGTTCATATTTGAACTTTAACCTTTTATCCCAGTACTTCTATGATCATTTGAACTACTGCATCACAGAAATAATGACACTATGAGGTTGAAAAGACTGAAGCGGTTTCATGACGACTCTCTCCGGGTCAGCGCCAGCACAGATCTGACTGTTGCGATATGGGTTAGTCAGAGTTTGATAGACGAACTGAAGGATCGTGTGTGTGAATGGAGATCAGTCTATTAAAGCTGAATCGAGCAGCTCTACGGTCTGATCTCTCTCTCGGCGTGCGAGTGCAGAAACAGCTCTTGCACTTTGCTCATGTTTAACTGTGTTCTCCAGAAAGATCTGCTGTTCTAGAGCCTCATCTTCATCATGATCTCTTCACCCTCACTGACATCCATCAGTTTACCGTATTAAAACACAGCAGGAACTTTCATTACTGAGACGTTTATCCCCCTTTATATCCAACAAACATGTTTTGCTCTGTGGATCCTGGCTTTCATTTGAAGGTCTTTAATGAAATAGAATTTTTGCATTTTAAGAACTGAAAATGAACATCCCAGTTCTCAAGAATTATATTACATTGTAGAACTACTGGTCTGTGAATCCTTATGTAAAGCTATAAGGTTTTCATCTATATAATCTACTAGAGCGAACAACTAGCGTCACCGTCTGATTTGTAGAGGGTTGTTAGTTACTGAAGTGATCACGGATTTACTCAAGCTGCTGTTTACCTTAAAACTGAAGACAAATTTCCCACCTTTATAGAAACCCTGTAAAAAAGCAGAGAACATGATAAATGTTTATTAAACTGATCAGGACAGTCAGAAGAACAAAGTCTTGATGAATGAATAATTCCCTGTTGGAAAGCATTACAAGCGCAGGTTTCATGCTCTGTTAATTAAATCACAGTTCTTCATTTGTGCTGCTGCTAACGAACTTTACGCTTCATCATTTGAATCTCTTAAATAACATGCATGAAGCGCTCTCCATCGCAGAGGCGCAAACCAAGGCAAACCTCGTCCGGCGAGATGATGAGCTTGAAGTTCAGCAGATCGTCCTGGTCGGGGAAAACGATCTCGCACGTCTTCGGGAGGTTCAGCTCATTGATGTCTGACACAGAAAGAGAACAGCATGAGCTTTACTTTCTCACACACACACACACATAACATCACACACACACACACACACACACACACACACACACAACATCACACACATAACATCACACAGCTAATGAGAGGTTCGAGCATGAAGTGTTTCTTCTTCTTTAAATGTGATCATGCTTGAGGCGTGACGTGTGTCTTCAGCTCCAGACTAATGAAAGAGCTTCTCCAACTCGCGCTCTTCTACAGCGCAGAACGGGTTTAGCTCAATAACCCTCTGCTGTTTGGGTTGGGGTTCTTCTACAGCGCAGAACGGGTTTAGCTCAATAACCCTCTGCTGTTTGGGTTGGGGTTCTTCTACAGCGCAGAACGGGTTTAGCTCAATAACCCTCTGCTGTTTGGGTTGGGGTTCTTCTACAGCGCAGAACGGGTTTAGCTCAACAACCCTCTGCTGTTTGGGTTGGGGTTCTTCTACAGCGCAGAACGGGTTTAGCTCAATAACCCTCTGCTGTTAAGGTTAGGGTTCTTCTACAGTGCAGAATGGGTTTAGCTCAATAACCCTCTGCTGTTTGGGTTGGGGTTCTTCTACAGCGCAGAACGGGTTTAGCTCAATAACCCTCTGCTGTTTGGGTTGGGGTTCTTCTACAGCGCAGAACGGGTTTAGCTCAATAACCCTCTGCTGTTTGGGTTGGGGTTCTTCTACAGCGCAGAATGGGTTTAGCTCAATAACCCTCTGCTGTTTGGGTTGGGGTTCTTCTACAGTGCAGAATGGGTTTAGCTCAATAACCCTCTGCTGTTTGGGTTGGGGTTCTTCTACAGCGCAGAACGGGTTTAGCTCAATAACCCTCTGCTGTTTGGGTTGGGGTTCTTCTACAGCGCAGAACGGGCTTAGCTCAATAACCCTCTGCTGTTAAGGTTAGGGTTCTTCTACAGTGCAGAATGGGTTTAGCTCAATAACCCTCTGCTGTTTGGGTTGGGGTTCTTCTACAGCGCAGAACGGGTTTAGCTCAATAACCCTCTGCTGTTTGGGTTGGGGTTCTTCTACAGCGCAGAACGGGTTTAGCTCAATAACCCTCTGCTGTTTGGGTTGGGGTTCTTCTACAGCGCAGAACGGGTTTAGCTCAATAACCCTCTGCTGTTTGGGTTGGGGTTCTTCTACAGCGCAGAACGGGTTTAGCTCAATAACCCTCTGCTGTTTGGGTTGGGGTTCTTCTACAGCGCAGAACGGGTTTAGCTCAATAACCCTCTGCTGTTTGGGTTGGGGTTCTTCTACAGCGCAGAACGGGTTTAGCCCAATAACCCTCTGCTGTTTGGGTTAGGGTTCTTCTACAGCGCAGAACGGGTTTAGCTCAATAACCCTCTGCTGTTTGGGTTGGGGTTCTTCTACAGCGCAGAACGGGTTTAGCTCAATAACCCTCTGCTGTTTGAGTTGGGGTTCTTCTACAGCGCAGAACGGGTTTAGCTCAATAACCCTCTGCTGTTTGGGTTGGGGTTCTTCTACAGCGCAGAACGGGTTTAGCTCAATAACCCTCTGCTGTTTGGGTTGGGGTTCTTCTACAGCGCAGAACGGGTTTAGCTCAATAACCCTCTGCTGTTTGAGTTGGGGTTCTTCTACAGCGCAGAACGGGTTTAGCTCAATAACCCTCTGCTGTTTGAGTTGGGGTTCTTCTACAGCGCAGAACGGGTTTAGCTCAATAACCCTCTGCTGTTTGGGTTGGGGTTCTTCTACAGTGCAGAACGGGTTTAGCTCAATAACCCTCTGCTGTTTGGGTTGGGGTTCTTCTACAGCGCAGAACGGGTTTAGCTCAATAACCCTCTGCTGTTTGAGTTGGGGTTCTTCTACAGCGCAGAACGGGTTTAGCTCAATAACCCTCTGCTGTTTGGGTTGGGGTTCTTCTACAGCGCAGAACGGGTTTAGCTCAATAACCCTCTGCTGTTTGGGTTGGGGTTCTTCTACAGCGCAGAACGGGTTTAGCTCAATAACCCTCTGCTGTTTGGGTTAGGGTTCTTCTACAGCGCAGAACGGGTTTAGCTCAATAACCCTCTGCTGTTTGGGTTAGGGTTCTTCTACAGCGCAGAACGGGTTTAGCTCAATAACCCTCTGCTGTTTGGGTTGGGGTTCTTCTACAGCGCAGAACGGGTTTAGCTCAATAACCCTCTGCTGTTTGAGTTGGGGTTCTTCTACAGCGCAGAACGGGTTTAGCTCAATAACCCTCTGCTGTTTGGGTTGGGGTTCTTCTACAGCGCAGAACGGGTTTAGCTCAATAACCCTCTGCTGTTTGGGTTGGGGTTCTTCTACAGCGCAGAACGGGTTTAGCTCAATAACCCTCTGCTGTTTGGGTTGGGGTTCTTCTACAGCGCAGAACGGGTTTAGCTCAATAACCCTCTGCTGTTTGAGTTGGGGTTCTTCTACAGTGCAGAACGGGTTTAGCTCAATAACCCTCTGCTGTTTGGGTTAGGGTTCTTCTACAGCGCAGAACGGGTTTAGCTCAATAACCCTCTGCTGTTTGGGTTGGGGTTCTTCTACAGCGCAGAACGGGTTTAGCTCAATAACCCTCTGCTGTTTGGGTTGGGGTTCTTCTACAGTGCAGAACGGGTTTAGCTCAATAACCCTCTGCTGTTTGGGTTAGGGTTCTTCTACAGCGCAGAACGGGTTTAGCTCTATAACCCTCTGCTGTTTGGGTTGGGGTTCTTCTACAGCGCAGAACGGGTTTAGCTCAATAACCCTCTGCTGTTTGGGTTAGGGTTCTTCTACAGTGCAGAACGGGTTTAGCTCAATAACCCTCTGCTGTTTGGGTTGGGGTTCTTCTACAGCGCAGAACGGGTTTAGCTCAACAACCCTCTGCTGTTTGGGTTGGGGTTCTTCTACAGCGCAGAACGGGTTTAGCTCAATAACCCTCTGCTGTTTGGGTTAGGGTTCTTCTACAGCGCAGAACGGGTTTAGCTCAATAACCCTCTGCTGTTTGGGTTGGGGTTCTTCTACAGCGCAGAACGGGTTTAGCTCAATAACCCTCTGCTGTTTGGGTTAGGGTTCTTCTACAGCGCAGAACGGGTTTAGCTCAATAACCCTCTGCTGTTTGGGTTGGGGTTCTTCTACAGCGCAGAACGGGTTTAGCTCAATAACCCTCTGCTGTTTGGGTTGGGGTTCTTCTACAGCGCAGAACGGGTTTAGCTCAATAACCCTCTGCTGTTTGGGTTGGGGTTCTTCTACAGCGCAGAACGGGTTTAGCTCAATAACCCTCTGCTGTTTGGGTTAGGGTTCTTCTACAGCGCAGAACGGGCTTAGCTCAATAACCCTCTGCTGTTTGGGTTGGGGTTCTTCTACAGCGCAGAACGGGTTTAGCTCAATAACCCTCTGCTGTTTGGGTTAGGGTTCTTCTACAGCGCAGAACGGGTTTAGCTCAATAACCCTCTGCTGTTTGGGTTGGGGTTCTTCTACAGCGCAGAACGGGTTTAGCCCAATAACCCTCTGCTGTTTGGGTTAGGGTTCTTCTACAGCGCAGAACGGGTTTAGCTCAATAACCCTCTGCTGTTTGGGTTGGGGTTCTTCTACAGCGCAGAACGGGTTTAGCTCAATAACCCTCTGCTGTTTGAGTTGGGGTTCTTCTACAGCGCAGAACGGGTTTAGCTCAATAACCCTCTGCTGTTTGAGTTGGGGTTCTTCTACAGCGCAGAACGGGTTTAGCTCAATAACCCTCTGCTGTTTGGGTTGGGGTTCTTCTACAGCGCAGAACGGGTTTAGCTCAATAACCCTCTGCTGTTTGGGTTGGGGTTCTTCTACAGCGCAGAACGGGTTTAGCTCAATAACCCTCTGCTGTTTGAGTTGGGGTTCTTCTACAGCGCAGAACGGGTTTAGCTCAATAACCCTCTGCTGTTTGAGTTGGGGTTCTTCTACAGCGCAGAACGGGTTTAGCTCAATAACCCTCTGCTGTTTGGGTTGGGGTTCTTCTACAGCGCAGAACGGGTTTAGCTCAATAACCCTCTGCTGTTTGGGTTGGGGTTCTTCTACAGCGCAGAACGGGTTTAGCTCAATAACCCTCTGCTGTTTGAGTTGGGGTTCTTCTACAGCGCAGAACGGGTTTAGCTCAATAACCCTCTGCTGTTTGAGTTGGGGTTCTTCTACAGTGCAGAACGGGTTTAGCTCAATAACCCTCTGCTGTTTGGGTTGGGGTTCTTCTACAGCGCAGAACGGGTTTAGCTCAATAACCCTCTGCTGTTTGGGTTGGGGTTCTTCTACAGCGCAGAACGGGTTTAGCTCAATAACCCTCTGCTGTTTGAGTTGGGGTTCTTCTACAGTGCAGAACGGGTTTAGCTCAATAACCCTCTGCTGTTTGGGTTAGGGTTCTTCTACAGCGCAGAACGGGTTTAGCTCAATAACCCTCTGCTGTTTGGGTTGGGGTTCTTCTACAGCGCAGAACGGGTTTAGCTCAATAACCCTCTGCTGTTTGGGTTGGGGTTCTTCTACAGTGCAGAACGGGTTTATCTCAATAACCCTCTGCTGTTTGGGTTAGGGTTCTTCTACAGCGCAGAACGGGTTTAGCTCAATAACCCTCTGCTGTTTGGGTTGGGGTTCTTCTACAGCGCAGAACGGGTTTAGCTCAATAACCCTCTGCTGTTTGGGTTAGGGTTCTTCTACAGTGCAGAACGGGTTTAGCTCAATAACCCTCTGCTGTTAAGGTTAGGGTTCTTCTACAGTGCAGAACGGGTTTAGCTCAATAACCCTCTGCTGTTTGGGTTGGGGTTCTTCTACAGCGCAGAACGGGTTTAGCTCAATAACCCTCTGCTGTTTGGGTTGGGGTTCTTCTACAGCGCAGAACGGGTTTAGCTCAATAACCCTCTGCTGTTTGGGTTGGGGTTCTTCTACAGCGCAGAACGGGTTTAGCTCAATAACCCTCTGCTGTTTGGGTTAGGGTTCTTCTACAGCGCAGAACGGGTTTAGCTCAATAACCCTCTGCTGTTTGGGTTGGGGTTCTTCTACAGCGCAGAACGGGTTTAGCTCAATAACCCTCTGCTGTTTGGGTTGGGGTTCTTCTACAGTGCAGAACGGGTTTAGCTCAATAACCCTCTGCTGTTTGGGTTGGGGTTCTTCTACAGCGCAGAACGGGTTTAGCTCAATAACCCTCTGCTGTTTGGGTTAGGGTTCTTCTACAGCGCAGAACGGGTTTAGCTCAATAACCCTCTGCTGTTTGGGTTGGGGTTCTTCTACAGTGCAGAATGGGTTTAGCTCAATAACCCTCTGCTGTTTGGGTTGGGGTTCTTCTACAGCGCAGAACGGGTTTAGCTCAATAACCCTCTGCTGTTTGGGTTGGGGTTCTTCTACAGCGCAGAACGGGTTTAGCTCAACAACCCTCTGCTGTTTGGGTTGGGGTTCTTCTACAGCGCAGAACGGGTTTAGCTCAATAACCCTCTGCTGTTTGGGTTGGGGTTCTTCTACAGCGCAGAACGGGTTTAGCTCAATAACCCTCTGCTGTTTGGGTTGGGGTTCTTCTACAGCGCAGAACGGGCTTAGCTCAATAACCCTCTGCTGTTTGGGTTAGGGTTCTTCTACAGCGCAGAACGGGCTTAGCTCAATAACCCTCTGCTGTTTGGGTTGGGGTTCTTCTACAGCGCAGAACGGGTTTAGCTCAATAACCCTCTGCTGTTTGGGTTAGGGTTCTTCTACAGTGCAGAACGGGTTTAGCTCAATAACCCTCTGCTGTTTGGGTTGGGGTTCTTCTACAGCGCAGAACGGGTTTAGCTCAATAACCCTCTGCTGTTTGGGTTGGGGTTCTTCTACAGTGCAGAACGGGTTTAGCTCAATAACCCTCTGCTGTTTGGGTTAGGGTTCTTCTACAGCGCAGAACGGGTTTAGCTCAATAACCCTCTGCTGTTTGGGTTGGGGTTCTTCTACAGCGCAGAACGGGTTTAGCTCAATAACCCTCTGCTGTTTGGGTTGGGGTTCTTCTACAGTGCAGAACGGGTTTAGCTCAATAACCCTCTGCTGTTTGGGTTAGGGTTCTTCTACAGCGCAGAACGGGCTTAGCTCAATAACCCTCTGCTGTTTGGGTTGGGGTTCTTCTACAGCGCAGAACGGGTTTAGCTCAATAACCCTCTGCTGTTTGGGTTAGGGTTCTTCTACAGCGCAGAACGGGTTTAGCTCAATAACCCTCTGCTGTTTGGGTTCTTCTACAGCGCAGAACGGGTTTAGCTCAATAACCCTCTGCTGTTTGGGTTAGGGTTCTTCTACAGCGCAGAACGGGTTTAGCTCAATAACCCTCTGTTGTTTGGGTTAGGGTTCTTCTACAGCGCAGAACGGGTTTAGCTCAATAACCCTCTGCTGTTTGGGTTAGGGTTCTTCTACAGCGCAGAACGGGTTTAGCTCAATAACCCTCTGCTGTTTGGGTTAGGGTTCTTCTACAGCGCAGAACGGGTTTAGCTCAATAACCCTCTGCTGTTTGGGTTGGGGTTCTTCTACAGCGCAGAACGGGTTTAGCTCAATAACCCTCTGCTGTTTGGGTTAGGGTTCTTCTACAGCGCAGAACGGGTTTAGTGGATCCGTGACCGCAGCTCAATAACCCGCTGCCGTTTCACACTATCATGTATTTACGTTTCATACACATAAACATTGATCAGCGCTTGCGCGCGCGCACACACACACACACACACACACACACACAGAGCTGATCAAATATGGTAAACAGGACCTCAAACACACTTAAACCAATGAGGTTTGTTTTCCAGCTTTCGTTAACCATATTTCATGAGCTCAGTGTATGCACATTCATCAATGTTTATATGTAAATTATTCTGTTCCATCATATAAAGCGATTGTGTCTCTTCAGAAAACTTGCATTAAACCACTACAATAGTATGGATTACTTTCACAATGTCTTTATGAACTGTTTGAAGTTTTGTTGGCATTAGCTTTCAATGGAGGGACATAAATTTCTTAGGTTTCATTAAAAATATCTTCATTTGTGTTCTGAAGATGAGCGAAATGGTGGTGAGTAAATGAAGGCAACTTAAATGTCTGGTAGTTTGAGTCGTTTCTGAGCCTAGAGAGCATCTCTTTCTTCTGTTTCTGGGTCAAACCTGAATGTGTCCAGCTTCATCATAATGAAGAACGAGTGTAAAAGCATCTGAAGTCGCTTCTAACATCTCTCTGACGGTAAACACAGCATTCACTGTCATTGTCAGCTTTCAAGCAAAGGGTAATAATACGAGACAGACGAGAACTGAGTTTGTAGGCCTCAATATTATGACTGAGATGGAAACTTATTAGTTTTCTCTCGCAGAAAACGAGTAACGTTATTTCTCTCGGGAAACATGGCTTTAGACACGAGCTTCATTACTACGGCCAGTCTGAAGTTTTAAAACATCGAGTCTGTTATAATAAAACTGAGTAAACAGTGCGCTACATGTTAGCGCCATGGCTAATGCTAGCTTCGCTCTCCTCTCGACTTGACATCGTTACCAGAACAAGTGTGTGAAAACACAGGCTTCAAACCTCGACTGAGCTGCAGTGTGTGTGTGTGTGTGTGTGTGTGTGTGTGTGTGTGTGTGTGTGTGTGTGTGTGTGTGATGGGTCCAGGCTAGCCCTGGTTCTGGTGTTGTGGACCGTACCCTTCTGTATCCGGAGCTGGGCCGCGCTCGCCTTCTTCCCGCCGGCCCCGGCTCGCGGTCCCCCCGCGGACTCCTCGTCCTTCTTCTGCTGCTTCAGCGAGAAAAGCTTGATCATCTTCAGTTCTGCGATAAAACACACCGATACCGCGACGCTGCCGTGCGCGTGTGTGTGTGTGTGTGTGTGTGTGACGGCGACAGAGAGTGCGCGACGCGTTCCACAGCAGCTGTAGAGGGAGCCGGTGTGTGTGTGTGTGTGTGTGTGTGAGTGAGTGAGTGATAGAGTGACTGAGAGAGAGGGAGTGTGAGAGGGAGTGTGTGTGTGTGTGTGAGAGAGTGAGTGAGTGTGTGAGTGTGTGTGTGTGTGAGAGAGAGAGAGAGAGAGAGAGAGAGAGAGAGAGAGAGAGAGAGAGAGAGAGTGTGTGTGTGTGTGTGTGTGTGAGAGAGAGAGAGTGTGTGTGTGTGTGTGTGTGTGTGTGAGAGAGAGAGAGAGAGAGTGTGTGTGTGAGTGTGAGAGAGAGAGAGTGTGTGTGTGTGTGTGTGTGTGTGTGTGTGTGTGTGTGTGAGAGAGAGAGAGTGACAGAGAGAGAGAGAGAGAGAGAGTGTATGTGTGTTTGTGTGTATGTGTGCGAGAGTGAGAGAGTGTGTGAGAGTGAGAGAGTGAGTGTGTGTGTGTGTGTGTGTGTGTGTGTGTGTGTGTGTGTGTGTGTGTGTGTGTGTGTGTGTGTACTCCTAAAACTATGTTTGTGAGGCCCGGTTTGAGTTTTAGGCCAGTGGATTGAGGATAAAGAGAGTAAAGTGAGGACGAGGACTGGTCATCAGTGTCTGACCCTCAGTCACTGTTCCCTACTCCCTACGGTAGTCCACTATCACCCCCTAAACCCTCAGTCACTGTTCCCTACTCCCTACTATCGCCCCCTAAACCCTCAGTCACTGTTCCCTACTCCCTACGGTAGTCCACTATCGCCCCCTAAACCCTCAGTCTCTGTTCCCTACTCCCTACGGTAGTCCACTATCGCCCCCTAAACCCTCAGTCACTGTTCCCTACTCCCTACTATCGCCCCCTAAACCCTCAGTCACTGTTCCCTACTCCCTACGGTAGTCCACTATCGCCCCCTAAACCCTCAGTCACTGTTCCCTACTCCCTACGGTAGTCCACTATCGCCCCCTAAACCCTCAGTCACTGTTCCCTACTCCCTACGGTAGTCCACTATCGCCCCCTAAACCCTCAGTCACTGTTCCCTACTCCCTACGGTAGTCCACTATCGCCCCCTAAACCCTCAGTCTCTGTTCCCTACTCCCTACGGTAGTCCACTATCGCCCCCTAAACCCTCAGTCACTGTTCCCTACTCCCTACGGTAGTCCACTATCGCCCCCTAAACCCTCAGTCTCTGTTCCCTACTCCCTACGGTAGTCCACTATCGCCCCCTAAACCCTCAGTCACTGTTCCCTTCTCCCTACTATCGCCCCCTAAACTATCAGTCACTGTTCCCTACTCCCTACGGTAGTCCACTAATACTGTTCACTTGAAGGAGTGAATGAAAACGAGTGAGGGAATTTGCACAGCCGTTTAGCATCGCCTGTACACTCGTTATAGTGGTACACTACAAATGGCTGTTCCCTCAATAGTGCCTATATGAGGGTATGGGGTGATTTCGGATTCAGCCCTGGTTTAAGGGATCAGCTTATGAATAAGTTAAGGGTTTAGGGTCAGGGTTCGGGTTAGTAGTGATGGCGAGCCTAAACCATCTTAGTCTGGTTGCTAATTTCATATTATTAGTGTTTATTATTTTCTCACAGATATGTCAAGTGTCGCGATATAACCCTGCCGCAGTGAATAATCACACTTGTGTTTCTGGGTAGGGCTCTAATGGACCACATTTCCCATGATGCCGCTGGGTTGTGACGAATTGACCTGGGAGGAGCTTTTGTATTTTTTTTTTTTACTCTCCATATTTTTTATTTACCATATTTATTTATTTATTTGATTTTCGGGAGCAGGAATGGCGTCAGGATCATGTAAGAGCTGATCTGGACTCTACTGGCGCATTTGATGCGTTACAATATAAATATACATACATATATTGATAGATAAATGCAGCAGAGGAACACAATAGGAAAGAGCGAACAAAAGGCACGTTTATCCGTTTATGCTGTTTTCTCTTTCAGTTCCGCAGATCGTTCGGGAATAATAAGCGCCTGGAATATCGGCCATCGCAATCACAGAGGATGATATTTATGGATTATATCAATGATCTGAAGAGCTCGTATGATTTTAATATTTGAGGAGCACATTGAGAGAGCAGAAATCATCGCTGTCGTTGATAATAGCTGGTAATGGATGTGATTGGTGTTTAAAGCAGTCACTCATGTAAAGCTGAGAGAGAGACTGAGAACAAGGAAGCGATCTCTCTCTCTCTCTCTCTCTCTCTCTTTTTCATTGTGTCTGTCCATCTATCGCCAGAAAACATCACAGAAAACATCTCAGAAAACATCACTCTAATGCTCGATCTGGGAGAATGCGCGTCCACACGAGCAGGTGAGTGAGTTCTGCTGGGACGAGCTCGTGCTCGGTGGCTAGCCGTGTATTGTTGTGTGCCTGAGAGAGTGTGTGTGTCTGTGAGAGTGTGTGCCATTAAAACAAGATCGTCGTGGGCGAAATTCCTCCCAGATCACAATGGTTGGTAAAGCCCATCTCAGTCCCGCTGAACTGCGTGTGAATGCGCTGAATGGACCTGCTAACCAGCCCATGCTAGCGGCTCGTTATAGCCAGTCTGGAGTGTTTCTGCTCGGTCGTCTGGTGTGTTTCTGGTTCTGTGGATCAGTGAAGGCGCTTCTCAGCTGCTGGGCTGGGTTCTGTGAGTATATGTGTGGCTGAGGACTAATAACTAACTAACTAACCAGCTGGTTAGCCGCTCGTGTTAGCTGTCGTGTGTCTGCAGTGGCACAGCTCATTCACTGACTGATGATGACACTGTCATTCACCACAGTAAATCATGGTAAATCCCTGCAGCTTCTGGGAGTCTTCAGTCTGATTTTAGGCCCATATTTCACCTGACAGAATGGAGAATTGTGTAACTGAAGACATACCAGGGTATACCATGGACTTTCCACCTATATTTACTGGTTGTTGTCATAAAAAAATGAACGAAATTACAAAATACTGTGAAATATTACACCGCTCGGAAAATGCCTTATGAAGTGATCGTGATTTTGCTCTGGTAACTGTGTGATTTGGGTGGCAGTAAATGTTGTTTATCAATGACAGAAAGTATACTAATGTACTATAGTAATCCTGCTGTCACTCAAGATGAAAAAAATGTTGTTGTATTTAATGCGGACATACAAATGATGATTATTATCAGACATGTCTGCAATGTTTGATTCTGTCGTGGCATTTAGTGGTTAAATGTTTATCAAAACTCAAATATACTGAATCTGAACGCTTGTGTGTAATCCTGTATGTCTGACAGTTCGTCTCGTGTCTCTCGTACTGCACAGTAAACTTGAAGAGTTTTGATTCTCTACCTGAAATAAAATGTTTTTAGAATACTTTTACTATCATGAAAAAAAGCAAATTGCTGATTACTTTTGCTTTACCTTCGAAATAGAAAAGTTCTAACATTTTGTTCTCAATATCACACAAGCCTACAGTACATAATAATAATAATAATAATAATGGAAATAGGTTTGTCACGACACCAAAATGTTATATAGTAAACCCAGAAACACAGATTTCACTGCAGAAAACTCAACAATTTACTCCCTTCAGCTGACACACTCTCACACACACATCAATACTGTATAAATCTGTATATCGGTGGTTCCTGTCCCAATGCACCGGACGAGATGTTGAGAACTAGATCTTATAGTTATCGTTCCCGTCTGTGTTCGTCAGGAATCCTCAGGATGAATGTTAGACGTCTGACAGGGATGGAAACGAGGGACTGAAGTTCAGGAGATTAATCTGCTGTTTAACTGACCCACGTTTGCTCAACGAGAGGCAGATTCTCCCTGATCATCGGTTGGGCCATTAAGGGCTCATATGATGCTATTTTAAAAGTTTATTTTGTTTATTGGGGGTAATAGGCTAACATGCTTTAATGTAAAAAAACAAAACATACTGTACATTCTTGTCCAGTCTGTCTGAAACTGAAACACACTGGCTTCTACAAAGCCCCTCCTTCAAAAAAGCCCAGTGCTCTGATTGGCCACAGCTCAACCAGTGCTTTGTGATTGGCCAAAAACTTTAAGTGTGTGTTAAACGTAACGCGTTGGAAACGAGTGTCCTCAACAGCCACCTGTCCGTCACAGCACCTGACCCCACTAATGTCTGGCTCACAGGGATAGTTCCTTTACTAGCCCATGATTTACTCGCCCTCAACCCATCCCAGGTGTGTATGACTCTCTTCTTTCAGGCGAATACAATTTGAGTTATAAATAAAGAATATCCTGCTCTTCCCAGCTTTATAATGGGAGTGAATGGAGCCTGAGATTCTGAAGCATCATCCATCATAACCCTAATCCATACGGGTTAATAAAGGCCTTCTGAAGAAAAATATCCAGATTTATAACTTTAGAAACTATAATCACTGGCGTCCGGTAACGGCCGTACCAAAGTCTAGTTCCTGGGGAAGAGTGACCTCTGACCCCACGCGTGATGTAGGAGTCTCCACGCCTCTCGCGGTTCAAACATCAAACTCAAGCTCCTTCCACATTTCTCTATAAAAAATCTTGTTTATACTTCTGATTTGTGACCGGTGTTTTGCTCGATCCTCTGCTCTTCCACGTTTGTCGATATGTCATGTGTCGGGTCAGAGGTCATGCGTGGGGTCAGAGGTCACTCTTCCGCTGGAACTAGACTTGCGTACGGCTGTTACTGGACACCAGTGATTATAGTCATAAATCTGCATATTTTTCTTCAGAAGGCCTTTATTAACCCGTATGGATTAGGGTTATGATGGATGAGGCTTCAGAATCTCAGGCTCCATTCACTCCCATTATAAAACTGGGAAGAGCGGGATATTCTTTAATTTAACTCAGATTGTGTTCATCTGAAAGAAGAGAGTCATACACACCTGGGATGGGTTGAGGGCAAGTAAATCATGGGCTCATTTTCATTTTTGTGTGAACTTTAACCTGAACTGGCTTGAGTGAAGAGTTCCTCCACCTGTGCTCGTCTGAAGACCCTAACCCTAACTGAACTCAGTGTGTGTGTGTGTGTGTGTGTGTTGGCAAGTCACATTACAGAAGAGCAAGTTAGGACGTTTTTATAAAGGATTACAAAGTCCAAAAGATGCTTGAATGAAGCATTAATAATAAGACCGGTAACATGCATTAGAAAAATAAATGGTGTCAAAGTTTAAATACATCTATAATCGCTTGGTTCTCATTAGTGCACTTTTGTTTATTGTCATTACATCTGAACTTTGAATTAGCATTTTAAACATAAGTAATGCTGACATGGAGTAATCTGAGGATATTTCATGAAAGTCACTGTAATACAGTAGTATAAAGCCCCTTTCACACAGCGCGATGATCCCGGAAAATTGCCAGGAAATTGCCAGAACGCCTTCTGTGTGAACGCAAACACGACCCGGGATCGATGCCGGGTTGGGGACCTAGTAACATTACCGTGTTCAGTCCCGGAACGCGCGCTGTGTGAACAAAAGCCGTAATAATGCCGTGTTGTAGTGATGATGCTGAAGCCGGGATCGTTCGCCAGCTGTGAAACGGTGCGTAAATGCGCAAGTTTATGATCGAATCAGAGCAATAAATGCACAAGTGTGGTGTCTCATGAGAGAGATCGCAGCTCATAAGCAAACTGAAGACGCTGCTGAGACATTACATGTCACGTATGTCACGTGTCTTTAAGGGATTTTTACGTGTTGTGTGTGAACGCACTCTCTGATTCTGGAAAATCACTGGCAGTGTGAATGAACCAAAATCAAACGAACCCGGGTCAAATCCCGTGTCACTTTATCCGTGTATTTTCCCGAATCTCTGTGTGAAAGGGGCTTAATAGTAATTTGACACACACCTGCGAATCACTGTTCATTTTCACTGAACGGATAAGAGTGTTGCAGTGAAAGTGGAGGATGGCTGAGGCTGAAGTTGGTTGCCTCTGATTTTGTTTCACTGAATAGAAAGTCGTACAAGTTAGGGTTAAAGCGATCCGTCCGGGATCTGTCCCGATCATGAGGGTTAGCCCTAACCCTAAACGGCCTGAAGCTCGTCTGCGTCGGCCCATGTGAAGGAGCACCGCTGGCTCTGTGTTCGGCTCCTCCATCAGTGTGATTCACTCCCAGACATCAGTGATCGAGAGAGCAGCAGTGGAGCGATCCGTCCGGGATCTGTCCCGATCATGAGGGTTAGCCCTAACCCTAAACGGCCTGAAGCTCGTCTGCGTCGGCCCATGTGAAGGAGCACTGCTGGCTCTGTGTTCGGCTCCTCCATCAGTGTGATTCACTCCCAGACATCAGTGATCGAGAGAGCAGCAGTGGAGCGATCCGTCCGGGATCTGTCCCGATCATGAGGGTTAGCCCTAACCCTAAACGGCCTGAAGCTCGTCTGCATCGGCCCGTGTGAAGGAGCACCGCTGGCTCTGTGTTCGGCTCCTCCATCAGTGTGATTCACTCCCAGACATCAGTGATCAGGAGAGCGGCAGTGGAGCGATCCGTCCGGGATCTGTCCCGATCATTCTGATCATAACTTTTTTTTATCAGTTAATTATACTTTTTACAGAATAATTAACTGCTACCCTACATGATATTTCCTTATATGAAATATAATATATATAATGGATATATTTCTGATAACTTTTAGCTACATTTTTAAATGGCTTTTCCTTTTCCCCTTCATTATGAGATCTTATGTCATTGACCGAGAATTTAGGGCTTTGAATCAATTAAAAAAAACTAATTAACTTATTAAATGCACAGTTTTCTGTTTATAATTACATCACACACATTTAACAAAATTTAAAACAGACTTTTCCACTCACTGGCCATTTCAGAACTTCTACTAGCCAAGAAAAGAAATTCTGTCAATACAGTACAAAGAACATAAAAAAATGTAGATGTTGGAAAATAACAATGTCTTTTCTGTTCACCAAATGCTTTTAATCTTCGTTATTGCTTCAATGCTAATGAACAAGCGCGCCGTTATTTAGTGACGATGTGAAAGATATGAGCAGATTCTGCGTAATGCGCTGTATTTAATATATCATGATGATCCTTACGTTTTTGCGCTAGAATCTGTGCAGATTTGGCTTCACAAACTTCCCCAGCAAAGCGAGTAAACATAATAAGTAACGCCAAATTGGCTCGTGATTTGACAGCGTTTCCCGTCACAGCTGATTTTAACCTGCATTTGGCGAGTGTTTATTTCAAACCCTGATCAAGAGCGCCAAGAGCATGGAAAGGGTTAATGTGGAGACCCGCTTGGCATTCTGGGTATTTGATTGGCAGCATGTGATGTCCTGCCCTGACGTGTGTGTGTGTGTGTAGGTGAATGCCGAGGCGATGTCTGGCAGTAAGGCGCTGGGAGGCGCGTGTGTGTGTTGTGATGTCCTGACGTGTGTGTGTGTGTGTGTGTGTGTGTGTGTGTGCAGGTGAATGCCGAGGCGATGTCTGGCAGTAAGGCGCTGGGAGGCGCGCGGCGGCGGCGCACACGGTGCCGGCGCTGTCAGGCGTGTATGAGGACCGAGTGCGGCGAGTGCCACTTCTGCAAGGACATGAAGAAGTTCGGAGGACCGGGTCGCATGAAGCAGTCGTGTCTGCTCCGGCAGTGCACCGCGGTGAGTCACCATTGATAGGCGACAATGACCAGGGACGAGCCATTATTAAGAACTGGAATTTCTCTGGATTTACTAATTTACTAATCCTTGGGAATTTTTGGGATAATGTAAGGACACAACTGCATGAAATATATGAACTGTGAAAGTGGTTTTTGGATATTTTATTTAGCAAAATCTTACATATTGTAGCTTTAAGTGTGTGTCGGAAATATAACGGCTAAATGTAAAGCTTCAGCTTCCAAAGCTTCTAAGCAATTGTAAACACGTAGTTAATAATGTTGTGTTTACCTTTATTTAGCATTGATCACTTGTGATCAGATTGAGCAAAATGCATCTTAATCCCATGTGCAAACCTTCACACATGTTCTCCCAGGTTAGTTAAGTGTGTGTGTGTTTTCCCCATGGGTCTCTCCTGTAGCCGGTGTTGCCACACACTGCCGTGTGTTTCGCGTGTGGTGAAGCGGGGAAGGAAGATACGGTGGAGTCGGAGGAGGAGAAGTTCAGCCTTTCTCTGATGGAGTGCACAATCTGCAACGAGATCATCCACCCCAGCTGCCTGAAGGTCTGGCCCACACCGGCTCATTACCAGCACTCTTTACCAGCACTCTTAACCTGCGCTCACTATCAGCACTCATTACCAGCACTCATTACCAGCACTCATTACCAGCACTCATTACCAGCACTCTGTACCAGCACTCTTTACCAGCACTCATTATCAGCACTCTTTACCACTCACTACCAGCACTCTTTACCAGCACTCTTTACCAGCACTCTTTACCAGCACTCTTAACCTGCACTCTTTACCAGCACTCTTTACCAGCACTCTTTACCAGCACTCACTACCAGCACTCTTTACCAGCACTCACTATCAGCACTCACTATCAGCACTCTTTACCAGCACTCTTTACCAGCACTCATTACCAGCACTCATTACCAGCACTCATTACCAGCACTCATTACCAGCACTCATTACCAGCACTCATTACCAGCACTCATTACCAGCACTCATTACCAGCACTCATTACCTCTCATTACCAGCACTCATTATCAGCACTCTTTACCACTCACTACCAGCACTCTTTACCAGCACTCTTTACCAGCACTCTTTACCAGCACTCATTATCAGCACTCTTTACCACTCTTTACCAGCACTCATTACCAGCACTCATTTCCAGCTCTCATTACCAGCACTCATTACCAGCACTCATTATCAGCACTCTTCACCAGCACTCTTCACCAGCACTCTTTACCAGCACTCTTTACCAGCACTCTTAATGCTGACCATAACATCATCAACTCTCTCCCGCAGATGGGGAAGTCAGAAGGCATCATTAACGATGAGATCCCAAACTGTTGGGAATGTCCAAAGTGCCACAAGGAAGGAAAGACCAGTAAGGTAAGACTGAGGTAAAACATGATGAAGCGCCTCTGTTTCAGGACTGGTCTTGCCACACCTTCTTTAAAGGTTTGGTTTTTTGCTAAAATGGAAAATATTTAATAGATTTTGGTCCATAAATCCGTCATTTGCAAATCGATTGAGATGGACAATAAAGACTTATAGGGCCCTATTTTAACGATCTAAGCGCATGGTCTAAAGCGCACGGCGCAAGTTCACTTAGGGCGTGTCCGAGTCCACTTTTGCTAGTTTAACGACGGGGAAAATGGTCGGCGCTCCCGGTGCATGGTCTAAAAGGGTTGTCCCTATTCTCTTAATGAGTAATGGGTGTGTTGTGGGATTCACGTGCGTTAAACCAATCAGAGTCTCATCTCCCGTTCCCTTTAAATGCCAGTTGCGATCGCACCATGGCAGATTCGCTATTTACATGACGGAATTTGATAGTGGAAAGACCGAACGCGTCTCCGGAGCGCAAACGGAACCGAAGAAGCCGGATTCACCATATCTTTATGTACACAATAATAATATTTTACATTGCAATCCTTTTATTTTAAATATTTGGCATGTTTGTGTGCTGCTGTGCGTCCCTGTGTGTTTAATAAGCAGAGTGTATGCGCGCTGTGGACCCTATAGGCGTGCATTACTAACGCGCTCCTTAAATAACAAAAACAAATATTGCGCAGTCTATTTCTGGTGCCTCAAAATAGCAACGGTCCAACAATGCGCCAGAACACACTCGTTCTCAGACCAGCACACCCATGGGCACAAATGCATGTGCTATTTAAACAACGCGGCGCAGGACGTGAAAATGAAAACTGCGTCAGACTGAAACTAGCAAAAAACACTTGAGTCGAGCTTGGCGCTGCATTGCGCCAGGTGTAAGATAGGGCCCATAAAGTCATATAAAGGGCAAATTTTTTCACATACATACAGTACACTCACCTAAAGCAATATATACTATATAGCAAATCTCAATAAGCTGATTTATTATTTTGCCGCAGGATGTAACTGTTATTGCCAAGCTCTTTATCAAGTTGGATATACAGTGTATCCAACTTTATCCCCATGCATACAATAAATTCACGTACAGCGGTTATATAATATAGCAAATCTCAACTGCTTGAATGTTTATATTGTCTTAAAATGTAGCTATATTATCGCCCAGCTCTAATCTGATAAATGCAGCTTTAAGGCATGAAGGTATTCAAAGATTATAAACGTTAACATGATTTTCTGTAAAGCTGCTTTGTAACCATGTGTGTTGCACAAATAAATTTGACTTGCTACGTATTCTACGTTCTTGTAAATTCTGCTGTTTTGTCACCAAGATAATGTTTCGATATTCCAACTTTTTTTAATTTCATTAAGTTTTTTTATCATTCAAAATTGCAAAAATCTGTTCTGAAGGGAGCAAACTGAAGAGGAAACTTAACATTTAACGTGTTCAGTCAGGCCTGGTTTTGCACGATACTTCAGTAATCATGCACGATCTTGCAAATCAGTTTCCTAAATAATGAGCATTTAGATTTCATGCCTCCAACAAACACATGATAACATTTGATTTATAACTTCAGCTTGTTTATAGAGAATCTGTGGCAGAATGATGTCACCGTTATAACTTCAGAATAATATAAGGTTTCTGTCTGGTCTGCAGGATCAAGGAGACGGTTTAGGAAAGCGACGCATGGACAACGGGGAAGTGAGTCGCTGGAAGCTCACGGATGATCCTCCTCCCAGTAAGAAGAAGAGCTTGTCTCTGGAAGACTCGACACGACAAGACGGTCCGAAACGCAAGAAGGAGAAGGACGTGCCTCAGGAGGGAGGCTCCAAGAAGAAGGCAAGTCCAACAGCAGATTCATGGACTGGTGCAATGAGATCTTTCAGTCTAGCTTTAGATTCAGCTCTCACTCATATGATTCTACAAGAAACAACAGCTGACGTAATATCAAACATTGAGAGAGAAACTATTTTTATATCTAGTGTTTAAATTAGGGATGCACCGATGTGAACATTTTGGCTGATACCGATAACCGATAATTCTTTGTATTTGAAAGCCGATAACCGATAAAGTGGCCGATAAATCTGAATCCAAATTTTTATATATACATTTAATTTTTGAGAGCCTGATTACAAAAACAAAACTCTAAATTAAAAGCCATGTCCCAAGCACACAATTAGAATGTTCTCATTATAATTTTATGTAGCCTTTATGAAAGCATGTTTCACTTAACTGTATTTTCCTTTTTTGAAGAGATTCCAATCATATTTCAAGCAATTCAGAACCATCATGTTGAACAGGCGCATCTGAAGCATCTCAGCTGAAGGAAATAATCCATTATTTATTGGCTTTAATATATCGACCAAATTTTCTTATCAGGCCGATAACGATAACAGTAAAAATGATTATATATCGTCCGATGCCGATATGGTGGCCAATATATTGTGCATCCCTAGATTAAATATAGCCACCAAAAAGGTCTGTAGTGTTTTAGAAAAGGCTACATGTGTGGTGATGTTTGAGAGTCGAGCTGCTAATATCAGACCCGCTCGGGCCGGGAGTGTTCGTAGCATGTGCCTGTTTTTATGAGCACTGTGTTTTTCTGTGTTTCCCCGACAGATCAAAGGTGCCCGTGAGAAACATCTGAAAAAGGTACGACTGTCTCACTGTTGAAAAGAATAGTTGTCAGAGGCTACGTTTACATGCAACCAAATAATCCGTTAGTAATGGGACTGACGGCTCAATCGCACTGAAAAGCCTTCATGTAAACACTTTAATCGATCCGACTGAGATCGATCCCAATGAGATTTCGATCGGGTTGAAAGGGGCGGTTTATTCCTTTTCTAATCCGATCGAGAGAACATGTGAACACTTGATCGTATTGAAAACGGAAACTGAAAGGACTGCGCATGTGCAATGACGTAGAAATACCGTAATGATGAATGACGCGCTGAACGAGCTGTTGTTCCAGATGAATAAAGTGTCATATAAATGAGTTTCCCGTTATTTTATAATCCTCCGTTCACTGCGTGTGTGCCCACCAGTGCTGGCTTCAGACTCTCATCCACACACGACTGGTTTACTGTGTGATCAATATAAGCAGCGGCACAACGGCTCATACGCTCATCTTCTCCAAATTATGACCAGAAATGGATAAATATCAAGTCTGCTGATTAAAACAAATAAAGACCAATGTAGGATAACAGTTATTATCCGCAAACAGTGTGTGCATGTCAAACAATCTATCCCGATTTGAAGCTTGTGACATATAAACGCGCACATCAACCCGATCACAGGTTAAGCGTTCATGTAAACACTACACTCAGATTCATCAGTCGGAATGAATTCAGTCCGACTGAAACAAAAGTTGTGCATGTAAACGTAGCCAGTGTCTCTCCTAAGAGGACTGCTCTTCACTGAGGTTCTGTCTTCTGCAGAAAGCGAAACCCAACTCCTCGGACTCCTCTGAAGCGAACGGGCCGAACGCATCGGTGTCGGTCGGTCACGGCTCCGGCTCGACTCCGGCTCAGCCCTCATCTCTGACGGCCAGCCAGGACCAGCGCTCCCATCACCGGGAGAAGCTGGAGCGCTTCAAGCGCATGTGTCTGCTGGAGCGAGTGCGGGACTCCAGCTCCTCGTCCTCCTCCAGCTCTGAGACGGACTCTGAGTCGGACTCGGACTCTCCGTCTCCCATCGGCGCCTCGGAACCGTCCTCTCCGGCGTACGGGAGCATGCGGGATCGGGAGCGTAACCGGCGCCTGGCGGAGCTGGGCTTCAGCGCGAGCGAGGACTCTGAGGGAGAGAGCGTGCCGGAGCCGGAGCCGGAGCCTGACGAGCCTCAGCCGCAGCGCCGCCGAGGAGACGCTAATCCCAGAGTCCGCAAGCCGGTTCTGGACCCCGAAGCGGACGAGGACGAGGACGGCTCAGGGGATCGCGGTCACAAACCTGTGGCTCCACCGTCTCCGCTGTCCGCCACGCAGCCCGTCACGCACACACACACACACACCCCGGACGGCCTTTCCTCCAAGCGCTCGAACGGGCAGGAGCGTAACGGGCGCTCGCGGGTCAGCAGGGAGACGCAAGAGAAGGAGAACTCCAACAGCACCGTCACTAATCACCGGCACGGCAAAGCTGTCCGCGGGAACAAACTGCGTGGCGGGAGCCGGCAAGCCCAGAGTAAGAGCGGCTCCGCGGCGGGCGGCTCTGCGACGGCTAACGGGAATAGCGCCGCAGCTAACGCTAATGCTAGCGGCGTCTCTCTGCAGCGCTCACAGTGCCGGCCGCTGAAGAGGAGCGCTGTGCCCGTGCCCTCGCCCAGACCGCTGCAGATGGAGAGACACCTGGTGCGACCGCCGCCCGCCTGCCCCGAACCACACCGCCTGCCGCTAGCCAGCGGAGACACACACACGCTAACCAGAGACGCCTGGCTCCGCGTGTTCCAGCAGCTCAGCCAGCGCCAGCTGTGTGTGTGCATGCGTGTGTGCCGCACCTGGAGCCGCTGGTGAGAGACCTGCTAACACATGACACTATTATAATAATAATAATAATAATACCTTTTATTTATAGGCACTCAATAAAATCTGTAAAAAACAAAGCTATGCAAAAACACAGACATACACATCAAACATAAAATCAACAAATCAAACAATCAAATCACTAAAAGCTGTTCAGATGAAACTGTTTTATGTCTAACTGAATGTATTAGATGTGCAGCAGTGGAGATCATGAGCACCTGTTATACCGTTAGCGTGGCTGTTATCGCCATCCGTCTCACGTCTTCTGCTCCTGCCACAGAACTGTAGAGGAGAGTTATGAGATCCGGCACACAGATAGAGACAGACCTAACTTACCAGAGAATCGCCAAACCTCTAGCGCCACCAACAGCTCAGATCTACATTTATGCTAATGCTAATACCTCTTGACCTGAAAGGCCTATAAACAGAATGTTTTTATGGTGGTGCCAGATGGTTCATTATCTCTTCTTCACCAGTCTTTGCTCAGATCACCATTAGATCATCATGCTGGTAAAAAGTTATTAAATTATTTTTGATCGACCAAACAGTTCTTGTATAACATTCCAACTAATGATCATGCCAAACACCTGCCGTATTGGAGACGCATCTGGGAATATCCCATCGTTCGGCACAGCGCCTCCTACTGATCAAGAAGGAAAATTGTCAAGATTTGATTATAATGTTCAAATAGTATGATCAAAAAGCATTAGGCTGGTCTTTATATCTTCGGTGCTGCGTATCGAGTCATAATATAACCAGATATAACCATAAAAGTAATGTTTTGCTGTCAGCATTTTTGCCCCCGTTATTGCTGTTTGCAGCTGTAATTTTAATTAATGTAATGTATAGCATAAAATAGTCGTCTTCTTTTTTTTTATTCTATAGCACAAATGTGAAGTGGACTGAATGTTTTTGAAAGCACCAGGATTTGTTACACTTTGAATCATGAAATAACATTAGCTGTGAAATACATGTGTTGAGAGATGATCTTTATCCTTCCAAACGATCGGCTGAATCGAGTCATTTGAGCTTTTGAAATGTTCATGCTGTATATAATTACTGATTCATCAGTCATTCATCCAAAACCGATATCAATAACCAATACTTTACTTGTATTTCTGATTAGCCAGATAATTAAATATAATGCTAAACCATCGAAAACCGTGTCCTCTGCACCTCCACAATAGGTGGAGTGTGGAACGGCTCTCTGTCAGTCATGTGACCCGTGTGTTTGTCTGCAGCCTCTGTCAGTCATGTGACCCGTGTGTTTGTCTGCAGGTGCTGTCAATCATGTGACGTGTGTTTGTCTGCAGGTGCTGTCAATCATGTGACGCGTGTGTTTGTCTGCTGGGGTTGTCAATCATGTGACCCGTGTGTTTGTCTGCAGGTGCTGTCAATCATGTGACGCGTGTGTTTGTCTGCAGCCTCTGTCAGTCATGTGACGCACATGTGTTTGTCTGCTGGTGCTGTCAATCATGTGACGCGTGTGTTTGTCTGCAGCCTCTGTCAGTCATGTGACGCACATGTGTTTGTCTGCTGGTGTTGTCAATCATGTGACGCGTGTGTTTGTCTGCTGGTGTTGTCAATCATGTGACCCGTGTGTTTGTCTGCAGGTGCTGTCAGTCATGTGACCCGTGTGTTTGTCTGCAGGTGCTGTCAATCATGTGACGCGTGTGTTTGTCTGCTGGTGTTGTCAATCATGTGACGCGCGTGTTTGTCTGCTGGTGCTGTCAGTCATGTGACCCGTGTGTTTGTCTGCTGGTGCTGTCAGTCATGTGACCCGTGTGTTTGTCTGCTGGTGATGTCAATCATGTGACGCGTGTGTTTGTCTGCAGGTGCTGTCAGTCATGTGACGCGTGTGTTTGTCTGCTGGTGCTGTCAGTCATGTGACGCGTGTGTTTGTCTGCTGGTGTTGTCAATCATGTGACCCGTGTGTTTGTCTGCAGGTGCTGTCAATCATGTGACGCGTGTGTTTGTCTGCAGGTGCTGTCAGTCATGTGACCCGTGTGTTTGTCTGCTGGTGCTGTCAGTCATGTGACCCGTGTGTTTGTCTGCTGGTGTTGTCAATCATGTGACCCGTGTGTTTGTCTGCAGGTGCTGTCAATCATGTGACGCGTGTGTTTGTCTGCAGGTGCTGTCAGTCATGTGACGCGTGTGTTTGTCTGCTGGTGTTGTCAATCATGTGACCCGTGTGTTTGTCTGCAGGTGCTGTCAATCATGTGACGCGTGTGTTTGTCTGCTGGTGCTGTCAGTCATGTGACCCGTGTGTTTGTCTGCTGGTGCTGTCAGTCATGTGACGCGCGTGTGTTTGTCTGCTGGGGTTGTCAATCATGTGACGCGTGTGTTTGTCTGCAGGTGCTGTCAATCATGTGACCCGTGTGTTTGTCTGCAGGTGCTGTCAATCATGTGACGCGTGTGTTTGTCTGCAGGTGCTGTCAATCATGTGACGCGTGTGTTTGTCTGCTGGTGTTGTCAGTCATGTGACGCGTGTGTTTGTCTGCTGGTGTTGTCAATCATGTGACCCGTGTGTTTGTCTGCAGGTGCTGTCAATCATGTGACGCGTGTGTTTGTCTGCAGGTGCTGTCAATCATGTGACGCGTGTGTTTGTCTGCTGGTGTTGTCAATCATGTGATGCGCGTGTTTGTCTGCTGGTGCTGTCAGTCATGTGACCCGTGTGTTTGTCTGCTGGTGCTGTCAGTCATGTGACGCGTGTGTTTGTCTGCTGGTGCTGTCAGTCATGTGACCCGTGTGTTTGTCTGCTGGTGCTGTCAGTCATGTGACGCGTGTGTTTGTCTGCAGGTGCTGTCAGTCATGTGACGCGCGTGTGTTTGTCTGCTGGTGCTGTCAGTCATGTGACCCGTGTGTTTGTCTGCTGGTGATGTCAATCATGTGACGCGTGTGTTTGTCTGCAGGTGCTGTCAGTCATGTGACGCGCGTGTGTTTGTCTGCTGGTGCTGTCAGTCATGTGACGCGTGTGTTTGTCTGCTGGTGTTGTCAGTCATGTGACCCGTGTGTTTGTCTGCAGCCTCTGTCAATCATGTGACGCGTGTGTTTGTCTGCAGCCTCTGTCAATCATGTGACGCGTGTGTTTGTCTGCAGCCTCTGTCAGTCATGTGACGCGTGTGTTTGTCTGCAGGTGCTGTCAGTCATGTGACGCGCGTGTGTTTGTCTGCTGGTGCTGTCAGTCATGTGACGCGTGTGTTTGTCTGCTGGTGTTGTCAGTCATGTGACCCGTGTGTTTGTCTGCAGCCTCTGTCAATCATGTGACGCGTGTGTTTGTCTGCAGCCTCTGTCAATCATGTGACGCGTGTGTTTGTCTGCAGGTGCTGTCAGTCATGTGACCCGTGTGTTTGTCTGCTGGTGCTGTCAGTCATGTGACGCGTGTGTTTGTCTGCTGGTGCTGTCAGTCATGTGACGCGTGTGTTTGTCTGCTGGTGTTGTCAATCATGTGACCCGTGTGTTTGTCTGCAGGTGCTGTTAGTCATGTGACGCGTGTGTTTGTCTGCAGCCTCTGTCAGTCATGTGACGCGTGTGACCTGTGTGTTTGTCTGCAGCCTCTGTCAATCATGTGACGCGTGTGTTTGTCTGCAGCCTCTGTCAATCATGTGACGCGTGTGTTTGTCTGCAGCCTCTGTCAATCATGTGACCCGTGTGTTTATCTGCAGGTGCTGTTAGTCATGTGACCCGTGTGTTTGTCTGCAGGTGCTGTCAGTCATGTGACCCGTGTGTTTGTCTGCAGCCTCTGTCAATCATGTGACGCGTGTGACCTGTGTGTTTGTCTGCATCCTCTGTCAGTCATGTGACGCGTGTGTTTGTCTGCAGGTGCTGTCAATCATGTGACGCGTGTGTTTGTCTGCAGGTGCTGTCAATCATGTGACGCGTGTGTTTGTCTGCAGGTGCTGTCAATCATGTGACGCGTGTGTTTGTCTGCAGGTGCTGTTAGTCATGTGACGCGTGTGTTTGTCTGCAGGTGCTGTCAATCATGTGACGCGTGTGTTTGTCTGCAGGTGCTGTCAATCATGTGACGCGTGTGTTTGTCTGCAGCCTCTGTCAATCATGTGACGCGTGTGTTTGTCTGCAGCCTCTGTCAATCATGTGACGCGTGTGTTTGTCTGCAGCCTCTGTCAATCATGTGACGCGTGTGTTTGTCTGCAGCCTCTGTCAATCATGTGACGCGTGTGTTTGTCTGCAGCCTCTGTCAATCATGTGACGCGTGTGTTTGTCTGCAGCCTCTGTCAATCATGTGACTCGTGTGTTTGTCTGCAGCCTCTGTCAATCATGTGACCCGTGTGTTTGTCTGCAGGTGCTGTTAGTCATGTGACCCGTGTGTTTGTCTGCAGGTGCTGTCAGTCATGTGACCCGTGTGTTTGTCTGCAGCCTCTGTCAGTCATGTGACCCGTGTGTTTGTCTGCTGGTGCTGTCAATCATGTGACGCGTGTGTTTGTCTGCAGGTGCTGTCAATCATGTGACCCGTGTGTTTGTCTGCTGGTGCTGTCAATCATGTGACGCGTGTGTTTGTCTGCAGCCTCTGTCAATCATGTGACGCGTGTGTTTGTCTGCAGCCTCTGTCAATCATGTGACCCGTGTGTTTGTCTGCAGGTGCTGTCAATCATGTGACGCGTGTGTTTGTCTGCAGCCTCTGTCAATCATGTGACCCGTGTGTTTGTCTGCAGCCTCTGTCAATCATGTGACCCGTGTGTTTGTCTGCAGGTGCTGTCAGTCATGTGACCCGTGTGTTTGTCTGCATCCTCTGTCAATCATGTGACGCGTGTGTTTGTCTGCAGGTGCTGTCAATCATGTGACCCGTGTGTTTGTCTGCTGGTGCTGTCAATCATGTGACGCGTGTGTTTGTCTGCAGCCTCTGTCAATCATGTGACGCGTGTGTTTGTCTGCAGCCTCTGTCAATCATGTGACCCGTGTGTTTGTCTGCAGGTGCTGTCAATCATGTGACGCGTGTGTTTGTCTGCAGCCTCTGTCAATCATGTGACCCGTGTGTTTGTCTGCAGCCTCTGTCAATCATGTGACCCGTGTGTTTGTCTGCTGGTGCTGTCAATCATGTGACGCGTGTGTTTGTCTGCAGCCTCTGTCAATCATGTGACCCGTGTGTTTGTCTGCTGGTGCTGTCAATCATGTGACACGTGTGTTTGTCTGCAGCCTCTGTCAATCATGTGACGCGTGTGTTTGTCTGCAGCCTCTGTCAATCATGTGACCCGTGTGTTTGTCTGCAGCCTCTGTCAGTCATGTGACCCGTGTGTTTGTCTGCTGGTGCTGTCAATCATGTGACGCGTGTGTTTGTCTGCAGGTGCTGTTAATCATGTGACCCGTGTGTTTGTCTGCTGGTGCTGTCAATCATGTGACGCGTGTGTTTGTCTGCAGCCTCTGTCAATCATGTGACGCGTGTGTTTGTCTGCAGCCTCTGTCAATCATGTGACCCGTGTGTTTGTCTGCTGGTGCTGTCAATCATGTGACACGTGTGTTTGTCTGCAGCCTCTGTCAATCATGTGACACGTGTGTTTGTCTGCTGGTGCTGTCAATCATGTGACACGTGTGTTTGTCTGCAGCCTCTGTCAATCATGTGACGCGTGTGTTTGTCTGCAGCCTCTGTCAATCATGTGACGCGTGTGTTTGTCTGCAGCCTCTGTCAATCATGTGACCCGTGTGTTTGTCTGCAGGTGCTGTTAGTCATGTGACCCGTGTGTTTGTCTGCAGGTGCTGTCAGTCATGTGACCCGTGTGTTTGTCTGCAGCCTCTGTCAGTCATGTGACGCGTGTGTTTGTCTGCAGCCTCTGTCAGTCATGTGACGCGTGTGTTTGTCTGCAGCCTCTGTCAGTCATGTGACGCGTGTGTTTGTCTGCAGCCTCTGTCAGTCATGTGACGCGTGTTTGTCTGCATCCTCTGTCAGTCATGACGCGTGTTTGTCTGCATCCTCTGTCAGTCATGTGACCCGTGTGTTTGTCTGCATCCTCTGTCAGTCATGTGACCCGTGTGTTTGTCTGCAGCCTCTGTCAGTCATGTGACCCGTGTGTTTGTCTGCATCCTCTGTCAGTCATGTGACGTGTGTGTTTAGGCTTGTTCGACTTGAACCGGCGCTGCACAGACCGATCGGTGAATGACATCAAAGTACCGCGAGAGCGAATTGAAAGTAGACGGCTCCTTATGCTTTTGAATTGCTCTCGCGGTACTTTGATGTCATAAACCGATCGGTCTGTGCAGCGCCGGTTCAAGTCGAACAAGCCTTTTGTCTGCAGGTGCTGTCAGTCATGTGACGCCTGTGTTTGTCTGCATCCTCTGTCAGTCATGTGACGCCTGTGTTTGTCTGCATCCTCTGTCAGTCATGTGACGCCTGTGTTTGTCTGCAGCCTCTGTCAGTCATGTGACGCGTGTGTTTGTCTGCATCCTCTGTCAGTCATGACGCGTGTTTGTCTGCAGCCTCTGTCAGTCATGTGACGTGTGTGTTTGTCTGCAGCCTCTGTCAGTCATGTGACGCGTGTGTTTGTCTGCAGGTGCTGTCAGTCATGTGACGCGTGTTTGTCTGCATCCTCTGTCAGTCATGTGACGCGTGTGTTTGTCTGCAGGTGCTGTCAGTCATGTGACGCGTGTGTTTGTCTGCATCCTCTGTCAGTCATGTTTGTCTGCATCCTCTGTCAGTCATGTGACGCGTGTGTTTGTCTGCATCCTCTGTCAGTCATGTGACGCGTGTGTTTGTCTGCATCCTCTGTCAGTCATGTGACCCGTGTGTTTGTCTGTAGCCTCTCAGTCATGCGACGCGTGTGTTTGTCTGCTGGTGCTGTCAGTCATGTGACGCGTGTGTTTGTCTGCAGCCTCTGTCAGTCATGTGACGCGTGTGTTTGTCTGCAGCCTCTGTCAGTCATGCGACGCGTGTGTTTGTCTGCTGGTGCTGTCAGTCATGTGACGCGTGTGTTTGTCTGCTGGTGCTGTCAGTCATGTGACGCGTGTGTTTGTCTGCAGCCTCTGTCAGTCATGTGACGCGTGTGTTTGTCTGCAGCCTCTCAGTCATGTGACGCGTGTGTTTGTCTGCTGGTGCTGTCAGTCATGTGACGCGTGTGTTTGTCTGCTGGTGCTGTCAGTCATGTGACGCGTGTGTTTGTCTGCTGGTGCTGTCAGTCATGTGACGCGTGTGTTTGTCTGCTGGTGCTGTCAGTCATGTGACGCGTGTGTTTGTCTGCAGGTGCTGTCAGTCATGTGACGCGTGTGTTTGTCTGCAGGTGCTGTCAGTCATGTGACGCGTGTGTTTGTCTGCTGGTGCTGTCAGTCATGTGACGTGTGTGTTTGTCTGCAGGTGCTGTGATAAGAGGTTATGGACTCAGATCGACCTGAGCCGGCAGCGCTCCATCACTCCTCCGATGTTGAGTAGTATAATCCGCAGACAACCCGTATCTCTCAACCTGGGCTTCACTAACATCTCCAAGAAGCAGCTCATGTGGCTGATCAACCGTCTGCAAGGTACGTCCTCCTGCTAGCGTTACACGTGAAGCATTACACAGACACAATGAGAAACAGTGCAGTGTTTCAGCCGTGGCGAGACACAGGCCTACAGGATCATATAAAAGTAGAGAAGTGTGTGAAAGAGCAGAGAGGACGAAGGGTCCGAGCTCAGTGTGAGTTTACACTGGTCACCGATGGAAAGATCTACAGCGAGGAAGAATCAGTCCACAAGATTGAACCGAGCCCATGTTTGGCGTTTAAAGCTCAGAGGTGAGTGTAATGAGGGTGTTTTGCTTCTTCAAATGAAAACTACATCAAGTATAATTTATCTGAGTTCTACCAGAAAGGGACCTTTCGCAGGGCTCGCAAAATCGCTAGCCCAACGTCCCGGGGCTATTGGGTTTTCCAGTCGGGCTACCAAAATGCAAAATCCTCCCTTTATTCACATTATTGACTAGTTATTTTAAGGAAAATGCTGATTTATCCATAGCGAAATTTCTCATGAATCTCCGTGCCTGATTTAAGGGAAACATGTCCAATCAAAATTAAAGCTCCACTTGCATGAATGCTTTACTTTTCGTGTCAATGATTCAATGTTTGAATCCATGTGCTAACACACTATCACTGTAAAGCTGCTTTGAAACAAAAAATCTGTATTGTAAAAAGCGCTACATAAATAAAGGTGACTTGACCATCATATATTCTGCTATATAAAAAGCATAAAATAATTAGAGCACCATTTACTTGCCTCAAAGTCTGGTATTATTATTATTATTATTATTATTATTGTTATTATTATTTATTGCTACACTTAAATGTGTATTATTCCATCAGAAACGTAACACTTTTAGCATTGTCAGGCTTTGACCTGCCACAAGGTGACGCTGTTTTCTAAACTCATGATGCTTAGAATCTTTTACCGGAACAATCAGAGAAAAGTGTCAAAGCTTCAGAGAGTAATTTTTTCTCCATCCCTCCTGCACCCAACTGCAAGTTCTGATGTTTGGGGAAGACAACTGGTGCTTTCAATCCACCCCTTGTAAAGCAGTGCCATTCTCACTTAATTTATTGTTGCTAAGTGACAGTAGGTGCGTTTCCATTACAGATTTGCGCAACACTTTTTTTTATTTATTTTTTTTTTTTTTTTTTTATGTCGACAAAAAACTATTGCAAAATGACAGCGTTTCCATTAACCGATGTTATGCGACTAAAACTTAATTTTTTCCTCTGGTGTTAAGTCATTCCAAAAATCATGGCAACGGACGTTGGTAGGTTTATGTTTCTCAGCTACTGCACTGGCCATTATTATTAATTGAAGGAGACTTATGTTTGTTATCCAATCATTAATGGCAAGGAAAGACCCTTAATACTTGAGAGCGGCACATATGATGTGTTTCTGGGTGTTTCTCCCTCATATCAGCTTTGTGGTCTTGATTGTGGCATATCTTTGAGGTTTAGAATCCAGTATTCCTGTAATTCTTTTGTCTTTTATGAATTTAATAAAGAACTCTGTTTTGTCTTCTATCCAAACATACCGCGTCATCTACGTCAGGTGACCTGTAAATGCGCAAAAACTGTTTCCATTGCAGTTTTGCAAAATATTTATTTTTCGAATTGCCTGAAAAACCACCTCATGCAAGCGCAAAAAGTTTTTTGCGATAAATGGGAATTTTTGCGAAATTGACGTGTTTCCATTGGGCGTATTATCATCTTCTTCCGCTTATCTGGAGCTGGGTCGCGGGGGCCGCAGTCTAAGCAGAGATGCCCAGACTTCCCTCTCCCCAGACACTTCCTCCAGCTCTTCCGGGGGGACACCGAGGCCTCCCCAGGCCAGCCGGGAGACATAATCCCTCCAGCGTGCCCTAGGTCTTCCCCGGGGTCTCCTTCCCGGGAAAGCGTCCAGGAGGCATCCGGAACAGATGCCCAAGCCACCTCAGCTGGCTCCTCTCGATGTGGAGGAGCAGCGGCTCTACTCTGAGCTCCTCCCGAGTGTCCTCACCCTATCTCTAAGGGATCGCCCAGCCACCCTGCGGAGAAAGCTCATTTCAGCCGCCTGTATCCGCGATCTTGTCCTTTCGGTCATGACCCACAGCTCATGACCATAGGTGAGAGTAGGAACATAGATTGACCGGTAAATCGAGAGCTTCGCCTTGCAGTTCCTTCACCACGACAGACCGGCACATCGACCGAATTACTTCAGAAGCTGCACCAATCCGTCTGTCAATCTCCCGTTCCATCCTTTCCTCACTCGTGAACAAGACCCCAAGATACTTGAACTCCTCCACTTGAGGCAGGAACTCTCCATCAACCTGAAGTGGGCAACCTGAAATGAGTCCAACATGCACCGGGAACAAGTCTGACCTACTGCCGGTAATGTGAACCAAGCTCCTGCTCTGGTCGTACAGGGACCGGACAGCCCTTAGCAAAGGCCCCTGGACCCCATACTCCCAGAGCACCCTCCACAGGATGCCACGAGGGCCACGGCCGGGACGAAAACCGCACTGTTCCTCCTGAATCTGCGGTTCTACTATCGGCCGAATTCCTCTCCTCTCCAGTACCCTGGCATAGACTTTCCCGGGGAGGCTGAGAAGTGTGATCCCCCTGTAGTTGGAACACACCCTCCGGTCCCCCTTCTTAAAAAGAGGGACCACCACCCCGGTCTGCCAGCCCAAAGGTACTGTCCCCGACCGCCATGCGATGTTGCAGAGGCATGTCAGCCAAGACAGCCCCACAACATCCAAAGACTTGAGGTACTCAGGGCAGATCTCATCCACCCCCGGTGCCTTGCCACCGAGGAGCTTCTTGACTACCTCTGTGACTTCAGCCTGGGTGATGGACGAGTCCACCTCTGAGCCCTCTGCCTCTGCTTCCTCGCATAAGTTGCGCTTACACTTAAGTGGAATCCCTATGTTCGTTCCGTCGGAAGCTAGTTATTTTACTTTATAAAGTGTTAAATATAAAAATTTTTCTTACACAAATTCATTGTTTTCCACTGCATTATAAAATTTACTTTTTTATATAACTCTGATTGTATTCATCTGAAAGAAGAAAGTCATATACACCTAGAATGGCTTGAGGGTGAGTAAATCATGGGCTAATTTGAATTTTAAAGTGAACTAATCCTTTAACATTGTCACACACGCACACATAATGTTCTCCACTGCGCATGCAATCTCTAACCACGTTTCCATTACCCTTCAGATTGTGCAAATTGAAATTGCGCATTGAAAATACGCCCCCTCTCCTTGAACTGCCACCTTACCCTGGTGGAGGGGTTTGAGTACCCGAACGATCCAAGGAGAGCTATGTTGTCTTTGGCTATATGCCCCTGGTAGGGTCTCCCAGGGCAAACAGGTCCTAGGTGATGGGTCAGACTAAGAGAGGTTCATAAACCCTTTATGTTAGAAACAAAAACGAGGACCATGACATTGCCCGGCATGGCGCAGCCGGGGCCCTACCCTGGAATCAGGCCCGGGGTTGGGGCTCGTATGCGAGCGCCTGGTGGCCGGACCTCCCCCCTTGGGGCCCGGCCGGGCTCAGCCCGAAGGAGCGACGTGGGGCCGCCCTCCCGTGGGCTCACCACCTGCAGGAGGGACCGTAAGGGGCCGGTGTATAATGGACCGGGTAGCAGTCGAAGGCGGGGGCCTCGACAACCCGATCCCTGGACACGGAAACTGGCTTTAGGGATGTGGAACGTCACCTCGCTGGCGGGGAAGGAGCCTGAGATTGTGCGTGAGGTTGAGAGGTACCGACTAGAGATAGTCGGGATCACCTCCAGCACGGCTTGGGCTCTGGAACTACACTCCTTGAGAGAGGATGGACTCTCTACCACTCTGGAGTTGCCCATGGTGAGAGGCGGCAGGCTGGTGTGGGTTTGCTTATAGCTCCCCAGCTCAGCCACCATGTGTTGGAGTTTACCCCGGTGAACGAGAGGGTTGCTTCCCTGCGCCTTTGGGTCGGGGATAGGTCTCTCACTGTCGTGTGTGCCTACGGGCCGAACGGCGGTGCAGAGTACCCAGCCCTCTTGGGTCTCTGGGAGGGGTGCTGGAAAGTGGTCCAACTGGGGTTCTACTGGGGGACTTCAACGCCCACGTGGGCAGCGACAGTGACACCTGGATGGGCGTGATTGGGAGGAACGGCCCCCCTCATCTGATCGGTGTTCTGTTATTGGACTTCTGTGCTAGTTACAGCTTGTCCATAACGAACACCATGTTCAAGCATAAGCGTGATAAGTGTGTCCACCAGTGCACGTGGCATCAGGACACCCTAGGCCAGAAGTCGATGATCGACTTTGTGGTCATTTCATCCGTGAAGAGAGGGGTGGAGCTGTCAACTGATCACCACCTGGTGGTGAGTTGGATCCGATGGCGGGGGAGGAAGCTGGACAGACTCGGCAGACCCAAACGTACTGTGAGGGTCTGTTGGGAACGTTTGACGCCATGATGCACTACACTGCTTTTGACGTCATAAATTTCATAAGTTGCGCAGTAGGGGCAAGTAGACTGCGTGTGGCCGTTTGGCCAGAAGCTAGAATTTTACTTTATAAAGTTTTAAATAATATTTTATACTCAGAAGATCACAGGAACAAACAGGATAAAAGCAAACCAAACAATACATTAACAAGAACCAAACAAGAGCAGCTGAAACACAGGGATTAAATACACAGTGCAAACAAAGGAAACTCTAAGACAGGTGGCAATGAGCAGTAATTAAATAAGAGACCATGATGATTAACAAACAGTGAAAACAGGCAATCAGGAATGTCTCGGTGTCTCACTGATGTCTCGGTGTCTCACTGATGTCTCGGCCTCTCTGTCTCTCGCTGATGTCTCTGTCTCTCGCTGATGTCTCGGTGTCTCACTGATGTCTTGGTGTCTCACTGATGTCTTGGTCTCTCTGTCTCTCGCTGATGTCTCTGTCTCTCGCTGATGTCTCGGTGTCTCACTGATGTCTCGGCCTCTCTGTCTCTCGCTGATGTCTCTGTCTTTCGCTGATGTTTCTGTCTCTCGCTGATGTCTCGTTCTCTTGCTGATGTCTCGGTGTCTCACTGATGTCTCGGTCTCTCTGTCTCTCGCTGATGTCTCTGTCTTTCGCTGATGTCTCGGGGTCTCACTGATGTCTCGGTGTCTCACTGATGTCTCGGTCTCTCTGTCTCTCACTGATGTCTCGGTGTCTCTGTCTCTCGCTGATGTCTCGGTGTCTCGCTGATGTCTTGGTGTCTCACTGATGTCTTGGTCTCTCTGTCTCTCGCTGGTGTCTCGCTGATGTCTCGGTCTCTGTCTCTCGCTGATGTCTCGGTGTCTCGCTGATGTCTCGCTCTCTCTGTCTCTCACTGATGTCTCGGTGTCTCGCTGATGTCTCGCTCTCTCTGTCTCTCACTGATGTCTCGGTCTCTCTGTCTCGCTGATGTCTCTGTCTTTCGCTGATGTCTCGGTGTCTCACTGATGTCTCGGTGTCTCACTGATGTCTCGGTCTCTCTGTCTCTCACTGATGTCTCGGTGTCTCTGTCTCTCGCTGATGTCTCGGTGTCTCGCTGATGTCTCGGTGTCTCACTGATGTCTCGGTCTCTCTGTCTCGCTGATGTCTCTGTCTTTCGCTGATGTCTCGGGGTCTCACTGATGTCTCGGTGTCTCACTGATGTCTCGGTCTCTCTGTCTCTCACTGATGTCTCGGTGTCTCTGTCTCTCGCTGATGTCTCGGTGTCTCGCTGATGTCTCGGTGTCTCACTGATGTCTTGGTGTCTCACTGATGTCTTGGTCTCTCTGTCTCTCGCTGGTGTCTCGCTGATGTCTCGGTCTCTGTCTCTCGCTGATGTCTCGGTGTCTCGCTGATGTCTCGCTCTCTCTGTCTCTCACTGATGTCTCGGTGTCTCGCTGATGTCTCGCTCTCTCTGTCTCTCACTGATGTCTCGGTCTCTCTGTCTCGCTGATGTCTCTGTCTTTCGCTGATGTCTCGGTGTCTCACTGATGTCTCGGTGTCTCACTGATGTCTTGGTCTCTCTGTCTCTCGCTGATGTCTCGGTGTCTCGCTGATGTCTCGGTCTCTCTGTCTCTCGCTGATGTCTCGGTCTCTCGCTGATGTCTCGGTCTCTCTGTCTCTCACTGATGTCTCTGTGTCTCCCTCAGGTCTGCTGGAGCTGAACGTGGCCGGCTGCTCGTGGTCCTCGGTCTCGGCTCTCTGTCAGTCTGTGTGTCCATGTCTGCGGCTCCTGGACCTCAGTCGCGTCGAGGATCTGAAGGACTCGCATCTGAAAGAGCTGCTGGCTCCGCCGTCCAACGACACACGCTCAGGTCAGTTTCTACACTCCTTCACTGGGTCATGCTTTAATTGAGTGCTGGCAAAACGGACAGATTTAAAAGGTTACGGTGACAATAATGATATTATCAATTCATACTTGTAAGATTGTCATAAATGAAAGGGTCATGAAACCCTAAACTGAAGGCCATATCTTTAACACCAAGCATATCTGCGGACTCTGTTGATTCTCTCCTTGAGTCCTTTAACTCAAAAGTACAGAGTGTAAAAGATGATATTGCTCCTGTGAAAGTCAGGCAGAAGAGTGGCAGACAAAAAGCACCTTGGAGAAACTCAACAGCAGTGCGAAATATGAAAAGACAATGCAGAAAAGCAGAGCGCATGTGGCGGAAGACTAAAATGGTAGTCCATTATAACATCTATAAAGACAGCCTCCATGCTTTCAATGTGGAACTAGGCAAGGCTAGACCGACTTTCTTCTCAAATATTAACAGAAACATTAACAACACACACACTCTTTTTACTACTGTAGAGAGTCTAACAAACCCCCCCAAGCCAGATTCCCAGTGAAATGCTCTCAGACAGCAAATGCAATGAGTTTGCTTCTTTCTTCTCTGAGAAAATCAATAATATCAGAAAGGCGATCAGCATATCCTCGTGTGGCACTGAGGTCAGACAGATCAGACCACATCAGCAGAAAGTTCCTATGTCTGATTTTGAAGAAATTAGTGGAAAAATGTTGGAAGAAACAGTTAAGCACCTTAATAATAATAATAATAATAATAATAATGTTTTATTTATATAGCTCCTTTCCATGGCTCAAGGACGCTTTACAATGAACAAGCAACAATAATGGCAAGGGACTATGACAACATACAAAACAACAGTTGGTAGATGAGAGTAAAAGTACAGTAAAGGAGAATTAGGTAGATGGGGATACAGGATACAGGATACAGGATTCTAGCATACAGCAGAATACAATCAGACACAACGGAATGTAGTACAACTTAAGAATGGTAACATTCAGAAAATAAGTGAGTTTTGAGCATAATTTTAAATTCAGAAATAGGATTAGCACAACAGAGTGATCGGGGGAGAGAGTTCCATATTTTGGGTGCAACAACACTGAATGATCTGCCCCCCCAATGAAGCTAGGCAATGCCGAGGGCCAATGAGAAGGCTAGAGTAGAGGATCGTAAAGAGCGAGTCGGGGTGCAGGGGTGGAGCAGGTTACAGAGATGGGGGGAGCCAAGCTGTGCAGAGACTTAAAATACGGTAATCCACTGGAAGCCAGTGAAGATAGTACAAAATTGGGGTGATATGGCCCTTGACATAACCCCCCTTCCTTTTTCAAAAGTGTTTTAAACAGTTTAGAAGCAGATCTTCTAGAAGTGGTAAATGCCTCACTTCTCTCTGGGACTTTTCCAAAGTCCCTTAAAACTGCAGTTGTCAAGCCCCTCTTGAAAAAGAGCAATCTGGATAGCAATATATTGAGCAATTACAGACCAATCTCAAATCTTCCTTTCATAGGCAAGATCATTGAAAAAGTTGTCTTCAATCAGCTGAACGAATTATTTAGCTCGAATGGATACTTTGAAAATTTTCAATCTGGTTTCCTACCGCATCACAGCACAGAGACAGCGCTCATAAAGATAATAAACAATATTCGTTTAAATACTGATACAGGCAAAACATCAATTCTTTGACTCATTGACTTCCTGTGCCAATGCATTGATGAAGTCAACAGTTGGATGTGCCAAAACTTTCTTCAGTTAAACAGACAAAACTGAAGTCATTTCGTTTGGAAACAAAGATGAAGTTCTCAAGGTGAACGCATACCTTCACTCTAGGGCTCAAACAACTAAACATCAAGTCAGGAATCTCTGTGTGATTCTGGAGTCAGAGTTTAGTTTCAGTAGTCATGTCAAAGCAATAACTAAATCAGCATACTATCATCTCAGAAATATTGCAAGAATGATGCTTTGCTTAGAGAAACGTGTGCATGCTTTCATCACCAGCAGGGTGGATTATTGTAATGTTCTCCTCACTGGGCTTCCCAAAAACACCATAAGACAGTGTCAGCTCATACAGAACGCTGAGCAGAACCAGAACATATGAACACATCACACCAGTCCTCAGGTCTTTACACTGGCTCCCAGTTACATTTAGGATTGATTTTAAAGTATTATTACTGGTATATAAATCATTCAATGGCCTAGGACCTCAATACACTGCAGATATGCTCACTGAATATAAACCCAACAGATCACTCAGATCATTAGGATCACATTATGCTGGAACCAGCTTCCAGAGGAGATCAGATGTGCTCCTACAGTCACATTCACATCCAGACTCAAAACACTTCTGTTTAGCTGTGCATTTACTGAATGAGCACTGTGCCGCTGTGTGTCCGACTGATTACACTGTTTTTTATTTCTGCATCCTCCTTTTGATTCTAAACTCAAATGGCACTGAGAATTGGGTAAGAGACAAACACAAATTACTTAATTGGGGAACTTGAGAGATGAACCCATGCTGATGGCCTGGGTCTGTGGCGGTGTAGTGAGTTTGACGTGATTAAACTCGGGGTTCTGTGGGGTGCGGACTCGATGGACTCCATTCCTAGAGCTTCCGAACCAATGGGGTTTTGGGGTTTGGACTGATGGGGCAGTGAACCCGAGGTTACCCCGTGAGTCCTAGAGCTCCTCCTGTCCGATCATCGGGAAAGATCGGGTCCATCGGAGACGTCCAGTGGAACTCTTAGGCGCGCTGAATAAACACCACAGACAACAGTGTCAGAGTAAAACTATATGCAAAATAAGATACACCGGTGTTTTGCCAAATGAGAAGTTTATTCTATGTATTATCTTTTTACTACTTTAATTCATTTTACTCTAATTAATTGTATAACTTTATCATTTATATATTTTAATTCCTTTTATAACTGTTTTAATTTCCTTTGCTTTTATTTTCTATGTAAAGCATTTTGAATTGCCATTGGGTATGAAATGTGCTATATAAATAAACTTGCCTTGCCTAAACTACATTTTCTGAGATTTTAAGAAACGTATGTGTGTTGAACATCATTGAAGAGAATGTTAGCATCTGTTGGATTTAATTGTAGGGGAAAACTGGTTAGTTTTGAGTGTTTTTCCACTTTATTATGAATAGATTAACAAAGTTGCCTGAAATAATTCTTGTTTAGTTTTCCTGAGGGCCACAGATGAAGTTCGGTCTGATGTTTGTGTGTCTGTTAAAGGATCCCAGCTTGAGTGTTTCGGTCACTGGCTTCACCTGAGATGGACCAGGACCACGTTCACACTGCAGATAAATTCACCTTTAGTGCTGAACCCTGTTCTGTTCACACAGACTCAGTCATTACTGGAGTGGCAGTGTGTACGAAACCAAACTGAACAGCCAGTGGTTGATCTTGAAAATGCTGTAGAGACTCTACATGTGGAAACTGAGTGAATGTTCAGTAATCAGGTTCTGTGTGAGTCGAGAGCTGTAGTGCCTCAGCGCTAACCGTGTGTTCCCGCACAGCTCACGGAGAGAACCGAGGCGGACGCTTCCAGAACGTGACCGAGCTGCGATTGGCTGGGCTGGAAGTGACCGACGCTGTGTCTCGTCTGCTGGTCCGGTACCTTCCCCACCTGACCAAACTGGACCTGAGCCAGTGCTGCCATATCACAGACCAGACCGTCCACACGCTGACCTCGGCCATCTCACCACTCCGAGAGAGCCTCACACACGTCAACCTGGCAGGTAAAGCCCACACACACTGACACACGCCTCATACAAGCCTCACACACGCCTCACACACACTGACCTGGCAGGTAAAGCCCACACACACTGACACACGCCTCATACAAGCCTCACACAAGCCTCACACACACTGACCTGGCAGGTAAAGCCCACACACACTGACACACGCCTCACACACGCCTCACACACACTGACCTGGCAGGTAAAGCCCACACACACTGACACACGCCTCATACAAGCCTCACACACGCCTCACACACACTGACCTGGCAGGTAAAGCCCACACACACTGACACACGCCTCATACAAGCCTCACACAAGCCTCACACACACTGACCTGGCAGGTAAAGCCCACACACACTGACACACGCCTCACACACGCCTCACACACGCCTCACACACACTGACCTGGCAGGTAAAGCCCACACACACTGACACACGCCTCATACAAGCCTCACACACGCCTCACACACACTGACCTGGCAGGTAAAGCCCACACACACTGACACACGCCTCATACAAGCCTCACACAAGCCTCACACACACTGACCTGGCAGGTAAAGCCCACACACACTGACACACGCCTCACACACGCCTCACACACACTGACCTGGCAGGTAAAGCCCACACACACTGACACACGCCTCATACAAGCCTCACACACACTGACCTGGCAGGTAAAGCCCACACACACTGACACACACCTCACACACGCCTCACACACACTGACCTGGCAGGTAAAGCCCACACACACTGACACACGCCTCATACAAGCCTCACACACGCCTCACACACACCTCACACACACTGACCTGGCAGGTAAAGCCCACACACACTGACACACGCCTCATACAAGCCTCACACACGCCTCACACACGCCTCACACACACTGACACACGCCTCATACATGCCTCACACACACTGACCTGGCAGGTAAAGCCCACACACACTGACACACACCTCATACAAGCCTCACACAAGCCTCACACACACTGACACACGCCTCACACATGCCTCACACACACTGACCTGGCAGGTAAAGCCCACACACACTGACACACACCTCATACAAGCCTCACACACGCCTCACACACGCCTCACACACGCCTCACACACACTGACACACGCCTCATACATGCCTCACACACACTGACCTGGCAGGTAAAGCCCACACACACTGACACACACCTCATACAAACCTCACACAAGCCTCACACACACTGACACACGCCTCACACATGCCTCACACACACTGACCTGGCAGGTAAAGCCCACACACACTGACACACACCTCATACAAGCCTCACACACGCCTCACTCACACACGCCTCACACACGCCTCACTCACACACGCCTCACACACACTGACACACGCCTCACACACACTGACCTGGCAGGTAAAGCCCACACACACTGACACACACCTCATACAAGCCTCACACACGCCTCACACATGCCTCACACACGCCTCACACACACTGACCTGGCAGGTAAAGCCCACACACACTGACACACACCTCATACAAGCCTCACACAAGCCTCACTCACACACGCCTCACACACACTGACACACGCCTCACACACACTGACCTGGCAGGTAAAGCCCACACACACTGACACACACCTCATACAAGCCTCACACACGCCTCACACATGCCTCACACACGCCTCACACACACTGACCTGGCAGGTAAAGCCCACACACACACACACACACACAAGCTCTTGAAGCTCCGCCCTCCGTGCCGGGAACTGCAGCTCATTTGCATTTAAAGGGACAGACAAAAACAGCACGTTTTTGCTCAACCTCAAAAAGTGACAACTTTAACATGCTATAATAAAATATCTGTGGGGTATTTTGAGCTAAAACTTCACACACACACACACACTCTGGGGACATCAGACTTATTTTACATCATGTGAAAAGGGGCTTAATAGGACCCCTTTAAAGAGCAAGAGTGTCCTCAGTCACTAATATATCCAGTAAACCTGACGACTGTCACATGATGCACACGAGAGGCATGAAACAACCTTTACCTGCAGAAGAATCCTGTTTGTGATGTATAACTAGAAAGGTATGGGTCTGTAAAGTGAAAGCGTGCGTGTGTGTGTGTGTGTGTGTTGCAGGCTGTGTGAAGGTGACGGATCAGTGTTTGCCACTGCTGCGCCGGTGTGTGTCGTTACAGACGGTGGATCTGCGCTCCTGTGGCCTGATGAACCCTGACCTCTGCCAGTTACACACCTTCCCCTGCGCAGACGACAGAGCGCTGAAGAACAGCTGAACACTCTCTCTCTCTCTCTCTCTCTCTCACACACACACACACACACACACCTTCCCCTGCGCAGACGACAGAGCGCTGAAGAACAGCTGAACACTCTCTCTCTCTCTCTCTCTCTCACACACACACACACACACACACCTTCCCCTGCGCAGACGACAGAGCGCTGAAGAACAGCTGAACACTCTCTCTCTCTCTCTCTCACACACACACACACACACACACACCTTCCCCTGCGCAGACGACAGAGCGCTGAAGAACAGCTGAACACTCTCTCTCTCTCTCTCACACACACACACACACACACACACCTTCCCCTGCGCAGACGACAGAGCGCTGAAGAACAGCTGAACACTCTCTCACACACACACACACACACACACACACACACCCCTTCCCCTGCGCAGACGACAGAGCGCTGAAGAACAGCTGAACTCTCTCTCACACACACACACACACACACACACACACCTTCCCCTGCGCAGACGACAGAGCGCTGAAGAACAGCTGAACTCTCTCTCACACACACACACACACACACACACACACACCCCTTCCCCTGCGCAGACGACAGAGCGCTGAAGAACAGCTGAACACTCTCTCACACACACACACACACACACACACACACACACCTTCCCCTGCGCAGACGACAGAGCGCTGAAGAACAGCTGAACACTCTCTCACACACACACACACACACACACACACACACACACACACACACACACCCCTTCCCCTGCGCAGACGACAGAGCGCTGAAGAACAGCTGAACACTCTCTCACACACACACACACACACACACACACACCTTCCCCTGCGCAGACGACAGAGCGCTGAAGAACAGCTGAACTCTCTCTCACACACACACACACACACACACACACACACACACACCCCTTCCCCTGCGCAGACGACAGAGCGCTGAAGAACAGCTGAACACTCTCTCACACACACACACACACACACACACACCCCTTCCCCTGCGCAGACGACAGAGCGCTGAAGAACAGCTGAACACTCTCTCACACACACACACACACACACACACACACACACACACACACACACACCCCTTCCCCTGCGCAGACGACAGAGCGCTGAAGAACAGCTGAACTCTCTCTCACACACACACACACACACACACACACACACACACACCCCTTCCCCTGCGCAGACGACAGAGCGCTGAAGAACAGCTGAACACTCTCTCACACACACACACACACACACACACACCCCTTCCCCTGCGCAGACGACAGAGCGCTGAAGAACAGCTGAACACACACACACACACACACACACACACTACAGACTCAGACTCACTCGCTCGCTCTGTGTTTTATTTCTGGATCCGCCGTTTCTGAATGGAGAAATCACATCCACGTAGATATTACGTGTGTGTGTGTGTGTGTGTGTCGTCTCCTGTGGCTGAATGTACGGTCTCACACACATTCGGTGAATCTCAGGAGAAACGAGCAGGTTCACCCCAAAATCAGAACAATGTTTATTTTCTTTTTGCAAAAACAAAATAAAGCCAATTTTGGGACCGTCAAGATTCTTTACGAGTGAGCAGATTTACTCTTATAATCACACAGAAGAGTTTCCCCATCCGGCGTAAGACTCTGAGTCTGGAACTAATGAAGAGATGAGAATCCAGAGGAAAGATCTTCATGGTCCTGAAACTAGGCTTGACTTTGGGGAGACGTTTCTTGAAGTTCACTGATTGTGATGGATCAGAAGTGTGTGTGTGTGTGTGTGTGTGAACAGTGTTCATGTCTTCAGCGGTGGATCAGTGACGTTCTCTTCTCTTCGGTGTATTGGTGCCACAAACACACACTCACTCACTCACACACTCTCTCACACACACACACACTCACACTCTCTGACACACACACACACACACACACACACACACACACACACACACACGGAGCCGCTGCCGTCCTCTTTTTATTTCTCTCTTCCTCTCGTCTTGACGGATCAGTGTTCTGACAGAACCGGCACTGAAGGACCCGACCTCTCGACCCACGGCCGGTTCTGTACTCTCAACTCTTCGGTCGAGCTCGAGCTGCTGTGTTTCACGCTGGATCTGATGACGTCCCACACGAATGTTGCTGTAGATTCTGCTGATCTGGGAAGGTTTTCACGAACGCCTGCGTGAGGTTCAGGAAACACCGACGGCCTCGTCACACATCGCTGTCATTCGCTCCGGTTCTGATCCAGAATCATCCAAACTAAACTTTGCCTTCCAATAGCAATGGAGAAAAGTGTCTCTGTTGGGAAACTGTGGCCAATTAATGACATGGAATAACCTGCAAAATGCATTCGAGAATAAAACATTTGGTGTTTCCAACATGATTCAGTGTTATCAAATCCAACATGGCGTCTCGGAGCGCTGGTTTAGCCGCCGGGTCTCGGACTGAACGACTGGTTCTGGTGAACTGATGAACATCTGGTTTCTTCTATCTCTCCATCGCTGAACTCTGCAACACTTCCAGATCAGATGCATGTCGACTCTCTCTCGGACTCTCCCTCGCACACTTATCTTCAGTATTGGGTCCAATACGTGGCAGTTTCAAGTGTTTGATGGCAGTAGACAAACAGCATCCCTTAAAAGTGACCTCGACAGTGTAGTTGCAATGTTTCTTTTGCTGTTGGTGTTTTTAGATTTCGTGTTCAGTGCAGTTCGCATTTAAAAGACGTTCTTGCACATTGGGAAAATACCTGTGCGGTTTATAGTGACATATCAAACACTGAGTTTAGCATCAGGTTGTAGTTTTTCTGAAATCAGAATGAATTCGAGTCTAATGTCTTGAATGGGTTTTGAATACGGTTCCTCTTTCATCCGAACGTGTGTTTTACAGATTCAAAACCCACTGAACTCAATTGCCATGTATGAACCAAACATTCGCCCTGTTAAAGGCCTGAATCATATTCTTGTAATATCTTGCCAAAATTTCCTGTTTTGGGCGTTCATATATATATATTTCTTCCTTTGCATTGATCCAAGTGATAGAATATGTGAAACAATGAGGAAAAAGAAAAACAAGGCAGCTACTATAAAAGTGACTACTGTAAAATGTCTAACTAAATAAAGACAATGGGGTTGTTTTTATGTGCTTTGCTTCTCTTTCCTCGATGTGAAACACACTCGTGAGAAACACACTCGTGAAACACACTCACTCGTGAAACACACTCCTGAGAAACACCAGTACACAGTTAAACATCTGTCTTTAGTGCTGAGGTAATACAACACTGAGCTGTGATCATCATTCTGAGACTACAGCGCCATCCAGTGGTGCAGTTAGGAACTACATCCAATAATTATGAGCGGACATATTTCCAGGCTCTGGTTTATGTTATGTTACGTTAACTCCAAAGTAAAATATCCCTCTAAAGGTAAAGCATAAATAACATGAGAACCTTAAAGGAGACGTTCACTTCAGAATTTAAATCTCCTGATAATTTTCTCTCCCCCACACGTCATCCAAGATATTCATGTATTTCTTTCTTCAGTGGAAAAGACATTACGGAAAACATTCCAGGATGTTTCTCCATATAGTGACTTCAATGGGGTCCAACGGGTCGAAGTGACTACTGTAAAATGTCGAACTAAATAAAGACAATGAGGTTGTTTTTATGTGCTTTGCTTCTCTTTCCTCGATGTGAAACACACTCCTGAAACACACTCCAGAAACACACTCGTGAAACACACTCCAGAAACACACTCGTGAAACACACTCCAGAAACACTGAAACACACTCGTGAAACACACTCCAGAAACACACTCGTGAAACACACTCCAGAAACACTGAAACACACTCGTGAAACACTCCTGAAACACACTCGTGAAACACACTCGTGAAACACACTCCTGAAACACACTCGTGAAACACTCCTGAAACACACTCGTGAAACACACTCGTGAAACACACTCCAGAAACACACTCGTGAAACACACTCCAGAAACACACTCGTGAAACACACTCCTGAAACACTCGTGAAACACACTCCTGAAACACACTCCTGAAACACACTCCTGAAACACACTCGTGAAACACACTCCTGAAACACACTCGTGAAACACACTCCAGAAACACTGAAACACACTCGTGAAACACACTCCTGAAACACACTCCTGAAACACACTCCAGAAACACACTCGTGAAACACACTCGTGAAACACACTCCAGAAACACACTCCAGAAACACACTCGTGAAACACACTCGTGAAACACACTCCTGAAACACACTCCAGAAACACTGAAACACACTCGTGAAACACACTCCAGAAACACTGAAACACACTCGTGAAACACACTCGTGAAACACACTCGTGAAACACACTCGTGAAACACACTCGTGAAACACACTCCAGAAACACTGAAACACACTCGTGAAACACACTCGTGAAACACACTCCAGAAACACACTCGTGAAACACACTCGTGAAACACACTCGTGAAACACACTCGTGAAACACACTCCAGAAACACTGAAACACACTCGTGAAACACACTCGTGAAACACACTCCAGAAACACACTCGTGAAACACACTCGTGAAACACACTCCAGAAACACACTCGTGAAACACACTCCTGAAACACACTCCTGAAACACACTCCAGAAACACTCCTGAAACACACTCCTGAAACACACTCGTGAAACACACTCGTGAAACACACTCCAGAAACACACTCCAGAAACACACTCGTGAAACACACTCCAGAAACACACTCCAGAAACACACTCGTGAAACACACTCGTGAAACACACTCCAGAAACACACTCCAGAAACACACTCGTGAAACACACTCGTGAAACACACTCCAGAAACACACTCCAGAAACACACTCCAGAAACACTGAAACACACTCGTGAAACACACTCCAGAAACACACTCCAGAAACACACTCGTGAAACACACTCACTCGTGAAACACACTCCTGAGAAACACCAGTACACAGTTAAACATCTGTCTTTAGTGCTGAGGTAATACAACACTGAGCTGTGATCATCATTCTGAGACTACAGCGCCATCCAGTGGTGCAGTTAGGAACTACATCCAATAATTATGAGCGGACATATTTCCAGGCTCTGGTTTATGTTATGTTACGTTAACTCCAAAGTAAAATATCCCTCTAAAGGTAAAGCATAAATAACATGAGAACCTTAAAGGAGACGTTCACTTCAGAATTTAAATCTCCTGATAATTTTCTCTCCCCCACACGTCATCCAAGATATTCATGTATTTCTTTCTTCAGTGGAAAAGACATTACGGAAAACATTCCAGGATGTTTCTCCATATAGTGACTTCAATGGGGTCCAACGGGTCGAAGTGACTACTGTAAAATGTCGAACTAAATAAAGACAATGAGGTTGTTTTTATGTGCTTTGCTTCTCTTTCCTCGATGTGAAACACACTCCTGAAACACACTCCAGAAACACACTCGTGAAACACACTCCAGAAACACTGAAACACACTCGTGAAACACACTCCAGAAACACACTCGTGAAACACACTCCAGAAACACTGAAACACACTCGTGAAACACACTCCAGAAACACACTCGTGAAACACACTCCAGAAACACACTCGTGAAACACACTCCAGAAACACACTCGTGAAACACACTCCAGAAACACTGAAACACACTCGTGAAACACACTCCAGAAACACACTCGTGAAACACACTCCAGAAACACACTCGTGAAACACACTCCAGAAACACTGAAACACACTCGTGAAACACACTCCAGAAACACACTCGTGAAACACACTCCAGAAACACTGAAACACACTCGTGAAACACACTCCAGAAACACACTCGTGAAACACACTCCAGAAACACACTCGTGAAACACACTCCAGAAACACACTCGTGAAACACACTCCAGAAACACTGAAACACACTCGTGAAACACACTCCAGAAACACACTCGTGAAACACACTCCAGAAACACTGAAACACACTCGTGAAACACACTCGTGAAACACACTCGTGAAACACACTCCTGAAACACACTCCAGAAACACACTCCTGAAACACACTCGTGAAACACACTCCAGAAACACACTCCAGAAACACACTCGTGAAACACACTCGTGAAACACACTCCAGAAACACTGAAACACACTCGTGAAACACACTCGTGAAACACACTCCAGAAACACACTCGTGAAACACACTCGTGAAACACACTCCAGAAACACTCCTGAAACACACTCGTGAAACACACTCGTGAAACACACTCGTGAAACACACTCCAGAAACACACTCCAGAAACACACTCGTGAAACACACTCGTGAAACACACTCGTGAAACACACTCCAGAAACACACTCGTGAAACACACTCACTCGTGAAACACACTCCTGAAACACACTCCAGAAACACTCCTGAAACACACTCGTGAAACACACTCGTGAAACACACTCGTGAAACACACTCCAGAAACACACTCCAGAAACACACTCGTGAAACACACTCGTGAAACACACTCGTGAAACACACTCGTGAAACACACTCACTCGTGAAACACACTCCTGAGAAACACCAGTACACAGTTAAACATCTGTCTTTAGTGCTGAGGTAATACAACACTGAGCTGTGATCATCATTCTGAGACTACAGCGCCATCCAGTGGTGCAGTTAGGAACTACATCCAATAATTATGAGCGGACATATTTCCAGGCTCTGGTTTATGTTATGTTACGTTAACTCCAAAGTAAAATATCCCTCTAAAGGTAAAGCATAAATAACATGAGAACCTTAAAGGAGACGTTCACTTCAGAATTTAAATCTCCTGATAATTTTCTCTCCCCCACACGTCATCCAAGATATTCATGTATTTCTTTCTTCAGTGGAAAAGACATTAAGGAAAACATTCCAGGATGTTTCTCCATATAGTGACTTCAATGGGGTCCAACGGGTCGAAGTGACTACTGTAAAATGTCGAACTAAATAAAGACAATGAGGTTGTTTTTATGTGCTTTGCTTCTCTTTCCTCGATGTGAAACACACTCCTGAAACACACTCCAGAAACACACTCGTGAAACACACTCCAGAAACACTGAAACACACTCGTGAAACACACTCGTGAAACACACTCGTGAAACACACTCGTGAAACACACTCCTGAAACACACTCCTGAAACACACTCGTGAAACACACTCGTGAAACACACTCCTGAAACACACTCCTGAAACACACTCCTGAAACACACTCCTGAAACACACTCGTGAAACACACTCGTGAAACACACTCCAGAAACACACTCGTGAAACACACTCCAGAAACACTGAAACACACTCGTGAAACACACTCGTGAAACACACTCGTGAAACACACTCGTGAAACACACTCCAGAAACACACTCCAGAAACACACTCGTGAAACACACTCGTGAAACACACTCCAGAAACACACTCCAGAAACACACTCGTGAAACACACTCGTGAAACACACTCCAGAAACACACTCCAGAAACACACTCCAGAAACACTGAAACACACTCGTGAAACACACTCCAGAAACACACTCCAGAAACACACTCGTGAAACACACTCACTCGTGAAACACACTCCTGAGAAACACCAGTACACAGTTAAACATCTGTCTTTAGTGCTGAGGTAATACAACACTGAGCTGTGATCATCATTCTGAGACTACAGCGCCATCCAGTGGTGCAGTTAGGAACTACATCCAATAATTATGAGCGGACATATTTCCAGGCTCTGGTTTATGTTATGTTACGTTAACTCCAAAGTAAAATATCCCTCTAAAGGTAAAGCATAAATAACATGAGAACCTTAAAGGAGACGTTCACTTCAGAATTTAAATCTCCTGATAATTTTCTCTCCCCCACACGTCATCCAAGATATTCATGTATTTCTTTCTTCAGTGGAAAAGACATTAAGGAAAACATTCCAGGATGTTTCTCCATATAGTGACTTCAATGGGGTCCAACGGGTCGAAGTGACTACTGTAAAATGTCGAACTAAATAAAGACAATGAGGTTGTTTTTATGTGCTTTGCTTCTCTTTCCTCGATGTGAAACACACTCCTGAAACACACTCCAGAAACACACTCGTGAAACACACTCCAGAAACACTGAAACACACTCGTGAAACACACTCGTGAAACACACTCGTGAAACACACTCGTGAAACACACTCCTGAAACACACTCCTGAAACACACTCGTGAAACACACTCGTGAAACACACTCCTGAAACACACTCCTGAAACACACTCCTGAAACACACTCCTGAAACACACTCGTGAAACACACTCGTGAAACACACTCCAGAAACACACTCGTGAAACACACTCCAGAAACACTGAAACACACTCGTGAAACACACTCGTGAAACACACTCGTGAAACACACTCGTGAAACACACTCGTGAAACACTCCTGAAACACACTCCTGAAACACACTCCTGAAACACACTCGTGAAACACACTCCTGAAACACACTCCAGAAACACACTCGTGAAACACACTCGTGAAACACACTCGTGAAACACACTCCAGAAACACACTCGTGAAACACACTCCTGAAACACACTCGTGAAACACACTCGTGAAACACACTCCAGAAACACACTCGTGAAACACACTCCAGAAACACTGAAACACACTCGTGAAACACACTCGTGAAACACACTTGTGAAACACACTCCTGAAACACACTCCTGAAACACACTCCTGAAACACACTCCTGAAACACACTCGTGAAACACTCCTGAAACACACTCGTGAAACACACTCGTGAAACACACTCCAGAAACACACTCGTGAAACACACTCCAGAAACACACTCGTGAAACACACTCCTGAAACACTCGTGAAACACACTCCTGAAACACACTCCTGAAACACTGAAACACACTCGTGAAACACACTCCTGAAACACACTCGTGAAACACACTCCAGAAACACTGAAACACACTCGTGAAACACACTCCTGAAACACACTCCTGAAACACACTCCAGAAACACACTCGTGAAACACACTCGTGAAACACACTCCAGAAACACACTCCAGAAACACACTCGTGAAACACACTCGTGAAACACACTCCTGAAACACACTCCAGAAACACTGAAACACACTCCTGAAACACACTCCAGAAACACTGAAACACACTCGTGAAACACACTCCAGAAACACTGAAACACACTCGTGAAACACACTCGTGAAACACACTCGTGAAACACACTCGTGAAACACACTCGTGAAACACACTCCAGAAACACTGAAACACACTCGTGAAACACACTCGTGAAACACACTCCAGAAACACACTCGTGAAACACACTCGTGAAACACACTCGTGAAACACACTCCAGAAACACACTCGTGAAACACACTCCTGAAACACACTCCTGAAACACACTCCAGAAACACTCCTGAAACACACTCCTGAAACACACTCGTGAAACACACTCGTGAAACACACTCCAGAAACACACTCCAGAAACACACTCCAGAAACACTGAAACACACTCGTGAAACACACTCCAGAAACACTGAAACACACTCGTGAAACACACTCGTGAAACACACTCGTGAAACACACTCGTGAAACACACTCCAGAAACACTGAAACACACTCGTGAAACACACTCGTGAAACACACTCCAGAAACACACTCGTGAAACACACTCGTGAAACACACTCCAGAAACACACTCGTGAAACACACTCCTGAAACACACTCCTGAAACACACTCCAGAAACACTCCTGAAACACACTCCTGAAACACACTCGTGAAACACACTCGTGAAACACACTCCAGAAACACACTCCAGAAACACACTCGTGAAACACACTCCAGAAACACACTCCAGAAACACACTCGTGAAACACACTCGTGAAACACACTCCAGAAACACACTCCAGAAACACACTCGTGAAACACACTCGTGAAACACACTCCAGAAACACACTCCAGAAACACACTCCAGAAACACTGAAACACACTCGTGAAACACACTCCAGAAACACACTCCAGAAACACACTCGTGAAACACACTCACTCGTGAAACACACTCCTGAGAAACACCAGTACACAGTTAAACATCTGTCTTTAGTGCTGAGGTAATACAACACTGAGCTGTGATCATCATTCTGAGACTACAGCGCCATCCAGTGGTGCAGTTAGGAACTACATCCAATAATTATGAGCGGACATATTTCCAGGCTCTGGTTTATGTTATGTTACGTTAACTCCAAAGTAAAATATCCCTCTAAAGGTAAAGCATAAATAACATGAGAACCTTAAAGGAGACATTCACTTCAGAATTTAAATCTCCTGATAATTTTCTCTCCCCCACACGTCATCCAAGATATTCATGTATTTCTTTCTTCAGTGGAAAAGACATTAAGGAAAACATTCCAGGATGTTTCTCCATATAGTGACTTCAATGGGGTCCAACGGGTCGAAGTGACTACTGTAAAATGTCGAACTAAATAAAGACAATGAGGTTGTTTTTATGTGCTTTGCTTCTCTTTCCTCGATGTGAAACACACTCCTGAAACACACTCCAGAAACACACTCGTGAAACACACTCCAGAAACACTGAAACACACTCGTGAAACACACTCGTGAAACACACTCGTGAAACACACTCGTGAAACACACTCCTGAAACACACTCCTGAAACACACTCGTGAAACACACTCGTGAAACACACTCGTGAAACACACTCCTGAAACACACTCCTGAAACACACTCCTGAAACACACTCGTGAAACACACTCGTGAAACACACTCCAGAAACACACTCGTGAAACACACTCCAGAAACACTGAAACACACTCGTGAAACACACTCGTGAAACACACTCGTGAAACACACTCGTGAAACACACTCCTGAAACACACTCGTGAAACACACTCGTGAAACACTCCTGAAACACACTCCTGAAACACACTCCTGAAACACACTCGTGAAACACACTCCTGAAACACACTCCAGAAACACACTCGTGAAACACACTCCTGAAACACACTCCTGAAACACACTCCAGAAACACTCCTGAAACACACTCCTGAAACACACTCGTGAAACACACTCGTGAAACACACTCCAGAAACACACTCGTGAAACACACTCCAGAAACACTGAAACACACTCGTGAAACACACTCGTGAAACACACTTGTGAAACACACTCCTGAAACACACTCCTGAAACACACTCCTGAAACACACTCCTGAAACACACTCGTGAAACACCCCTGAAACACACTCGTGAAACACACTCGTGAAACACACTCCAGAAACACACTCGTGAAACACACTCCAGAAACACACTCGTGAAACACACTCCTGAAACACTGAAACACTCGTGAAACACACTCCTGAAACACACTCCTGAAACACTGAAACACACTCGTGAAACACACTCCTGAAACACACTCGTGAAACACACTCCAGAAACACTGAAACACACTCGTGAAACACACTCCTGAAACACACTCCTGAAACACACTCCAGAAACACACTCGTGAAACACACTCGTGAAACATACTCCAGAAACACACTCCAGAAACACACTCGTGAAACACACTCGTGAAACACACTCCTGAAACACACTCCAGAAACACTGAAACACACTCGTGAAACACACTCCAGAAACACTGAAACACACTCGTGAAACACACTCGTGAAACACACTCGTGAAACACACTCGTGAAACACACTCGTGAAACACACTCCAGAAACACTGAAACACACTCGTGAAACACACTCGTGAAACACACTCCAGAAACACACTCGTGAAACACACTCGTGAAACACACTCGTGAAACACACTCCAGAAACACACTCGTGAAACACACTCCTGAAACACACTCCTGAAACACACTCCAGAAACACTCCTGAAACACACTCCTGAAACACACTCGTGAAACACACTCGTGAAACACACTCCAGAAACACACTCCAGAAACACACTCCAGAAACACTGAAACACACTCGTGAAACACACTCCAGAAACACTGAAACACACTCGTGAAACACACTCGTGAAACACACTCGTGAAACACACTCGTGAAACACACTCCAGAAACACTGAAACACACTCGTGAAACACACTCGTGAAACACACTCCAGAAACACACTCGTGAAACACACTCGTGAAACACACTCGTGAAACACACTCCAGAAACACACTCGTGAAACACACTCCTGAAACACACTCCTGAAACACACTCCAGAAACACTCCTGAAACACACTCCTGAAACACACTCGTGAAACACACTCCAGAAACACACTCCAGAAACACACTCGTGAAACACACTCCAGAAACACACTCCAGAAACACACTCGTGAAACACACTCGTGAAACACACTCCAGAAACACACTCCAGAAACACACTCGTGAAACACACTCCAGAAACACACTCGTGAAACACACTCCAGAAACACTCCTGAAACACACTCCAGAAACACACTCGTGAAACACACTCGTGAAACACACTCCTGAAACACACTCCAGAAACACACTCGTGAAACACACTCCAGAAACACTCCTGAAACACACTCCAGAAACACATTCGTGAAACACACTCCAGAAACACTCCTGAAACACACTCCAGAAACACACTCGTGAAACACACTCCAGAAACACTCCTGAAACACACTCCAGAAACACACTCGTGAAACACACTCCAGAAACACTCCTGAAACACACTCCAGAAACACTCCTGAAACACACTCCTGAAACACACTCCTGAAACACACTCGTGAAACACACTCCAGAAACACACTCCTGAAACACACTCGTGAAACACACTCGTGAAACACACTCCAGAAACACACTCCAGAAACACACTCCTGAAACACACTCCTGAAACACACTCGTGAAACACACTCCAGAAACACACTCCTGAAACACACTCGTGAAACACACTCCAGAAACACACTCCAGAAACACACTCCTGAAACACACTCCTGAAACACACTCCTGAAACACTCCTGAAACACACTCCAGAAACAGTGAAACACACTCGTGAAACACACTCCAGAAACACACTCCTGAAACACTCCTGAAACACACTCGTGAAACACACTCGTGAAACACACTCCAGAAACACACTCCAGAAACACACTCCTGAAACACACTCCTGAAACACACTCGTGAAACACACTCCAGAAACACACTCCTGAAACACACTCGTGAAACACACTCCAGAAACACACTCCAGAAACACACTCCTGAAACACACTCCTGAAACACACTCCTGAAACACTCCTGAAACACACTCCAGAAACAGTGAAACACACTCCTGAAACACACTCCTGAAACACTCCTGAAACACACTCCAGAAACAGTGAAACACACTCGTGAAACACACTCGTGAAACACACTCCAGAAACACACTCCTGAAACACACTCGTGAAACACACTCCAGAAACACACTCCAGAAACACACTCCTGAAACACACTCCTGAAACACACTCCAGAAACAGTGAAACACACTCGTGAAACACACTCGTGAAACACACTCGTGAAACACACTCCAGAAACACACTCGTGAAACACTCCAGAAACACACTCGTGAAACACACTCGTGAAACACACTCGTGAAACACACTCCAGAAACACACTCCAGAAACACACTCCTGAAACACACTCGTGAAACACACTCGTGAAACACACTCCTGAAACACACTCCAGAAACACACTCCTGAAACACACTCGTGAAACACACTCCTGAAACACACTCCAGTTACACACTCCTGAAACACACTCCTGAAACACACTCCTGAAACACACTCCAGAAACACTGAAACACACTCCAGAAACACACTCCTGAAACACACTCCTGAAACACACTCCTGAAACACACTCCTGAAACACACTCCTGAAACACACTCCAGAAACACTGAAACACACTCGTGAAACACACTCGTGAAACACACTCGTGAAACACACTCCAGAAACACACTCCAGAAACACACTCGTGAAACACACTCCAGAAACACACTCGTGAAACACACTCGTGAAACACACTCGTGAAACACACTCCAGAAACACACTCCAGAAACACACTCGTGAAACACACTCCTGAAACACACTCCTGAAACACACTCGTGAAACACACTCGTGAAACACACTCCTGAAACACACTCCAGAAACACACTCCTGAAACACACTCCAGAAACACACTCGTGAAACACACTCCTGAAACACACTCCAGAAACACACTCCTGAAACACACTCCTGAAACACACTCCTGAAACACACTCCTGAAACACACTCCAGAAACACTGAAACACACTCGTGAAACACACTCCTGAAACACACTCCAGAAACACTCCTGAAACACACTCCAGAAACACTGAAACACACTCCAGAAACACACTCCTGAAACACACTCCAGAAACACTCCTGAAACACACTCCAGAAACACTGAAACACACTCCAGAAACACTGAAACACACTCCAGAAACACTGAAACACACTCCAGAAACACTGAAACACACTCCAGAAACACTGAAACACACTCGTGAAACACACTCCTGAAACACACTCCAGAAACACACTCCTGAAACACACTCCAGAAACACACTCGTGAAACACACTCCTGAAACACACTCCAGAAACACACTCCTGAAACACACTCCTGAAACACACTCCAGAAACACTGAAACACACTCGTGAAACACACTCCTGAAACACACTCCAGAAACACTCCTGAAACACACTCCAGAAACACTGAAACACACTCCAGAAACACACTCCTGAAACACACTCCAGAAACACTCCTGAAACACACTCCAGAAACACTGAAACACACTCCTGAAACACACTCGTGAAACACACTCCTGAAACACACTCCAGAAACACACTCCTGAAACACACTCCAGAAACACACTCGTGAAACACACTCCTGAAACACACTCCAGAAACACACTCCTGAAACACACTCCAGAAACACTGAAACACACTCGTGAAACACACTCCAGAAACACTGAAACACACTCGTGAAACACACTCGTGAAACACACTCCTGAAACACACTCCAGAAACACTCCTGAAACACACTCCAGAAACACTGAAACACACTCCTGAAACACACTCGTGGAACACACTCCTGAAACACACTCGTGAAACACACTCGTGAAACACACTCCAGAAACACACTCCTGAAACACACTCCTGAAACACACTCCTGAACACACTCCTTGATTCACTTCCGTTGCAACGATCATTAGTTGTTAGCTTAGGGGCCGCTAACACACACAGCGCTCTAACAGAAAACTCTTCAAGTTCTTTCTGCGCAAACTTCAAAAACGCGAACCCATGAGAACGCTGATGGCGCACATGCGTATTATGAGTTCAGTCTATAGGGATGCGCGTTTGAATATATGTGCGCAGGCGTGTAGTCCTTCCCTACAAACCAACCCTCAACAAACTACTTGTCTGCCTTAAAATGTATAATACAGAATTTCTATCGCTTCCTCGAACCGGAATTATCTCGACAACGCTTTATCTGTAGAGAGGTAAAGGGTGGGGAGAGACTAGTGGACACTTCAGCACTGCGCTGTCGTCGCGTCCAGGCGCAGGTCCTTCATCAGATCTGGAGTGTGTGTGTGTGTGTGTGTGTGTGTGTGTGTGTGTGTCCAGGCGCAGGTCCTTCATCAGATCTGGAGTGTGTGTGTGTGTGTGTGTGTGTGTGTGTGTGTGTCCAGGCGCAGGTCCTTCATCAGATCTGGAGTGTGTGTGTGTGAGTGTGTGTGTGTCCAGGCGCAGGTCCTTCATCAGATCTGGAGTGTGTGTGTGTGTGTGTGTGTGTGTCCAGGCGCAGGTCCTTCATCAGATCTGGAGTGTGTGTGTGTGTGTGTGTGTGTGTGTCCAGGCGCAGGTCCTTCATCAGATCTGGAGTGTGTGTGTGTGTGTGTGTGTGTGTCCAGGCGCAGGTCCTTCATCAGATCTGGAGTGTGTGTGTGTGTGTGTGTGTGTGTGTCCAGGCGCAGGTCCTTCATCAGATCTGGAGTGTGTGTGTGTGTGTGTGTGTGTCCAGGCGCAGGTCCTTCATCAGATCTGGAGTGTGTGTGTGTGTGTGTGTGTGTGTGTGTGTCCAGGCGCAGGTCCTTCATCAGATCTGGAGTGTGTGTGTGTGTGTGTGTGTGTGTGTGTGTGTGTGTGTCCAGGCGCAGGTCCTTCATCAGATCTGGAGTGTGTGTGTGTGTGTGTGTGTGTCCAGGCGCAGGTCCTTCATCAGATCTGGAGTGTGTGTGTGTGTGTGTGTGTGTGTGTCCAGGCGCAGGTCCTTCATCAGATCTGGAGTGTGTGTGTGTGTGTGTGTGTGTGTGTGTGTGTGTCCAGGCGCAGGTCCTTCATCAGATCTGGAGTGTGTGTGTGTGAGTGTGTGTGTGTCCAGGCGCAGGTCCTTCATCAGATCTGGAGTGTGTGTGTGTGAGTGTGTGTGTGTCCAGGCGCAGGTCCTTCATCAGATCTGGAGTGTGTGTGAGTGTGTGTGTGTGTGTGTCCAGGCGCAGGTCCTTCATCAGATCTGGAGTGTGTGTGTGTGTGTGTGTGTGTGTGTGTGTCCAGGCGCAGGTCCTTCATCAGATCTGGAGTGTGTGTGTGTGTGTGTGTGTGTGTGTCCAGGCGCAGGTCCTTCATCAGATCTGGAGTGTGTGTGTGTGTGTGTGTGTGTGTGTCCAGGCGCAGGTCCTTCATCAGATCTGGAGTGTGTGTGTGTGTGTGTGTGTGTGTGTGTGTGTGTGTCCAGGCGCAGGTCCTTCATCAGATCTGGAGTGTGTGTGTGTGTGTGTGTGTGTGTGTGTGTGTCCAGGCGCAGGTCCTTCATCAGATCTGGAGTGTGTGTGTGTGTGTGTGTGTGTGTGTGTGTGTCCAGGCGCAGGTCCTTCATCAGATCTGGAGTGTGTGTGTGTGTGTGTGTGTGTGTGTCCAGGCGCAGGTCCTTCATCAGATCTGGAGTGTGTGTGTGTGTGTGTGTGTGTGTGTGTGTGTCTCCAGGCGCAGGTCCTTCATCAGATCTGGAGTGTGTGTGTGTGAGTGTGTGTGTGTCCAGGCGCAGGTCCTTCATCAGATCTGGAGTGTGTGTGTGTGAGTGTGTGTGTGTCCAGGCGCAGGTCCTTCATCAGATCTGGAGTGTGTGTGAGTGTGTGTGTGTGTGTGTCCAGGCGCAGGTCCTTCATCAGATCTGGAGTGTGTGTGTGTGTGTGTGTGTCCAGGCGCAGGTCCTTCATCAGATCTGGAGTGTGTGTGAGTGTGTGTGTGTGTGTGTCCAGGCGCAGGTCCTTCATCAGATCTGGAGTGTGTGTGTGTGTGTGTGTGTGTCCAGGCGCAGGTCCTTCATCAGATCTGGAGTGTGTGTGTGTGAGTGTGTGTGTGTCCAGGCGCAGGTCCTTCATCAGATCTGGAGTGTGTGTGTGTGTGTGTGTGTGTCCAGGCGCAGGTCCTTCATCAGATCTGGAGTGTGTGTGTGTGTGTGTGTGTGTGTGTGTGTGTGTGTCCAGGCGCAGGTCCTTCATCAGATCTGGAGTGTGTGTGTGTGTGTGTGTGTGTGTGTGTGTCCAGGCGCAGGTCCTTCATCAGATCTGGATACGGCGGACTGCGTAAACCTCGGGATAAACAGAGAGACTAATATTAGTGTAGACGCCATTCTTCTTATGATGTAACGAGTACATCAGGATTTATGGGAAGTGTTCCTGGTTCCGGCTGACCTGATCTATGCAGCCTAATATTGAATTACAGAAGTCTATAATGTGTAATGTGAATGCTAGGCCAAAGAGATGTGTTTTTAGTCTAGCTTTGAACTGACAGAGTGTGTCTGCTTCCCGGACAATGTTAGGAAGACTGTTTTCCTAAGGGTAGCATGTACAGAGTGAACAGCAGCGGTCCTAGTACTGAGCCTTGTGGTACGCCATACTGAACTTGTGATCGGTGAGACATCTCTTCATTTACTGCTACAAACTGATAATGGTCAGATCAGTATGATTTAAACCATGCTAGTGCAATCCCACTAATGCCAACATAATTTTTGAGTATTTAAAAGAATGTTGTGGTCAATAGTGTCAAATGCAGCACTAAGATCGAGTAACACTAATAGAGAGACACAACCACGATCGGATGATAAGAGCAGATCATGTGTGACTCTAATGAGAGCAGTCTCGGTACTATGGTACGGTCTAAATCTGGACTGGAAATCCTCCAGATATCATTTCTTTCTAGAAAGGAACACAGTTGTGAGGATACTGCCTTTTCTAATATCTTTGACAGAAAAGGTAGATTTGAGATCGGCTTGTAATTGACTAATTCTGTAGGATCAAGTTGCGTTTTTTTAACAAGCGGTTTAATCATAGCCAGCTTAAAGGTTTTTGGTACGTATCCTAGAGACAAAGATGAATTAATGATATTAAGAAGAGGATCTATGACCTCTGGAAGCATCTCTTTCAGTAGCTTAGTCGGTATAGGGTCTAACATGCATGTTGTCGATTTAGATTAATTAACGAGTTTAACAAATTCTTCCTCTCCTATAGCAATAAATGAATAGAATTTTTCCTCAGGGAGACTACAATGCACTGCCTGATGCGATACTGTAGTAGACGGTTGCATAATTATAATTTTGTCCCTGATATTATCAATCTTATAAGTAAAGAAGTTCATAAAGTCATTACTGATGTGCTGCTTGGAAACTTCTGGGCTTGAAGCTTTCTTTTTCGCTAGTTTAGCCACTGTTTCAAATAAATACCTAGGCTTTTGTGTATTTTCTTCTAATAGGGTTGAAAAATAAGCAGATCTAGCAGCTTTTAAGGCCTCTCTGTATGCAATCGAGCTCTCCTTCCATGAGATGCGAAATACCTCTAGTTTTGTTTTCTTCCAGTTGTGCTCCATCTCTCTGGCTGCTCTCTTAAGGGCCTGAGTGTGCTCGTTGTACCACGGCGTTGGACTATTTTCTTTAATCTTCTTTAAGCGCAACGAAGCAAAAGTGCTGGAAAAGAGAGAGTTAAAAGTTTCTGTTGCAATATCAAGTTTTTCTAAGCTATCCGGGATGCTGAGATGATGAAACTGATCAGGAAGATTATTAATAAAGCAATCTTTAGTAGCAGAAGTGATAGGTCTCACATATTTGTAACACGGAGTCGGCTTTGCAGCCTTGGCTAACTGAAGTTTACACGAGACTAGATAATGATCTGAGATGTCATCGCTCTGCTGCAGAATTTCAACGGCATCCACATCTATTCCATGTGATAATATTAGATCTAGAGTATGATTACGACGATGAGTAGGTCCTGACACGTGTTGTCTAACTCCAGTAGAGTTAAGAATGTCTTTAAATGCCAATCCCAATGCATCTTTTTCATTATCTACATGTATATTAAAATCACCAACAATTAGTACTTTATCTGCAGCCAGAACTAACTCTGATAGAAAGTCAGTGAATTCTTTGATAAAGTCTGTATGGTGCCCTGGTGGCCTGTATACAGTAGCCAGCACAAATCTCAAACGTCATTTATCATTTACACTATATATTGCTATATTAAACACTTCAAAGGAATTATATTTGAAACTAGACTTCTTAGTAAATAAGAAGTATAAATATTACTATAAATTACAGCAACACCTCCCCCTTTGCGTTTCAGACGAGGCTCATGTTTATAACAGTAGTCTTGCGGGGTGGACTAATTTAAAGTAATGTAATCGTCTGGTTTTAGCCAGGTTTCTGTCAAACACAGCACATCTAGGTTATAATCTGAAATCATATCATTAACAATGAGTGCTTTTGGAGTAAGGGATCTAATATTCAGCAACCCAAGCTTTATCATTTGTTCATCCGTATTATATCTGTTTTTTATTTGTTGAACATCAATAAAAATTTTACCCTTAGATGGGTTTGGAAGTTTTTTTTGTATGTCCTAATTCGGGGAACAGACACAGTCTCTATATGATGATAGCTAGGTGAAAGAGGCTCTATGTGATGGGATTTATCTGACCTTGGTGACGCGAGGCCGCTAGCAGACGGTCGGTTTAGCCAGTCTGTCTGCTTCCTGACCTGAGCCCCAGATTGTCATGTTTGAGCTCTAAGACTATGTGCCATATTACTAGAGAAGAGAAGAGCACACTCATGAAACACACTTTCACACACTCGTTCTGAAACACACTCGTGTTTGAAATCAGCCATCGTCTGAATAAACTCCCGAATGCCAATCATCATCGCAGAGATTGAATATGTACAAACCGTTCCAGTAAAGACCCGTGATCGTCTTCATCCAGGAGCTCTAACGCATTTCATTCTCCGCAGATTTTCAGGGTTGCTGTAACATTTGTTCATAAGCTGATGAAGCTTTTCATCATTTATTTATGTCATTTATTTATTTTAAGTTCAACTTTGGGGAGAAATGTGCATTAAAATGTCATGAATTTCCCTTGTGCAACTTCTACAAATATTCATATCTAATATTATTTTTCACCAAAAATGCATTAAATTGAATACAAGACGAGTACAGCAGAAGACAGTGATAATATTACAGATGTTTGTATTGTATTGTTCATCAGAGTGTCTGTGTTATGATCCATCTCTCCCGCTGTAGTGAACTTCTCATGGAAACTAACTATCAGACTGTTCCCACGAAACCTCACACACACACACACACACACACACACACACACACACACACACACACACACACACACAATAATCATTTATTATGCACTCTTTCATTCTTTGACCCATTGTACGCTGCTCGTGTGTGTGTGTGTGTGTGTGTGTGTGTGTGTGTGTGTGTGTGTGTGTGTGTGTGATCGGTCTTTTCACTGCTGTTCAGAAAAAGATGTTTCTCTAACTGGAGGAATCTAGTGCATCATGATGACCTCTCGTTCTCTCACACACACACTCTCTCTGTCTCTCTCTCTCTCTTTCACACACACTCTCTCTGTCTGTCTCTCTCTTTCTCTCTCTCTCTGTCGACATACAGAATTACAGTTTGCTTTCTTTCTTCAAAAATGACTTTTTGTAATAATTTACAGATTAGTTGTATTTTTGTTCAGATTAAACCTGCATTATTGAAGGAAGCATCAATTTCTTTCAAACACATTAGAATGTCTCAGTGATCCCAACCTTTGAGCTGTGGCTCCTGAGAAAGAGAGAGAGTAGAATTTACCTTCGCTTAATTTAAACTTTATATTTCACTTCATTTCACTTCATAGTTCCTGCATTCCCTAACCCTTGAGATATAAATAAAGCAGAAGAACTGTAGGGGAGGTGTGGCGCAATGGATAAGACACATGCCTTTGGTGTGAGAGACCCGAGTTCGAATCCACTGTGAGACACCAATGTGTCCCTGAGCAAGACACTTAACCCCTAGTTGCTGCAGAGGCGTGCGACCCCTGACATATATAGCAATTGTAAGTCAGCTAAATGAATAAATGTAAATGTAAATGTAGAAGTCTGATATGTTCCAGTATTATTGAGTGGCTTTCAGTGCCTGCTTCCCTCAGATCTGGTTCTCCTCACTCCGGGACGCTGGGAACCGGACTCTTCAACACCAGCGGAACGTCTTTATCTGCGGTTCCGAAGAGCGGGAACATCTTCTCTGGGAACTGGGCCGTGTAGGAGTGCAGCTCAGACCCGGTCTTGGCGTTGTAGAAGACCAGGTGACCCTCCTCCAGGTCCAGGTACAGCCCGACGCGCCGCAGGTGTCCGGTGACGCGCACCTTCGCTAGCGGCGGCGCGGTTAGTGCGCGTAAGTGACTCCCGCTCCACCACAGCACGTAGTATCCGCTGGCGGGCGTCATGTCGAACAGACCCTTCCTCTGCGCAGACTCACACACCACTCCCAGCTTCCAGTCCTTGTTCTCGCCCACGCTCACCTGAGGAGAGAGAGGACAGGTGTTTCACCAGTTCACACTCACATATAATTAGATAGGGTAAAGGTTATGCGTAAGTGGCGTGCTGTCCGAGGGATTTGGCCTGAACACAGAGTACTCCCCCATCCCAAACTGCTGTATATATTCCTCCTGATGTTCACTGAGTTGACTGGATGAGCTCCTCCCATAACGATTAGATTAATTATGTGAACTTTGTTACTAAAACATCATATGGTGCATTCAAGTCATCTGGTAAAGATCGTATTTACGAGTTGAACGCACATGAACGCCATAATGTCATAAATACGAGTGGGAAGCTCGGGATTTTCTTTAAGCCCTGATCAGTGAGAAACATGGTGGAATACCAGAATACTTAAAGGTATTTAGCAGTGATATTATCAGGCTAGTAATTACAAGTCTGTAATTTTTATCATAGGTACTCTTCAACTGTGAGTGACGGAATCTAAAATTAAAATCCAGAAAATCACATTGTATGATTTTTAAGTAATTTGCATTTTATTGCATGACATAAGTATTTGATACATCAGAAAAGCAGAACTTAATATTTGGTAGAGAAACCTTTGTTTGCAATTACAGAGATCATAAGTTTCCTGTAGTTCTTGACCAGGTTTGCACACACTGCAGCAGGGATTCTGGCCCACTCCTCCACACAGACCTTCTCCAGATCCTTCAGGTTTCGGGGCTGTCGCTGACTCGCTGGGCAATACGGACTTTCAGCTCCCTCCAAAGATTTTCTATTGGGTTCAGGTCTGGAGACTGGCTAGGCCACTTGAGATGCTTCTTACAGAGCCACTCCTTAGTTGCCCTGGCTGTGTGTTTCGGGTCGTTGTCATGCTGGAAGACCCAGCCACGACCCATCTTCAATGCTCTTACTGAGGGAAGGAGGTTGTTGGCCAAGATCTCGCAAAACATGGACCCATCCATCCTCCCCTCAATACGGTGCAGTCGTCCTGTCCCCTTTGCAGAAAAGCATCCCCAAAGAATGATGTTTCCACCTCCATGCTTCACGGTTGGGATGGTGTTCTTGGGGTTGTACTCATCCTTCTTCTTCCTCCAAACACGGTGAGTGGAGTTTAGACCAAAAAGCTCTATTTTTGTCTCATCAGACCACATGACCTTCTCCCATTCCTCCTCTGGATCATCCAAATGGTCATTGGCAAACTTCAGACGGGCCTGGACATGCACTGGCTTGAGCAGGGGGACCTTGCGTGAGCTGCAGGATTTTAATCCATGATGGCGTAGTGTGTTACTAATGGTTTTCTTTGAGACTGTGGTCCCAGCTCTCTTCAGGTCATTGACCAGGTCCTGCCGTGTAGTTCTGGGCTGATCCCTCACCTTCCTCATGATCATTGATGCCCCACGAGGTGAGATCTTGCATGGTGCCCCAGACCGAGGGAGATTGACCGTCATCTTGAACTTCTTCCATTTTCTAATAATTGCTCCAACAGTTGTTGCCGTCTCACCAAGCTGCTTGCCTATTGTCCTGTAGCCCATCCCAGCCTTGTGCAGGTCTACAATTTTATCCCTGATGTCCTTACACAGCTCTCTGGTCTTGGCCATTGTGGAGAGGTTGGAGTCTGTTTGATTGAGTGTGTGGACAGGTGTCTTTTATACAGGTAATGAGTTCAAACAGGTGCAGTTAATACAGGTAATGAGTGGAGAACAGGAGGGCTTCTTGAAGAAAAACTAACAGGTCTGTGAGAGCCGGAATTCTTACTGGTTGGTAGGTGATCAAATACTTACAGTGAGGAAAATAAGTATTTGAACACCCTGCTATTTTGCAAGTTCTCCCACTTGGAAATCATGGAGGGGTCTGAAATTGTCATCGTAGGTGCATGTCCACTGTGAGAGACATAATCTAAAAAAAAAACAATCCAGAAATCACAATATATGATTTTTTAACTATTTATTTGTATGATATAGCTGCAAATAAGTATTTGAACACCTGTCTATCAGCTAGAATTCTGACCCTCAAAGACCTGTTAGTCTGCCTTTAAAATGTCCACCTCCACTCCATTTATTATCCTAAATTAGATGCACCTGTTTGAGGTCATTAGCTGCATAAAGACACCTGTCCACCCCATACAATCAGTAAGAATCCAACTACCAACATGGCCAAGACCAAAGAGCTGTCCAAAGACACTAGAGACAAAATTGTACACCTCCACAAGGCTGGAAAGGGCTACAGGGAAATTGCCAAGCAGCTTGGTGAAAAAAGGTCCACTGTTGGAGCAATCATTAGAAAATGGAAGAAGCTAAACATGACTGTCAATCTCCCTCGGACTGGGGCTCCATGCAAGATCTCACCTCGTGGGGTCTCAATGATCCTAAGAAAGGTGAGAAATCAGCCCAGAACTAGCTGGTCAATGACCTGAAAAGAGCTGGGACTACCGTTTCCAAGGTTACTGTTGGTAATACACTAAGACGTCATGGTTTGAAATCATGCATGGCACGGAAGGTTCCCCTGCTTAAACCAGCACGTCAAGGCCCCTCTTAAGTTTGCCAATGACCATTTGGATGATCCAGAGGAGTCATGGAAGAAAGTCATGTGGTCAGATGAGACCAAAATATAACTTTTTGGTCATAATTCCACTAAACGTGTTTGGAGGAAGAAGAATGATGAGTACCATCCCAAGAACACCATCCCTACTGTGAAGCATGGGGGTGGTAGCATCATGCTTTGGGGGTGTTTTTCTCCACATGGAACAGGGCGACTGCACTGTATTAAGGAGAGGATGACCGGGGCCATGTATTGCAAGATTTTGGGGAACAACCTCCTTCCCTCAGTTAGAGCATTGAAGATGGGTCGAGGCTGGGTCTTCCAACATGACAATGACCCGAAGCACACAGCCAGGATAACCAAGGAGTGGCTCTGTAAGAAGCATATCAAGGTTCTGGCGTGGCCTCGCCAGTCTCCAGACCTAAACCCAATAGAGAATCTTTGGAGGGAGCTCAAACTCCGTGTTTCTCAGCGACAGCCCAGAAACCTGACTGATCTAGAGAAGATTTGTGTGGAGGAGTGGGCCAAAATCCCTCCTGCAGTGTGTGCAAACCTGGTGAAAAACTACAGGAAACGTTTGACCTCTGTAATTGCAAACAAAGGCTACTGTACCAAATATTAACATTGATTTTCTCAGGTGTTCAAATACTTATTTGCAGCTGTATCATACAAATAAATAGTTAAAAAATCATACATTGTGATTTCTGGATTTTTTTTTTTAGATTATGTCTCTCACAGTGGACATGCACCTACGATGACAATTTCAGACCCCTCCATGATTTCTAAGTGGAAGAACTTGCAAAATAGCAGGGTGTTCAAATACTTATTTTCCTCACTGTATGTCATGCAATAAAAAGCAAATTAATTATTTAAAAATCATACAATGTGATTTTCTGGATTTTTGTTTTAGATTCTGTCTCTCACAGTTGAAGAGTACCTATGATAAAAATTACAGACTTCTACATGCTTTGTAAGTGGGAAAACCTGCAAAATCGGCAGTGTATCACTTGTTCTCCCCACTGTAATTGCCTGCGCAGAATATGATGGCAAAATAGAAAACCAAAGTAGACCTGAGGCACATTTCTTTGTTCACTGAACCTTGCTGTGTTTTTGTGTAATTAATTAAGAGAAAGTACTCCGCCATCTTACTCGATGAAAGTGACCTGAATGCACATGACCTCATAAACACGACTTCCCTGGAGGATTTGAACGCACCAATAGCGTCAGTGCTGAAACAGAACTGAGTGTGTGTGTGTGTGTGTGTGTGTATGAAGCACCTCCCAGTAGTGGCGTCCCGACTCGTATCCGTGCTTAGCGAGCGCACAGGACCAGACGTCGAAGCGCTGAGAGCTGTTCCTGTAGAACTGAAGTTTCTCTCCGCGCTTCAGTTGCTTACGGTCCTCAGACAGGATCAGGAATGGGTACGCGGACGTGGGGTTCAGGGTCACGTCCTCTACACACACACACACACACACACACATGGGTGTTTCATCAGGACTTGCATTTCACAAATCATTCATATGTTTTTTTTTAAAAGCATTGAAAGTAGGAGGAGAGGAATGACTTTGCTTTGCACATAATCTACAGTATATTACAGATTGTGAAGGAAATATAAAGAAAAGCAACAGGAGTCAAGAACACTCACCAAGATAACCTTTAACCTTCTTGTGCCCTAAAACACACAAAATATTCAACATCTGATCAAAACAGAGATGGTGTGTTAGGCCAAAAAAATTCATTTTCATTTTTTTCTATTTTAAACTCAACTTATGCGAATCTATCAATACTGGATCTGGAGTGAAGTGGAAATATGGATATATGACTCAGTCTTCTGTAGGGAAACGCCTCTGTGTTTATGGGTATTTTTATGATAGTCTGTGTCTCGCACTGACTGTGGCCTAATGTTAGAGAGTCGGACTCGTGGGTTCGAGTCTCAGTACCGGCAGGAGATTTAGGAGTGAATGTTTTGAGTGAGAATTGTCAGTGTTGGTCATCTGTCAGTAATCCAGTCCTCTGGCTAATCTGTTAGCGTAGCGCTTGGATCAACACTACAGAAACCAGCTTCTGTTCTGGTGACTCTATCAGCAAAACGCAGACATTTCTTTAACCTTTGAATGAACCTCACAGTGTAAAACCACTGAAAGCAGATGTTTAGATTATTTACGTCCAATAATAGAATGAATATTGCTCAATATCACCATCTAACTGAATATCTGCTGCTCTGACCTCTGTTAAAAGAAAGTTGAGACACAAATGTATGGATGCAATAAAACACATGCATTTATACATACCCAGTTTTAATTTGCGTAGATCTGTAGAAATGAAAGAGAAAGATGATTAGTACTCATCCCACAGCTGTTCCAGATGTGTTTTCTGAGAGTTATTCTTCACGTACCTTTCAGTGACCAGTCCTTCTTCCTCAGAGATCGAACGCTCACCATACTCTCACTCTCGGCTAGCGTGGACACTGAAACACACAAGTCAAGTCTCCTTCATTTATACAGCGCTTTTACCAATACAGATTTGTTTCACAGCAGCTTTACAGTGATAACAGGAGATTACAGTAACAGAGATTGTTTGGCTTTACAGCAGCTCTAGAATAAAGTTATTGTCCAGATAAAGTTAGTTTTGATTGATTCACTTCCGTTGTAAAGATCATTAGTTGCCGCTAACACACACCGTTCTAACTGAGAACAAAAAACGTTTAATGTGTTCTAGCCGTTCATTTACACAACAACAGTGTTTGGAGCTCGAGAACGCAAACTTTGAAACAGGAGCCGAGGTGCAAAAACGTTTCATCTCTGTCAGTCCTCACGTGACGTTATGCATTCGCTCAGTTTCTCACCGGAGTGTCTGTAATGCACTTCCCCGAAGCGAATGTCGTCGAGTCGCTCCCGGATCTCTCCTAGAGCTGCTTTCACGTCCCCGAGCGAGAAGCTCAGAGTCACCTCATCCTCCTCCTGCAGATCCACATCTGAGTCCGGCACCGGCCCGTGGGCTTCCTGGAAACTCTGCCATCAGAAGAACATCATCAGAAGAGTCACACCTGAACTAGACGAGCGTGCAGAATCAGGAGGAACATGAAGAAGTTATATAGAGGAACAGAGGACAGTAAACACAGCCTTCTTAATATTAAAGTAATCGTACAGATATAATATCTGAATCTGATCAAATATACAGTGATTCATGGATGCACACTTAATGATTCTGATGAGCTCACACTGCACAAACGTTTTCTTCCTCAGTGTTTCTTTCTTGTTTTCCAGCATAACATTCTTAAAGGGACACTTCACCCGTTTGCATTAAGCTTTGTATCGTTAGAAACCCTGTCATATTTTTGAATGGTCGTGCATTATTCCCTCATTTTCCCCTGAGACGGGAGAAATACGGATTTCAGTGTTGCAGTTCCTGCTTATAATGATGTAAAAAGCGTCATTTTGCGTCTTTCTAAGCAGAAAGTCCCATATCTTTGTACAGGGGTTGAGACATCTGTAATGCCATGGTGTAATTATATAAAGAGTTTTAAATGTAGATGTAAATTCTATAGTTGTGTTTAAACATAAAAACTAATAAATTATTAGGTTACTTTATTAGGTTGTGGATTTTGATTTATTTAGACATTCTCAAAGACTACTTTTTGTCAAAGTTTAGATATTTTTTGTTTGAAATGTTGATTTGAAGTATCAGTTTTTCCAGTAATTTTACTAAAAAGGATGAAGCAATGGATCAGATGAAGATAAAGAGGAGATCTGGGAGTCACCTGAAGGAAGCCGATGTGGTCGTCGGAGACAGCCTGAGCCTCCAGTCGAGCCCTGCGCTCCTGCAGCTCGTCTAACTTCGACTCCAGCTGGGACACGATGCTCTGCCCTCGGCCAATCACAGCCTCTCTCCTCTGCTCGACTCCGCCCACCAGCTCCGCCCGGATGCGATGCACGGAGTGTGTGACGTCAGACAGAAGCTGTTCGAGCTCCGCCAGCTCAGCCTGAGAGTAGCTCTGAAACACACACACACATCAGATGAGTGAATCTGAGTAGCTCTGAAACACACACACATCTGCGGATGACTGAGTAGCTCTGAAACACACACACACACACACACACACACACATCAGATGAGTGACTCTGAGTAGCTCTGAAACACACACACACACACACACACACACACATCTGCGGATGAGTGACTCTGAGTAGCTCTGAAACACACACACACACACACACACACACACACACACACACACACACACACACATCTGCGGATGAGTGACTCTGAGTAGCTCTGAAACACACACACACACACACACATCAGATGAGTGACTCTGATCAGCAGACCAGATTAAACTTCACTGTAAAAAACTTTAAGGTAAAAAAGGTCCTTTTACTGTTTTTCACTGTATATTTGAAAGATATCCATAGCATTTACACTATAATTTTTTTCAGTATATTGTAGCGAGTCTAAAGACTGTTTATGTTCTATCTCAGGTGTGATCTAGATCAGTGGTTCTCAACTCCAGTCCTCGTGACCCACTGCTCTGCACATTTTGTATGTCTCTCCTAATGAGCTGATGATCTGGTTCAGGTGTGTTAAATAAGGGAGACATACAAAATGTGCAGAGCAGTGGGTCACGAGGACTGGAGTTGAGAAACACTGATCTAGATGCATGTTCTTTCATGTGTCCTGTGTTCTGGCTGTGTGGGGCTTTAAGGCGTGGACTGTTCTTCTGACGAACGAGTGATGTGTGGCGGGGTCTGGGGAAAAGGTCGTGAGGCTCTAGGCGCTTCGGCACGGGCTTCCGATAAATTCGCAACAGAGGAAGACTTTCTGGAATTGCACAAGGCTCGTGAGGAAGGCTACTAGGAGGATGGCTGCAGATGCCAGGCTTTCGTTGCCAAGTACCGCCAAACTTTCATGAGGACAACAAACAAACATGGCGGCGCCCTCTGAGCTGCGCTGTTTTCCAATGTAAATGAACATGGTGGCGCCCACACTTCCGCGGCTACGGCTACGGTGGCAGTAAAAAAAACCTAATTCTCAGGTTAAGCTGATTGGGAAGCCTTTCATGAACTGTTGGCTAATGCTGCAAACTGCCCAGAGGAACGCAAGCTCTTGAATTGGCTATGTGTCTCACAGATAATGCTCTGAACTGTTTGTTACTGCTGTAACTGTATGATGCACTTGTCGGGGCACTGAGACGGCGTTTTGGGCAATTTGAGCAGCCAGGGCTCCTGCGTTCTGAACTGAGTAATAGATGCAGCCAGGAGAGCAACTGAGAGTCCTGGCAAATTATTCTGAAAATTTGACTCGGCGAGCATATGCCCACATGCCACCGTCAGTTCAAGAGGAGCTTGCGAGAGACCGATTCATACAGGCCCTTGCCCCTCCGTAGACAGACACAACTAGCCCACCTTCAAACCCTGCAGGATGCCTTCGAGATGGCTTTGGAGAGGGAGATTGTTTGGGGAACTTGCGCGAATCTGTGTCGGTGGGGTCTACTGATGTGGCTAAGCGAAAGGCCAGCCTGGGTTTCCGAGATTACTGAACTAATTTGAGCTGTGGCACTGCAACCTGATCAACGTCCCCGCACACGGCCGAGGATTTGTTGGGGTTGTGGGCAGACTGGACATTTAGTTCGTCAGTGTCCTAAGCTAGCAGGTAACCAGGGAAATGGGACGGGGTCTGCATGATCGGAGCCATGCCGACCCCCAACACTCATCCCCAATATGAGTCATCACCAGCAGGAGTCTCAAGAGATGGACAGAGAGAAGACGATCAAGGACTGTTGGGGAAGGGTGAATGTGGGCCAAAGGAGTCCGTGGTTGTGGAAGGACGAACAAGTGTTAAGAGATTTTTGTCATGTGCCAATTTTGGTGGAGGGGGTTCCATGTTTAGCATTGGTGGATACGGGATCAACTGTGACCGTTATAAGACCAGAGGTAATTCCTGCCAATGCCAGTCTGGAACCCACCACTGTCTGACTACGCACAGTGACGGGTGAACTGGCGCCACTGAAGGGTAAAGGCGTGGTGGGGCTGACTGTGGGGGGGAAGACATTACGTCATTCAGTGTGGGTGACTGCAGTCCAGGACCCTTGTGTTCGTGGTCTGGACTTCCTCAGAAGTGCAGGTTGCCAGTTAGACCTGAGAGATGGGCTGCTCCGTTTGAAAGGGGTCCTGAGGTTGTCATGTCCACTGAAAGGAATGTTGATGTGTCTTTTACAGGTCTGCTGGATGCAGCAGCTGCACCTGAGGACACTAGAGCATCACACACTGCACTCGCCAACCCACCCCAGCGCTGTCACCAGTCCACCACAGGTAGATGTTGGTTGATTTCCAACATTGTTTCGCATTTGGGGAAGGGGATGTGGGGCGAACACACCTGGCCCAGCACGGAATTGAGACTGGGGATGCCATGCCCATTAGGCTGCGGCCCCGGAGGCTCCCTTTTGCCCGTCAGGACGCTACTGATAAGGCCTTGTTAGACATGCAGCGGGCAGGGATTATTGAGCCGTCCGGGAGCGCGTGGGCCGCACCGGTGGTCATGGTGCCTAAGAAGGGGGGGCAGTGGAGGTTTTGCGTTGACTAAAGGCGCCTTGATGAGGTCACCAGGAAGGACTCATTCCCCAGTCACTGGACCTCGTAAGTGTTTTTTACTGGGGGCTTGTGGGATTTTTGTCGGCGGTGTGATGGTTGTGTGATGACCAGTCCCTCGCTCCCCTGCAACAGTTCCCTGTAGGAGGCCCAATGGAGAGAGCGGGGGTGGATGTAATGGGTAAACAGACTGTTTATGTTCTATATCAGGTGTGATCTAGGTTGCATGTACTGTATATGTTCTTTCATGTGTTATGTGTTCTGGTTGTGTGGGGCTTTAAGGCATGGGCTGTTCTTCTGAGGAATGAGTCTGTGACGTGTTGACGGGATCTGGGGAAAAATGTTCCAGAAGTTTGAGGTTCGCTGGACTGTGTGAGGCAAGAGCATCGGCCACACAGGTGCTCGAGTTGATAAAAGAGCATTAAAACTGCTCCATTCTCACTCCATTCGCTACACTATATATATTTCATTCATCTACATAATGTAAATTGTACGACGGACTGGAGTTTTAAAATGGACCTGCAAGTCGTGTAGTTTGTTCTTCATCTCCGTCAGCTGAGCCTGTCTGTTGTCGATACACGTCTGAAGGTCCAGCTCTGTTTTCCCCAGGAGTCTCTGCGAAGAGAAAACACATTCATCTCTCAGGCCTTGTCCACACTAATATGTGCTCGTTTGAAAACACATCTTTTTTCTCTTGGTTTTGGCCTTGCGTCCACACTGAGACGGCGTGTTTATTAATGAAAACAAACCTTTTTGAAAATGCTGTTTTCGCGCTGTAGTGTGGACTGTCAAAGCGATGACGTAAGTTAAGTCATGTGACCATTATTGTACCAATAGATATTCATGTTTATACTGATATTGTGCCTGTTATGTGCTATTTACTTTCACACAGTTGCTAAAATATGTTACTTTACACACTCTTCATATCACAGTCCTGCAAAGATGACAGAAATACACTCACATTTGCTGTCCTGCGGTAAAACATGAGAGCAGTTTAGGCGTTTCAGACCAAATAAAGAATGGTGAGTGAGAGCGACCTGGACGCATCAGTGAATGCTGAGATATTTTGCTAAATAAAATGATCCTGTCAGAAGAATTGCGCGATAACTTTATTATTTATTTTCCCGTCTGCATCTCAGTGAGCTTCTGTGAGGTTTTACGCATGAGCAGTAAAGGTGAATTTAGCGTTTTCAGGCGTTTTCCAAAAGCTTCTCATCCACACTGAAACGGCAGAAACGCTAGTGTGGACGGAGAACGTTTTTAAATGAAAACGGCATTTTCAAATGTATCCGGATTAATGTAGACGTGGCCTAATTAGTTGTTTACTCAGGGACCGTTTTCAAAACCTTGCAGTTTGAAACCCGTTTTCAAAAGTTTGCGTTTTCAAGCACCCAAAATGCCGTTGTCATGTAAACGAACGGCCAAAACGCATAAAAAGTTGTATGTTTTTAGTTGAACAGCACGTTAGACGGCACGTGTTTCCTCTCTGTGAGTGCATGGATCAGGAGTAGCACCTGTTTGCTGGCGCGCTCCGTCTGCACGGACACAGTGGTGTGTGTGCGGTGCTCCTCCAGCACACAGATGGCACACACACACTTCT